>CM073458.1:13067500-13522275 GCA_037074485.1 Delonix regia
ATGGTCGAAATATAAAATTTTGAAGAGTAAAATATTATTTTTATTTTTTATTTTTTAGATAAGTTTTATTTTGATCCTCCCTAAATTGAAAGTCTCAAAATTGTCTCCTACATTCGAACTTAGTTAGATTTTAGTCTTCCATTAATTGAAAGTCTTAACATGGTCCTCTATTAATTGAAAGTTTTAAAATAGTCCTCCACTTTTTAAGATTTTACTTAAAATAGTCTCTTTGTTCTCTTTTAGATAAAGACTATTTTGTATTAGATCTTAAAAAAGTGGATGACCATTTTAAAATTTTCAAATTTGTAATACAAAATAAGACGAAGATCAAAAGTATAAGACCATTTTGAGACTTATAATTTGCAAAGGACCAAAATGATACTTTTATCAAATTCTTAAACCTAAGTTTGGGCCCAAGTCCATCTCATTTTAATTTTCATTTGGACCACAATAATTTTTTTTATTTATCAAAACTCATCTTATTAGATTAATTGAAACATAAATTAGGACCTTAAGTGCTTACATGAAAGTTGGGGAAACTAATTACACTTTTAAAAAGACTATGAGCCATTTTATTGGCTTCTTTACAGATTCTGAAGAGTTATGATTCGTTAGGATATCTCTGTAATCTTGGATAAGTGTTCCCAATTCAGATTCATTAACTTCATCCAAGTATATAGTTGTTACCATGTTCCTTGAATCAAATAAGAAATTGCCATACGAATTTAAACATTCAGTTGTCCAGGATAAAGCATATCTTAAGGCAATAGCTTTTATAGCTAATGCATTAGAGATTCCGCTGAGGTAACCAAAAATGGTTTAGGTAGAGTTTCCTAATTCATTGCGAAAGATCATACCAAAGCCTACCTTCATCTCTAAAGAAAAAATAGCACCATCTACATGACAAGTCCAACCTTCAGGAGATCCTGAGATAGCAGAAATTGTGCTATGATGGTTGTGAACAACAGGAACAATTCCAAATTTGCTTGCTTCTTTCCATTTTGTCAAAATGCTCAAGGCTGAATTACATACCAGGTGGGGATTTCTCAGAAGGTCCCCCCAAACTTTCTGGTTTCTAATGTTCTAGATTTTCCAACCAACACAATAAAACTATTTTGGAGTTAAGGTTGGGGAGTTTATCAATATCTGCTAAACAAGTGTAGAAAGTCATCTCCATTATCTCTAGTTTGAAAATTTCCCATTCACTCTGGAGCATATGCACTTGAGGGCACGTTAAAATAGCGTGATCAATGACTTTCTAGTTCCTTACACAGTTGACATTGGCTTGTAATATTGACTCTCCTTGTTTGCAAATTTGCTTCAATAAGAAGAACTCCTCTAGCTGATCTCCAAACGAAATATTTTACTTTTGGTGGAATGTTAAGGTTACACATTTTAGACCAAGGGATTGGAGCCATATTCATATCAATTCCTCTATGTTGGTTCTTCAGAATATAGTATGTTGTTATGACAGAATATAAACCCATTCTATTATAATGCCATTTGTGTTTGTCCCTTTTCCTTGTTGGGTTGATAGGAGTATCCCGAATGGTCTTATGATCTTCAGTGTTAAAAGTTCTTTGGAGTATATTGAGATCTTAGCTATGATCTTTCTCCATGAATAGGGTAGCAACCTTTTCCATATGATCTCATTCACCAGATACATCATGAGGTAGAAAGTCACCACCCCGAGGTAACCAAGGATCAATCCAAATGCAAATATCATTTCCATCATCTATTCACTACATTCCTTCCTTCAACCAAGCTTAGGAAGACCACATATTCCTCTAAGTGAAGCTCAGATTGAAACCCAATCAGCGAATCAAAAATCCCCATCTAGGAAGTATTTAGCTTTGTGGACTCTGTAAGCTAGAGTGTTAATTGAATTTTCAAGCCTCCAACCCTGTTTTCCTACATAGCCTTATTGAAACTAAGATGGTTGCGAAAACCATGCCTGCATCTTTCTTGCTAGTGCACATTCCGTCCCACGATAAATCTTAATGTCAAGCCTAAACAGATATATAACTACTTGGGTTTGAGTGTGGGCCAAGTATGTGTCAATTTTATAACTCTTATTTAGGTCATGTATAGCCCATGGTTAGAATTTAAAAAAGGCAATGGTAAAAAGAAATAAAAAAATTGAAGTGAAATTTTATTTTCTGTAAACTTAAACGAAAAAAATTGAAGAATTTTTTTAACAGAACAAATAAAGCATTCGAGGAAATTTAATAATATGTAATAGTACATATTAAGAATGAAGAAATGTTCACTTCTTCTATATAGAGAGTTTGACAAAAGGTTGTTATGTATTTTATTTTATCTTGTTTATTTCGTTCAAAAAAATTTTAGGAATATTTCATGACAATTTCACTAATATTATATTCTTGTGTCTAATTTAGTCACAATGTTTTCATAAATTGATTTCCAAAAATAAATCATTTTTATGGAAAAAATTAATAATTATTTAAAACTTATTTTTTTATCAAACTATTAATAGAAATTACAATAATGGTAGGACAATAGTGATGATAATAGTGTTGAAAATTTTAAGGTGACAACTGGTGAATAATTTATCCCTTTTCGTTTCCAAAGAGTCATTTTTATTCCGTAAGTATGAAATTTCTACCCCTAGGTGAGAATAAAAACTTTAAAAAATTTGTGTGATAAGAATAATCTTTTTACGCATATACTAAACAATAAATCTAACATGTTGAATCTCATTACTGAAGTAATGAAAAAATATTTCGCGTATTAAGCACTCTTAAATTATTTTCTTTAGAAGAACATTTCAAGAATAAAATTTTAAGTGCATTATACTGATATAGAATAATCTTGCATGCATTCGTAGGTTAAAATTTCAAGGAAATAGGACACCCCTTAATTAGTACAGTAGAAAAATAAGATAAATCAAAAATAAATCCACTACAAATTTTTTATATAAATCTATAGTAAATAAAAAAGCATTTCGCGTATAAAATTTTTAAGTATAAAATTTATACAGAAAAGTGCTCCATAGTTTAAATTTTTTAACAAAATAGGACACCCCTCAGAACAGTAGAGAATGATGAGAGGAAAAAGCAAAATGAATTTAATACATTTTTCTTCATGTAAATCTTTTGCAAATTTTAGAGAGACATAAGGGATATGGGAAATTCACTTGTCTCGTAGCATTTATTCTCTTTTTTTCTTTTTTTTAATTTACAATAAAAATTTTAAAAGAAAATGTAAAAGATTCTAATTAAAAATGACCGGACATGTGTCTTAATAGTATCATTTATACGAACACGAATTTCTTACATTTAAAGAATTAAATATATCATATACATTCAAATAAAGAGTGATAGAGTGAAAGAGAGAGAACAGGTAAGACTGGTTTAGCAGAATTCCGGTTTTTTATATTTGATATGAATATATATATATATATATATATATATATGTATGTATGTATATTTAATTATTAATATTAATTTAAATTAAATTTGATAATATTCATATACAATCAAAAATTTTAAATATTAACTATGTATGGTTTAAAATTTTAATCTAACTATTGAAATTAAAAAAATTACATAATCAGACCGCCAACATTTCATAAAAGGAACGGCTGAAAATCCAGGTCAGTCGGATCCGGTCCCCATCGTCTCTCTGTCTCTAATGATAAGAGGGGATGAATCTGCCATTTGCGCTCCCTCGTAACGAAGCAGGCAATAAGAGCAAGACAAGAGTTTATGGTATGAAAGGGGCCACGTAACTCAACAAAAAGAGCAAATTAATAATAAAAAAAAAGTATAAAATTAGTCGTATAATCTTTTTAATAATTTAATTTTTCATAAATTAACCGAAATTAATTAATTTTTTATAAATTTAAATTTATATAAAATTAATTATTTTATTTGAGTCAATAAATTAATTTTATACAAAATAATATTTTTAATAAATTAATTTGTTACAATTATTTATGAATGATAAAATTATCATTAAACATAAAAATAAAATATCAATTTAATATTTTTGCTTTATTTAATACACATGGAGGTGAAGGCGTTGTATCATTATTATTAGCTTCCTCTGAACCCCCATGCATGCTCCAACCCCCATCTTCCCTCAACCCTTCTTAATTTGTCCTAGTGTCTCTACTTTCCACGTTCCTCATGCACTTGAGGATGAATGTTTGTTGGAAGATATAATCACCCCTAGTGGCTAATCGATCAAAGTTTGTGGATATGTAAATACTTTAAAATTTATGATATATTGAAATACTGTATTTGAACATTGGTTTCTAGTTGTTAGATTAAAAAATAGTAATCCTAATTTACAAATAGTAAAATAATCGCACGTGACCATATGACTTAATGCGGTCATTAATAAAAATTTAGACTCTTAGATTTTTAGCAATGAATTAAAAGTGTTGCTACAGATAGTTCTACTATAGAGGATGTAGATTCATACACTTTACTTTCTTTTGCAGACTAATTGGTTTGTCGTATTGACTAGAGTTAAAAACGACGGTGAGCATAGGAAATGAACTCCCTATATTTGAATCAATTTGAATAGTTAAATAAAAATTTAATAATTTAAATTTTAAAATTTTATTTAAAATTATTTAATATTTATTAAATTTAAATAATTCAATAAAAATTTATTGACTGAAACATTTTTAAATATAAAAAATTTGATAAAATTTGTACACTTATAATTTTGAGTATATTAACATATTTATTTATAATAAAAGATATAATTATAATAATATTAATTTAAAAAATAATATTATTATAATTATATCACTATAATTAAATATATTAATATATTAAAAATTATAAATACACTAAAATTTACATTCTTAAATATAGACAATCCTCGCTCTAGTGTATATGGGTTGGCATAACTTGCTTACACAAGGCCCATTTTTTTAAAGTCAATCAACCACCACTGCCAGTGGCCCTTCAATTGCAAAGTGGTCATAACTTGCAGCTAGCACCATATGTAAATAGATATATGCTAAATACGAGTGGATCCACCTTTTTCCTTTTTTCTTTTAATTTTTATTTTGGGATTCCTGTGTGTCAAATTTTGTTGATAGATAACAAACTGAACAAGTAATAAACAGCTAATTTTATACTTTACCCATTTAAATTTGAATTGATAGAGTGTCAAATTAATTGTTTATTTAATCTACATCTGAATTATCTGCAATTAATATTATACAACTGGAGAATGATAAAACCACTATAGTAAGAAAAAAAAAAAAGTTTTTCTTTGTAACTTATTACGTAATAGTATAAATTTGAACAGAGAGAGAGAGAAAGAGAGAGAGAAAAAAAAAAAAAGCAAAACATAGTACTAAACTACTCAGCGTTGGATGGACTAAACAATTAGTTTTTCACACTACCAATTTAAATTAAAACCAATACAGTACAAATATTTTATATATATGGCTATGAATGATTCCATGCCAATAAGCTCCTTTCCCAACCCAAGTCCTAACCTTTTTTTCCTTCGTATTTCCTTTCATACTCTTCGCAATAATTAACGTAACTATGCCAATCTCATCTCGTAACAAACATATTGCAGCCATTGCCTTCCCCTTTGGCAGCCATCAACTTCCTTTCCTCAACTTGGTGATCAAATTAGCTCATGCATCTCCAGATTTAACAATGTCATTCATCAGCATTCATAAATCCAACCAAACCCTCTTTTCCAGACCAAACATCCCACACAACATCATACCCTACGTTGTTTCTGATGGAGTCCCAGAGGGCCATGTCCTAGGACCCCACCCATTTTAAAAACTAAACTTTTTCCTTTAGGCTGGTCCTGAGAATCTACAAAAGGGCGTAGATTTGGCTGTGAAAAGCACAAATCAAGAAGTCACTTGCATTCTAGCTAATGCCTTCGTAACACCTTCTCTTGTTGTGGCTCAGAAGCTGATAAGCACGAAAATGAAGACTGTATTATTTAAGTGCATAAACATGGAATACAAATATAGCTTAAGATCTTAGTACACGAAAATTGCAGAGAAGAAAATAACGACACTCTTCTTTGATTCGAGTTAAAGAAGGAAAAAACACTCCACTCCCTCAGGAAATATTCCAAATGATTCATATACCCCTTCCCTTCAAAGCCCGCTGCCTTTATTCACTAACTGCGCTCCCCTAACCGCATTGCTCAGAACCATTGGAGTATGTTAGTTTGTCCGTTTGTGCATGTGGTGCATGTGGCCTGCGCCAGGTGGTTAAGCTCGAAATCCTTTACCCATACCAGCTTCCTTCTGATCCTTTTGTTGGACGCAGCCTGTTCTTCTTGTCTTGCTAAATCCCTCGCATCCAAGCCCAATTCCACTTCTCTGTCCTACTTCTGTTTTGGGCCCCCATTGGTCAGCCTTGGAGCTCCACCTTCTTGCTCCATTGCTGGGTCATATCAGAAGCTTAATGTTCCTTGGTTTGCACTTTGGCTTCCCATTTCAACCTCACTCTCTGTCCATTTCCACACCCACTTAATGCGCCAGCACTGTGCTGACAGGAACAAAAGCAGATCCTTGGATTTCCTTCCTGGTTTGTCTCAAATAAGGGTTGAGGACCTACCGGACAACGTCGTACCCAATTGCGTCGAAGAAGAGATGCTGTTTTCAAAAGCACTAGCTTCCATGGGAGAAGTGCCACCTCAAGCTAGAGCAGTAGTAATTGGTTTCTATGAGGAATTTGACCTACCCCTCGCTGTTCAGGACATGAAGTCCAAATTACAGTCCATGCTCTATATCCGTTCTCTTACTCTTTCACCATCTGACATGAACACAGACGCAGACACAGACACTACTGGGTGCTTGCCATGGTTGGATAGGCAGAAACATAGATCAGTGGCTTATGTTAGCTTTGGAACCTTGGTGTCCCCAACACCTCACGAGCTTCTAGCAGTTTCAGAAGCACTGGAAGCTAGTGGGATTCCATTTCTATGGTTTCTCAGGGAACATCAGAAGGGGTTTCTGCCAGATGGGTTTGTTGAGAGGACAAGCAAGAGAGGGAAGATAGTGCCTTCGGCTCCTCAAGCACAGGTTTTAGCACAGGATTCCGTAGGAGTGTTTGTGACTCACTGTGGGATGAGCTCTGTGACTGAGAGCATTGGGAATGGAGGAATGGAGTGCCTATGATTTGCAGGCCCTTCTTTGGAGATCAGCCTATGATTGCAAGAATGGTGGAGGATGTGTGGGGCATTGGGGTCAAAGTAGGAGGTGGGGCGTTGACCAAAGACGGATTGATCAAAAGCTTGAACTTGATTTTGGTGGAGGAAGAAGGGAAGAAGATTAGAGAAAATGCCATAAGGATGAGCAAGACTGCAGAAAATGCTACTGGTCCAGAGGGGAAAGCAGCGCAAGATTTTCAGACTTCGGCGGAACTGATTTCAAGCTCTTGATTTAGTTTCCTGCTTCATGGAATCTATTTTCTTCTTTTCAGAGAAAGTTCTCTTTTTTTTTTTTATAAAGTTTAAAAAAATTAATTATTTAGTCCCTATAATTTATTTGACTTTTAATTAGTTCTTACACTTTAATTTTTTTAAAATTATTCCTTATTGTTTTAATTTTTTCTAATTTAGTCCTTGGCGTTAATCGGAACTCTAACACTGTTACTTATGGTGTGACGTGGATAATCTATGTGGAGAATAGAAGGTCCAAGTGCTACATAAGATGTCCAAATGGATGACACTATTTTTTTTTTTTTGGGTATTTTTCTGTCACTTTTTTCCGTTTACGTCTCTGTGATCATTCATTTGGTTAACAGTGGAACATGTAAATTTATATGTACTCAGTAATTTACACAAATCTACCTTTTACTGTACCATCTCTGTTTCTAATCTGTTCTTTCATATTTGACTATTTTCCCATCTTCTCTCTCTATCATAACCCCTTATACACATGGGACATCACAATAGCTTCATTCCCTCTACTGTTTTTTACAGAAATGAATCTTAAGTTAGTGGCTTATCTAGCTTCCTAAGCTTGCTTTCTCTCCCTTCATCACTATCTCCCAGCAAAACTCCTCACGCTTCTTCCTATTCCAAACAGAATCTTAATTCTTTGTTCCTTTAAACCGAAACAGAGCATTATTCCTCCTAATTAATAAAGTTCTGACAAAATACTTTACATCTTTACTTGATGCTGTGATCAAATCCTACTATCTTATTGCTTAATGATCTCCTTTCTCTGCACCTGAATTGCGGCTCTGTTTTACTGCACCAAAAACAGAGTGCCTCACTCTAGCTTTTCCTTCACCTGAATGTTTATTTACTTCTGAACTTTATAGCATCTAATATCATTTCTTGCCATCTCATGCTTGGTTAATCCTATATGAAAATATTGACATTGTTTACTGCATCGTGCACATTGTAAAGAGAAATCAATTGCAACCATCAATTATGTAACCGTTGTCTATTATGAAACACTATGCTATATCCTTCTTAAGTTCCACCTCCTTCTTATTAGTTTAATTGCATTAATTACTCTTCTGCACCAAATACTATATATATTGTTGTGTCCATCAATTGAAAAAGACTCATATAGAGGAAAATATAAAGCTTCCTTCTTGTCATCAAAAAGGCAGAAACAAAGTGAGATTCACTTGCTTGTGCAGATTCAAACCTCCCTCCTCTCCCATTTTAACCTGTTGCTTGTGCAGATTCAAACCTCCCTCCTCTCCCATTTTAACCTGTTACTTGTGCAGATTCTGCCCTCCTTACGAGGACTCCTCGCTGCTGCAACTCCCCTGTACTTTATGTTCAGAACAGGGGTCACCTCTCTTTTTTTTCTTTTTTTGGTTTTGTTGTCTTTTCATTATCGAGGCCCTGTTTGGTTTACTGAAATCAACTTGATGGAAAGGCAATGAGAGACATGATTCCATTAAAATTATGTTTGCTGTCAAGGTTTGGAAATTACTGTAGGAAAGCCTGTTCCCATATACATGAGAATGGAGATTCCTTCACAACACTAATGGAATGATCTGGTTTCCATGGAATAAAGTATATTTTTACAAAAATGTCCCTCGTGTACAACCATCTTCCTTCTTCTAGATCTAGTTTCTTACAGCCGTAATCATTATTGTCACCGGCATTAGTACAGTAATCCTCTTCACTGTCGTCGGCGTTAGTATAGTCATCCTCTTCACTGTCGCCAGCGTCAGTATAGCCATCCTCTTCACTGTTGCCAGCGTCAATGCAGCTATCTTCATGTACAGCCATCTTCCTTCTTCCAAATCGCCCTACTTCGCCGCTGCTCCTCCTCCAAATCACTGTAGTGGAGCATATCGATGTCTGGAAGATTGATCAGAAGAACTTCGCCCTACTCCACCGCTGCTCCTCCTCCAAATCACGGTAATGGAGCAGATTGATGTCCGGAAGATGAATTGCAAGAACATAGCCTTACTCCATCATCGCTTCTCCTCCAAGCTCCTTGTTGACATCAGACGAGGAAGATGACTAGTCATGGTGGAGGAGAGGGAGCCGGTAGCAAGATGTCAGAGATGAAGAAGGAGGGGTATTTTGGTCTTTATATCACACTAAAAAAAAGTTTATTATTTTCATTCCATTTCATATTATACTTTTATTAATTTCATTCCATTAAAATATATTCTTATTCTCATTTTAAAAAAATTCACTCGTGCATACTTGGCTTTCATATTTTAAATTTTTGTTTTAACGAATCTTTTAGTTTGTTATTCTTTTTGTTTTTTTTTAGATTTATTTCTTCCCCTTTTTTCAAACAATGGTTTGAAATTTTTCTTTGTTTTTTTAACATTTATTTTTCAGATTTATTAATGGGATTCACAACTCCCTTTTTTTGTTTTTTTTCCTAAATCAATTAAATTTTAATTATCTTTTGTTTGATTCTTCATTTTTTGTTTTGGATGAAATCTCTAATTCCTTTTATTTGATTCTGCTTTTCCTTTTTCTTTTATTTTGTTTAATCAGATTACCAATTAATTTTATTTAATTCATCTTTCATTTTCTTTCTTTTCCTTTTTTAAAAGAAAGAGTGTTGACACATATAATTCATGATAAATAAAAACATAAAAAAATGAATGAAAATTTGAATTATTTTATTAACTATATTACAATAAACACGATTCTACTTAAAAATAAAATACAAGAAAACTCCATATATGACAAACATTTCTTGTTGACGTGAGAAAAACGAAAAGTCTGCCTCCTATTAACGTCGGAAGTAGAGTAGTGGAATAAAATTTCTGATCTATAAGTACTCGCGTAATTCTAATTTCCCTTTTAAATAATGTGAGAATTGGATAACGACGAGGTACAAAAATAAAATAAAATAAAATGTTAGAAGTAAAGGGTAGGAATGTGCTATTTTTCTTCTATTTTCTTCCGGTGTCTATTACCTCCTCTCACCTCTTCCTCTGTTTAAAATACAAAATTGTAAATTAAACTTAGTGTTGGATAAATCGAACCTTGGTTTCACAAAACTGGTCTCGCTGGACATTGATTTTAACACGAGGTCACAGAGAGAATCATGAAATCATCATTCATCATATTCTTTTTGGTGAATTGTTCAGTTCCCTCAAGTATTTGGGGGCATCAATTCTCATATTATGTGGATCTATTTTATTGATACACCTTATAATCAAGTAATAAATAATAAGATTTAAACAAATATCCTATTAATTAGTTGATATATAATAACTCTCAATGTCTTTTTCTTTATCTGAAAGCCTTATGAATATTAATAAAAAAACAAGCTTAAAGGTTTGGTCCATAGAAAAGTTTTCGCACCATAAACGATGTTTGAGGAAAGACAGAAGGAATAGCTAACATAATTAGAAAAAAATAAGAGAGAATACTAAGTCAAATGCATTATGCCGGACAGGGAGATCTACTCATCTTCGCCTCAAATTCGCATTTGTGTCTGATCTCAATATTGAGAAAGAAAGAGATAGCAAAGTTGAATGGAATTTGAATCACTGGTCGTAGATTTATTATGTGGTTGATGTAGACACAATTGTTTTTTTTTAATTTTTAGTTATTAATTCTTTGTTTTAATTCATCGTTATATAACAAATTTATTGTACAGTTGTGAATCTGCTTTCGGTTGAATGATTGTGTCTTAGAAAGAAAGAAAAAGAAAGAAATAAAGACGGAGAGGTCAGGAGGTTAACGGTGAATGTCAAGTTTGGATCCCTCTAATTTTACTGGAGGGATCTTTCTCATGTATCTAAATGGCCTCAAATTTTTTATAAAATATATTTTTTAAAAGATAAAATTTTTAATTTTTATAAATAAATAAATATTTATATTTTAGATTATTTTTTATACAAAATTATATTTAGTTAAAACATAATATATTTTAAGATATATAAAATAAACTTGAAATATTAAAAATAATATATTCTTTTAATTAGATATTATCTATTATAAAAAAATTTTAAATATTAATACATACATATAAATAAATAATTATTTTTATATTTAAAAAATATATTTTATAAAAAATTTTGAACCATTAAATTTATATTAATGACATTATTTTGTTACACCAGAAAAACCCCTTCAGTAAAGGGGATCCGAACTTGGTGAATGACCATTGGAGTTTCAGACTGAGTGGTCAGAAATTTTGATTGTCTTTTCAATTGACAGATTTTTTTAATATATAATATATAAATTTATATATTATTTATTATGAAAAAAGCTTTACAATTGATATTATGGTCAGAAATTCCATCCATTTTTCTAATACGAAGTTTCAACTGCTTCTTAGTCGGACTGGGGCCCAATTTTTTTCTGAAAATAATTGTTCACTTTGTTTTTTTATTGTGATGAAACCGCCAAACACATTTTTCTTTCTCACACAATTCAACCTTGCTTTCTCTTTTTTCCTCAATACTGGGATGTCATAAGAGACAATCACAAATTTGAGGCAAACATGAGCAGATCTCTTTGTGTAGTGTATTTGATTTCATATTCTCTCTTTATTTTTTCTCTAATTATCTCAGCTTTTCTTTTGTTTTTCTCAAACATTGTCGGTTTTATGTTGCTAAAACTTTTCTATTGGCAAAACTTTTAAGCTTGTTTCTTAGTTAATATTCACAAGGCTTTTTAAGGAAGAGAAAGACAATGGAAAAAATAAAGTTGACGTACAAACTCAAATAAATAAAATGTGTGGCCAAAGTATGAATCTTACTAATATTTAGAGTTAGTATATATCAACTAATCAGTAAGGGTTATAGTATAAATACAAAAAGAAAAAAAAAGCATATCAAAGTTTAAGTGTGTATATATATATATATATATATATATTTTTTTTTTTTTTTTTTTTTTTAAATTTTATCATTAACTCCCTCCACCTAACTCACAGGTGGACCAATTAAATAGGTCTACAAAATATAGGTATAGGTGCCCTCAAACATGTGAAAATATTGAAAAATCTAGGATTTAAACTTTAGAGTTAATATTTTTTTCTTGGACATAGGATCCTCTCGTTTTATTCGTTTCTTATTTTCTTGTCATATTTGAACATGGATAAACATATCATGATTGAAGTTCACTATTTAATTAAGTCTTATATTTTAAAATCATTTATGATTGAAAGTTGACAATTTTAGTAACTAAATTTAGTTATTAGAATGGATAACTTTGAATTTAATATGCACAATTAAATAATGCTATTAATTTAATACAAACTACAACATATTAATTGCAAGGTGCATTGATTATTATATTAGCTTCTCTGAACCCCCATGCATGCCCCAACCCCCGTTTCTCCCTTCAACCCTCCCTTGCCTTCTCTACTTTCCAGAATCCTCAACTACTTGTGCATGAATGTTTGTTGGAAGATATAATCAACCCCAGTAATTAACTAATGTTTGAAAAAAATTTAACTTTAACGATTATATATATATATATATATATATATACCTACTTTTAAAATTAATTTACTCATTATTGAATTAATTATATTTATATAAGTATTCACTATTGCCTATTAAAATAAGATAAATTACTCAAAGTGAAATTCAGATGAGCAATTGATTTGTGAGCAATTTAAAGATCAGCTTCGTGTAGCATTTTCCTGTATAGTTAGTTTCTTGTATTTATAAAATGTTTTAAGGTCGTGATCATGTAAACTGTTTTATTCATGATATGCATATACTTCAAAATTTATATTATATTGAATTACTGCATTCGAAAACACCCATAAGTTAATTATTATTATTTTTTTTTAAATCACCATAAGTTAATTATCAAAAGGATAATATATAAATTGTACTTGTAATTAAAACTCAATCTATTAATTTCAAGTATTGATGTTAGGCAAATATGCTTTTCAAATTCAAATCAAACTCCACTTACCATTCCTTATATATGAACATATATTTATTGTTATACAAAAATTAAGTTAATCTTATTAAAAGTTATTAATTATCCAATATTCATAATTAAAAATATCAAACATTAATTTGTTAAAACTATTTTATATTTAATAATTATTACATAAGAATTAATTGCGGTTAATGGTGTTTTAAAACTTAATTTTTAGATTATATATGTTGCTACTAATCGTAATTTTAGATCACATTAATTAGGTAGTTTAAATATTTGCATAGTGTATCTCAATCCCATTATTACACACAGAAGCATGATAACCTCGTTTTGCACAGTGAAAATTAATTAGTCATCTAATTAATCCAAAAATTATGCAAATTTAAAAATTTATATTGTATTGCTTAAAATTTTATAATATTCCATAAAACACAACAAGGTTAATTAGATCAAGTACTAATGTTCCGTAAAAAAAAGATACAAAATTAGGTTTCTAATATTCAATATGTAAAGGAAATTTTGCTAGTCAATATTTCCTTCTGATAAATTTTCTATAATAATTGCTGTCAATTACACATATAATTTTTTAAGTCTCATAATAAACTTCTTAATTTCTTTAATTATTTTAACATTTAGGAATAAAAAACTAATTAAATTGCAGCAAAATAACTAATTTTCGTACTGTGATTAATAAGTACTATTCTCTCTGATATTTTACAATTTAAAATAATTTAAATATTACAAGCCAAATCATTATTCACATATATTGATAAATTTCAAAAAATTCTATGTTAAAAAATCTATATAAATTATCGAGAAATATTTAAAAAGTTCTTAGTTGTTCACTCCCTTCTCCAGGCTGACTGGTTGCCGCAATAAAAGTGAACATGGTGGTTAGTGGTTACCATAAGTCCATAACTTGCTTCCACATTGCCCATTTAGGACAGTCAATAACCACCAGTCTCTTCATTTATAGTATTCTTATCTTTTTGCTTCTCATTTTTCAATATATATAGACACATATGGCTATAATGATTCCAAGCTAATAAGCCCATTTCCAAGTCCTAACCTTCATCCTCCCTTCTCTTCTTTTTTCCTTCTCAGTATTTCATTTCATCTTCTTAGGAATACCCAACGTAACAATGCCAACCTCATCTAATCACAAACATATTGCAGCCATTGCCTTTCCCTTTGGGAGCCACCAGCTTCCTTTCCTCAAGTTGGTGATCAAACTAGCTCGTGCATCTCCAGATATGACATTTTCATTCATCAGCACTCATAAATCCAACCACAGCCTCTTCTCCAGACCGAACATCCCACACAACATCATACCCTACGATGTTTCTGATGGAGTCCCAGTGGGTCATGTCCTAGGACCCCACCCATTTGAGAAACTGAACTTTTTCCTTCAGGCTGGTCCTGGGAATCTCCAAAAGGGCATAGATTTGGCTGTGAAAAGCACAAATCAAAAAGTCACTTGCATTCTAGCTAATGCCTTCGTAACACCTTCTCTTGCTGTGGCTCAGAAGCTAAATGTTCCTTGGTTTGCACTGTGGCTTCCCATTTCAACCTCACTCTCTGTCCATTTCCACACCCACTTAATACGCCAGCACTGTGCTGACAGGAAAAAAACCGGATCCTTGGATTTCCTTCCTGGTTTGTCACAGATACGAGTTGAGGACCTACCAGACGACGTCGTACCCAATTGCGTCGAAGAAGAGATGCTGTTTTCAAAAGCACTAGCTTCCATGGGAGAAGTGCTACCTCAAGCCAGAGCAGTAGTACTTGGTTTCTACGAGGAATTTGACCTACCCCTCGTTGTTCAGGACATGAAGTCCAAATTACGGTCCATGCTCTATATAGGTTCTCTTACTCTTTCGCCATCTGACATGAACACAGACGTAGACACAGACACTACTGGGTGCTTGCCATGGTTGGATAGGCAGAAACATAGATCAGTGGCTTATGTTAGCTTTGGAACCTTGGTGTCCCCACCACCTGACGAGCTTCTAGCAGTTTCAGAAGCACTGGAAGCTAGTGGGGTTCCATTCCTATGGTCTCTCAGGGAAGATCAGAAGGGGTTTCTGCCGGTTGGGTTTGTTGAGAGGACAAGCAAGAGAGGGAAGATAGTGCCTTGGGCTCCTCAAGCACAGGTTTTAGCACATGGGTGTGTAGGAGTGTTTGTGACTCACTGTGGGATGAGCTCTGTGACTGAGAGCATTGGGAATGGAGTGCCTATGATTTGCAGGCCCTTCTTTGGAGATCAGCCTATGATTGCAAGAATGGTGGAGGATGTGTGGGGCATAGGGGTCAAAGTAAGTGGTAGGGCGTTGACCAGAAACGGATTGATTAAAAGCTTGAACTTGATTTTGGTGGAGGAAGAAGGGAAGAAGATTAGAGAAAATGCCATGAAGATGAGAAAGGCTGCAGAAAATGCTACTGGTCCAGAGGGGAAAGCAGCGCAGGATTTTCAGACTTTGGTGGAACTAATTTCAAACTCTTGATTTAGTTTCCTGCTTCATGGAAGCTATTTTCTTCTTTCAAGAATGTTCTATTTTTTCTTTTGATAAAGCTTTTTTTATTTTAAATTCTTTTCTTTGCAAGAGTCTTGGGTTTCAATTGATTTTTGAGTTTAGATTATTTATAATTCTTTAAGAGAATTACACATCATTGGATCACACAATTTTTTTATCTGAGTCATAAATTATATCTTAAAAACCGTAAGAAATTACTAAGATTAAGTTAAATTATTAGATTGTGTATTTTCTTCAATTTAAAATATTAAATATATATATATATATATTTTCTCTAAATGTACTGAATTTAAATATAATAAGTTTACTAGCTCTTATTAAAAGCTTACTCAACAAAAATTATGGAGACATTTTTAGAAGAAGCAATTTTGATCCTTTCATAGCGGAAACATGATGTAACAAAATGTTAGTAACAAAATTTAATTACTAGAATCAATAACTTTTAATTTAATATGCACAATTAAATAATGCTATTGATTTAATATAAACTACAGCGTATTAATTATAACATGCATTAAAACTTGAAAGTTATCGACATAGGAAGATAATGCGAGAATCTTTAATGCTTATATTTTGACACATAATTTAATTTTATATTTTATAAAAGCCACATAATATCATTTTAAATTAAATTAAAAATTAAAAATTAAGTAAAATAATGCTAAATGGTAGCATAGTAAATATTTTACTTGTAAAATCTGTAAAAAGTGAATTTGTTTTTGATACTCCAGTAATATTAGATACTCAATATCTGTGTCATTTATTGTAGCAAACTAAAAATGATTATAGAAAATTTTCTTAATAAGGATTATTTTAATATATAGATAAAATTTAAGAGAATGAACTATATATCCCTTTTATAATGGGGAAATAAACACTTGAATACTGAAGGAAAAGAACTTTATATGAGTAATCGTTAGCTCCAGAATAATTAGTACAATATGGGAGAAAGTCTTAATATATGGGAAAGAGGAAATTAAGGATTTTCAAATACAGTTCTATGAATGGAGAAGTAAGTGAGAAAAAAAAAAAAGGATTGTTGGCATTAAATCAATTTAAATATATGATTTATTCAGAAAATTCAAAACAATATCTTCAGAAGATTTCTGAATTATTTCTAAATGTGAATTTAAACCTAATATATAAATAAAATAATGTACTCACCAAACAAATAATCATAGCTACTAAAAATTAAATATAAAACAATATTATATATTAGGAAAAGACGGAAAATAGATCACAGAAAAGATTTTTTGCACTAATAAAGAAAGACAATTGGATATGAATTCAATGATTCCATTATTAGAAATACTCTTTTAAAATAAAAATGACGTATTTTTTAAAATAAATAATTATTAATATATTAAATTATTATTTTTTATATAAATAGTATTCTGTTAAAAAATAATATACCGTAAAATGTATGAAATAAATTATAAAGTATTAAAAGCAATTTAATTTTTTTTCAATTGGATACCATCTTGTATAAAAAAATATCTAAATATTAATATATACCTTTTTCAATATTTTTCTTAAAAAATCTTTCATGATATATTTAGAGTGATTAAACCTAAATTTAATGATCTCACTTTATTGCAGAAACAATCCCCTCCGTATACCAGAAGGAATCTATTTCCATGAGAAGGAATTGCGTAGACTTTCTCGAAAGAAGGAACTATAACCGGAGACAAAATCATGATAGAGAAGAACAGGAGAGGATCCTTTTTTTTAAATTATTTTAATATATATTTTAATTTTAAAAATTATTATTATTATATATGACATTTTATAATTTTTTTAATAATATTTAATAATAATTTATTTAAAAATTAATTTTCTGAAAAAAAAAAAATAGAGACAGAACGCGATTGCATACTTCAATAAAAAGTACTATAAGTAGACGTTTTCTTTTATAACTTTTGCATTGTGTTTTTAATTTTTTTTCTTGTTATGTTCTAAATTTTTCATAAGAAATTCCGCCTGAATTTAGGCCTATCTAAAATTGAGTTCAATTGTAGGTTCATTTTATTTTTAAAGAAAGGCATTGCATGGATGTTTATATAGTAGAAGAAATGGTTGCATATAAAAGTCGAGTTAAAAAATTATTTTTTATTCTCAGAAGATTAACTTTTTTTTAAATTTAGACATATGAAAAATTATTTTATTACAAGGCGAACGTAAAATATTAAATTAAGACAAAATTAAAATATAAAAAATAAAAATATTATTTCTCTTGTTTTTAAAACTCGACCGATCACGATCATTAAATTAGTTAAGGAAGTTTAGAACCGGTGATAATATGCGTGTGTGTGTGAGAGAGAAAAATTACAAAATATTCTTATAATCTAAAGAGTGTTCAATAGATTAGGTGTAGTGCAAACACTTCTACACGCAAACCTATTTTTGTTTTAATTTAAATTTCGTGTTGTTATAATAGATGTAGTAATCTTAAAATTTGACCGTATATGATCTAAACCTTAGACCATATGCAATTAAACAACAACTGCAACATTTATAATAATAATAAACGATCTTATTTGGATTTTTTAATAATTTTTAAAAGGAAAATGCTTATTATTTTGATATTAAAAGACATTAATTAATTTGTCCATATAATTTATATCAATTTGTAAATTAGTTCCTATACTATATATTTTTTCAAATCATTCATTCTATTTTTAAATAGTTGCAAATTGGTCCCTATCATTACATCCATAAGTACCTAATCATTAGGTTGTGCTTTTAAAAATTAGATTTGAGTTCAAATTTTTAGAAAAAGCCTGATATTTTAATTGGATTTTTTATTAGACTTTTATTTATTTATTTTTTGTCTGGTCTATTAAGATTTTTTAAAATCCTGATTAAATCAATTTATTATTTAAGACTTGAAATAAATAATATAAATTATTGTTATTATTACATGTAAGATTATATATAAAAAAATTATAAATACAAATAAATTATTTTATTAGCATAAATACTTTAAATACAAAGAATTAATTTTTATTTTTTTATCAAAATGTCATGTTATATTAAATTTTTTAAAATAATAAGTTTGTACTTATTTAAAAGGTATTATTCATTTAAATTTTTTAGGGGTTAACCATAAAAAAAAAAAAAAAAAGCCCAAGCTTACTTCAGCCCACCTTATTTTACAAATTAGATATTTTCTATTTATATTTTATTTTTTAGGTTAGGCTTGTTGTGCGATGAGAACTAATGCCGTTAAAACTTGTTTGACTTCGGATGACGTGGAATTCCTACATGGAAGAGGAATGTATGCTACGGGAGATACGGAGATACAGGCTATCAAACAATGCACACTTTTTTTGAAAAGATGTTGGCTTATCTTAATATACTTAAATGTTAATTAATATGGTGTATTATTTTTAATAATATTATTTTTTTAATGATCTTTATTTTTTTAAAATAATTTTATTAAAATTAATATATCAAATTAATTACCACCTAAATATACTAAAATTAATTAATATTTTTGTTATTTCCTTTCGACCTTTGTTCTACTTAATAAAAAGGGAGGGGGGGGGGGGGGGGGAGGCTCTAACCTATTAATAATTACACCATTGAAAGATTTGCAACATATCACCGCTCTCGCATGCAAAAGTCTTAAAATTTTATGTAATTCTACTATATTAAATTAATGGTATTATTTCACACATCATATTAAAATAAAAGTTATTAATTTTGGTACACCTTTGAGAAAATTTCCAGCAGATCAGCACGCAAAAGTCTTAAAATTTCATGTAAATTTATAGTATTAAATTAATGGGTATTGTTTGACAGATCATATTAAAATAAAAGTTAATAATTTTGATAGGTTTTAATTACAAAAAGTTAATGATTTAAAAAATTTAATTTGATAATTATAAATAATTTAAAACTTTAATCCAACAATTATTAGTAAATATCATCAACCTTATTAGATCCAAACTACCGCAATTACCTCTTCTCTCATTTCCCCCAATGAACATTAGCATTGTGATTTCATGGTTGAATAATAAAAAATCTGTAAAATACTTTTCAAATTAAAGATAAAATGACATAAATGTAGATATATATTATACATAGGATTCATTTATATTCTTTTCACTCACTCTCTTTTCTCTCTTTATTTTATTTTAAATTTAAAACACTTTCAAAAACTACCAATTTTATAAAATACCATTTGATTATCCATACTCAAATCCATTAACAAAAGTACCAGTTGTTCACATCACGAACCCATTTTAAAAGGGCACTAAATGTCAGAATTCGAAAAAAACAACGACGTCGTATCTGGCATTACTGGCTTTTCGTTTGGCGTCACCGTCTCCCCTTCGTTGGGTCCCACTATCTGTCGCTAAATTCGATTCTAATTTTCAAAAACTAAAAAATAAAATTAACCGTTAGTATTATTATTATTATTATTATTTATTTATTTAAATATGTAAATCAATTTTTAAT
This sequence comes from Delonix regia, assembly GCA_037074485.1. Lineage (NCBI taxonomy): Eukaryota > Viridiplantae > Streptophyta > Magnoliopsida > Fabales > Fabaceae > Delonix > Delonix regia. Next base: position 13,087,816 of record CM073458.1, read on the forward strand.
CAGTTACAATAATTTTCAAAATTAATTAATAAGTATAATATGGAAAAAACTTATTTTTTAATATATTTATTGTATTATTTTTTAATTATAATATGACAAGTGTTTAATTGTCCAATAATATTATAATATGTGTATAATTATTGTAGATAATTATTTAGTTTTTAAATTAAATTATATATTATTAATAATTGATTCAACACTCATATTATAATTAAATAACAGTATAATAAAAATATAAAAAACTATATATAAGTTTATATATATATATATATATATATGTTTTGATTAAATTAAAAAAGTACCTACTAAATATTCTATGCATGTCTGCTATTCTTTTCTTTGCTACTCTGTTGACAACTTCCTCCAAGGTTTCTCAATATAGACTGTTCATTTTCAAGGATCAAGCAATAAATAAATAAATTGCATATATATATATATATATGTAATACTCAAATAATATATTTATTATGTTTAATTGTATTACAATGTCAGGATCTATAAACAATTTGATGAAATTCAAGAATATCTACTTAATATACTATGCATGTCTGCTAGTCATTGCTTTACTACTCTTGTGTTGACAACTTCCCCAAATATAGATTTTCATTTTCAAGCCTAGCTAGGATCAAAAAACAAATCAATAAATTGCAAGTTGTCAAGTGCCATAACAAGTTGAACAAGCCACTTATAATGTTTTATCAGAGAAAGAATCCTTTACAATTAATTAAATGCACAAATCTACATGCTTTTGATAATACTACAATAGTTCTGAAATTTATAAAACCCAGTAAGTTAAAGATGAAAGAACCATGGACTGTAAAATATAGAAGGAATAAAAAAAAAACTTTGGGCCAAACTAAAAAACTTTCACAACTTATTATAATGCAAGCATATACAGCAACCCGAAGAAGGAAAGCACCGACCATTATAGACCATTGTGAAGTAGTAACAATTAGTGTTTATGCTTTATATCACTTTGCAACAATTAGGAGTCAATAAATTAAGCACAAAGTGTCAATAGAAGGAAATAGCAACATCAGTTGATGATGTTCTCTAATATTATAAGCTTACTCACCAAATTTGCAGCTATTCCCTAGACATTTTCAGCAGAAGAAAGTTAAATTTACATTACAATTCTCTACGTTATGAATTCACTCATTTCTTATTAATTTGCTTAATAAACTTACAAATTTAATAATTTTACAACTATTACTATATTTATTTATTTATTCAGCTACCGGTCATAGCCCCTATTGTTGTAACATGTACATGTTTTACGCATTTTAAACTATTGGATGAGTATGACTATATGCAATAACCAATGATCCAGTGATTTAAACTATATGCGACACGCGGTATCTGCTGTAACAACAAGAAATCCTGCTTCCTTTATCATGTGATGAGAGGAAACTGAAAATTTAGTTAGCAACTAATACCATGTCCTCTTGTGTACACATCATTTTCATTAGCATTACTTCATCCAAAATCAATAATAAAATCTTATAAACACAATAATGCAAAGCAATCAATTTTAATAATTAACAATCTGTAAGGCTTGACAAGCTGGCTGTTATCTACGAAGAAATTTGTCAGATCTGTGGGCCACGAACCTGACCTTGGAACAGGCCCTTCACGCGGCAGCCCATTGTCAAATGACCAAAATGTCCTTCTATATGTTTTGAGTCTTTAGACCTTTAGTGAAGTCAAGACTACATCCTTATAAATAAAAACCACCCAATTTTGTTTTTCTCATTCTCACATCGATTTAAGGGCATTTATTATAAGTGAGTATATTTAAAATTATGAGTGTATTAAAAATTTTATTGATCCAATCATTTATTTATAATAATGCGGGATAACATTGCCCATGTCCTAACATAAATGTTGTTATTATTAGTACAAAAATTGTAATTATATTAATAAATTCCATTATCACATCTGAAATGTGATTGTTTAAAAGAACAATTTAAATTTTGCATAAAAAAAATCAAAATTTAAAAGTCGCCGTCAAAATTTTTGAAGGATAAGTGTTGAAAAACTAATTAATAAAAAGAAAGATTTTCTGCAATCATTTAGTTCAAGAATCAATTGTGAGTAGGAAATGTGTTAAACAACCCCACAACATTTGTTCTTAAAAACGATTAGCGAATGTTAATTATGTAAAATGTGTATGACCTTAGTTTTAATTTTGGTTACTTTTATCAATCACACGTAAATAATAAATAAATTAAAAGAAGAAATTGAGACATAAAATAAAAGAAAAAAATAATTACAAGGGTAGAATTGATCTAAAATCAGAGTCTATAATTTATTTATCCTGCGATATGAATCAAAGTCTACATCATTCATTTAAAAAGGCATGTCTTTTAATTGATAACTTTTATTTTGTGTGAATAAAACATGATAGACGAAACTAAACTTACTTTCATAAATAAAACAAGACTAAGATATGATTTGTGTGTTTTAATTTCTCATATCAATGTACACTTTCATGCTCTCTGTGTTTTCTCTAGTTTTTTTTTTGGATTTTTTTTGAAATTTTTAACAATAAACTTTAATTGTAATTTTTTTAATTTTTGGAAATGAATGTGAGATTAAAGAAATAGATACTTTTTTTTTGTCTTTTATCATTTGAAAACAAAACTGAACAACATGAAAAAAGTTGAAAGAAGTCTTTTTTTTTTAATATATTTTGATTTTAAAATAAATTAAAAAGCATTCAATAAGAAATGTTAAGAAAAATATTTTTGTTTCATTTTTTAATTTTTAATTTTATAAAATTTAATTTTAAAGGGAAAATGTAAAAATAAGATTTGAAAATTTTGAAAGATTAATGAATTTACTTATTTGGATTTATTATTTAAAAAATAGAAAACACAATTGGGTATAGGTCCTTGAAATCTTGATTTATATAATTAAAAAAAAACATGATCCAACCAACCATTGTGTAAGACCTAAGGTGACACGAGTTTCACATAGTCCCCACCAGTTAACACCCTAGCTATCTAAGGAGACATTAGATCAGAAATTTGAGTGACATGTATTAATAAAACTAATCTCCTATATTATCCTTGTAGATTGTGTGCCCATACTAGATTTCTAGTATTTGTCCATGGTAATCCTTTCCCAGTATGGATATCCAAACTTAACAATTTTCTTAATTTAGAAAGTAAATTTTAATTTTAAGGTCATTATCATAGGGATTTAGGAATGTACTTAATTCACATATGAGAAGTTATTGGGAATCTCCAAATGAACTAAGTTTAGCATGTTAAAGTTCTTCAGTTGTATATTTTATTTTTGTGGTTTCTCTTTGTTATTTAAGGCTTCATTTTTCTTCATTTGCTCTTCTTTTAATTATTTATCTCACCTTAATTATTTTACTTAGTGATTTTGGGGTGTTATCTATACGGTAAAAAATATTAGAATCATATTTTAGCATGTTAAAGTTAGAAACACATTACAGTGATGCCGAAGAGCATTCTTATAACAATATTTAAAATCTCAGCATTAAAGACAATTTCATTAGTTTGCTTGACAGTATGTGACATGGACAAGCACTATGAAGAGGATTTAATTAACAAACCTATGTTTTTTAATATTATATATATTCATGCTTTACTGTGCAGTAATGACAACGAATCCATGGACTAAATACTTTTTATGATGTTATTTTTTAAGATTATATATAAAGAGAGTAGAAATTAAATAAGAATTTGTCACATCCTAAAACCTGGATTGTGACCAATGCAAATAACAAGGACAATCTTACTTTTGCAAGCCTTAACCATTCAACATTAACCTCACCCATTAAGATTAAAGCACCAAAGATTCACATATAAATTCCCCAGGTAGCAACCATAGGCATCAATGATATTCATCGGCTTAAATTCTATAGAAATTTCGACAAAGTCTCCCCTATAAATAGGACTTCCTGAAATTTTTACGATGTGTCTGTCAGCCTATACCAATCAACATTAAGGAGCACTCCGCTTTCAATTTAAAACAAATACAACTAAATGGGGTGTAGAATCTTGTCTGTGGTCATGTGGTCATTACGATACATCTAAAAGATGTCTGCTATAAATCAAGACATAAAACATATAAAGAAATCTCAACCATCATAGAACAATGGGAGGGCTCACGTGTGATTTAAGTCATATTCCCTGGTCTTGAGAATAACTTTAACTGACTATCTGAAATAATAAAAATAAACAAGTAGCATATCAGAAAAACATAATAACATAATGTAATCACGATGAAAAGAATTAGGAGAATAATTACACAATAAGTCTAGCAAAGATAAGATTATTTAGATTATTTCTATACAAATTAAAAACAATTGAAAATGATTTCATGGTGAAACTTTCATAAGCTGTCAAAACTTGTGTAAGCTTTGGAAAATTGTTAACAACAACTTTTGTTCAACATTAGAGGTGATAAAACATTGAAAGCAATAACAGTAATCAATAGGTCTATCACGAGACATAATTGTCTGTCATAAACACGCAGTCCACAGAGTTATAACCATCTGTCGAGACTTTAAAACAATATCTGTGAGTATGGAATATTACCTGCTATTAGATAGGCATGAGTTTTGCTAAAACACATTTGAAAACCTTACCTTTAATATTAAAAATAGTTGACTTGGAAATCATATGCCAGGGAGGACTATTAAGGACATAAAACAATGATCATGGACTTTCGACCCCTGGAGTCTAATGATTGGTCGAGAGCATACAACCCTTGTGGTAATCAATATCAATTGAGAGCACACAACCCTTGCGGTAAACAATATCAATTGAGGGCATATAGCCCTTGGGGTAAACTAACTAAATGGTTGTAAGTCCTAAGGTCAAGCTAAATCATTCGTCCTACGCTAGTCCTCCCTAACTCTTTGAAAAACTGTTGTACATGGGTTTTCTTATTCAATATCCATATTGTTAGTGTCCAAACATTGGTATCAATAAAGACAATAAGCAATACTCTTTCTTTACAATTTATTTAACCCTATATACAATTCTAATCATTCATAGAGAAAAGATTATGGTCCTTATAAAAGGAAGCTTCATAAAACGGTGTCAAATGAACTCTTTTCGTTAAAATGAGAAAGATAATTAAATTAACAGTACATGAAATTAAGAGAAGCATGTGAAAGGATTATTTAATAACAACTTGGAAATGTTATTTGCTCAAGATACATCACCTTTCATACAGTAAAAGGAAATGGACTATATTCCTTTAAATCATTTCGGTTAAATGTGAAGAATTGTCAACATGAACCTTTAAAGCGACACACAAAGGTAATATACGCTATATGCAATTGATATGCATAATACTGTTAGGAATGCTACTGCTTACTTGGGGAAATGAATAATCCTAGCCACTTTTAACTTTTCTTTATACCTGTACTAAAGTGCACTAACAGTATATCCCCTATAAGTTAGAAAGCAGAGCAATTTTAATTCACACGCTAACAGATTTAGATGTCATATTATCACCAAACAACTTTCAAAAAAATGACACATCCTTAAATACCAATTTTAGTTAACTTTCTTTGGTGCCTAATTTTGTCTAGAATTCTAATTCACCACTGGTTGGACATTATAACACCTAGCAAATCAATTCAAAATTTAGTAAAAGTTGACACCCAACTTCTTATACGTGTTTTTAACCTATAGTACAAATTCTTTCTTTTGGTCATCCAACAATAGAGTTTTCCAAGACTACCTTATTTTGAAATATATGCTCATACAACCATGTATTTCATGTTCTATTCATTATCAAATGAATTCAGAAAATTTCCAAAATTTCTAGATCACATCCTTAGCATGTGATGATATTTTATACCAAATTTCAACTTGATTGGATGCCATTTACCTAATCTTTTACTCTAGTTTACAAAATAGTGTTGTTGATATAGTATTACAACATATTACCCTTCTTTTTATTGAGTAGAGCCCATCTTCGTTTTTTTTTTTTTAATAATAATCAAATTCCATGCCTTAAATTGATATGGTTTCATATTAGGCTATTTTACTAAGTTCATACCAATACTCTTGTAAACTTGATTTCAAAACATTTATTTGAACTATATTACTTTTCTATCATAAACCTTAAATAAATCTAACCTCGTACAAAGATTTAACTCTATCACACTCACAAATCCAACATTCCTTCACACTATAACCTATGCCATAATGATTTTTATTATTCAATCTTTGCTCCTTAATTTCATCCATACTTATATATACACATATAATAAAAGAATCTACTTCTATACATGTCAGCTTTTCTAAATCTAATTTTTCTTTTTATCCAATTCCCCTCTAACCATTCACTTATCACAACTATTCTTACTTCAATGTTTCTCTTCCCAAGTCTAACCTTCTTCCTCCCTTGAAGCCTATTGTTTTTCCAAATTCATATCAAAAGTCAAATTTAGCCCCAAGCTAACCCTAAAAAAAAAAAAAAAACTACAATTCATATTCAGAAATTGGAGCCTAAAAACATGTTGTTGAAGTCGAAATCTAAGGGAGAAAATGATGAATACATGGTAAGAATTAAAATCCCTATGAAGATTGAATCAAAACTCACCAATTTAAACTCAAATATGAGCTCTTAAGATGCCAAAACGCTAAAACAGACGAGGAGGGTTTTCTTGTCAGAAGACACAAGTTATGGTCAGATTTTCCTCACTGGCGATGATAAGAGAATGATGGCAACAATGTTCGGTGCAGGTGGACAGTAACAAATAGTGAGAAACTTTTGGTGAATGTTTGATGTAGAAGAGAGAAAATGAGTCAGGAAGAAGAAGAAAGGATGGAGGAAAAGAAATATAAGTTGAGGGGCACTTTTGTCTTTTGACCTCCTGGTGCCACATATCATTACAACAATAATGAGAGATTTAGAGCCAGGATTTGAACTTGTGACATGCTAGAGGGGAAATAATATGTCTAACCATTGAACCATCTTTTATTTTCATGTTAATCAATCATATCAGTTGATCTAATATTTTTCTTATTTCTTTTAAACTTTTCCTAAACTTCATTGAAATTTATTTTTTTTCACTTCACTTACTAGCTAAATAGTTTATAACTTAATTGTTTAATACCAATCAAAATTATTGGGTTATTACAGAATTATTCTTTAATTTTTACTCTAAATTTTTTGTAGAAAGTACAAAAATTAGAAATAAAGAGGAGCTAGTATACCCAAACATAATATATTTACTAGATAATTTGTTATATAATTACATAATAGCACACATATGAAATAGAATATATCCTTTTGATAATTTTGACTCTAAATACTGGTGGTAAAGAGTATAATATAAAATTAAGATACATCTTGTCCCCTATTTTATGATAATATAAAAAAAAATTAATTTCTCAAGAGAAGAAAAACAAAAAATGATAAGAAAAGTAAGAATTGATTTGATACTTCTCTCATAACAACATCAATAAATCAGTCTAAGAACTAAACAATGCAAGAATCCTAAAATCTGGAAATAAAATTGACTTGCTCCTCCTATATATATATATATATATATATATATATATTCAAATCATAAGTGGCCTTTGATGACTAAATAACATCAATAAGAGATATGTTAGATTTAAGTAACCATATGGTATGATCCTAATCATATTATAAAATGCAGACATTTGAATTCATAAATTTTATAGAGAACCACGCATGTCCAGCACAGTGGATGTCGAAAACAATTTTCGTCTGTTAATCAATACTTGTTTATTAAAAAAAAACTTCATCACGCTACATCACATTCCTAGGCAATTAAATTTTGGGTAATAAAATATCTCACTTCATAAGTATGAAGCTAATAAGAAAATTTGATATTACAAGAATTTGGCCAAAAGCCTATCTCCGAAATTGAGTAACCATATGTTATTCGTAGAAGGAGAAAGAAAATTGACATCCCAAGGTGATAGAAGTAAGTCAAATAATTTACTTTGAAATTCAAGTATTTTCCAACTTCTACATTGGAACTAGCCAAAGAAAAGAAAAAGTTAGAGAATTTACAATATCTCAAAATTTTTGAATAAGGAAAAAAGATTAACTTACGACCTTTTACTTGAACTCTTATCTACCACTTGAGTTAGAACAAGTGTGTCTCGCATTTGTGTTTTATAATCACTACAAAAAAAAAATGCCATATACCTACAATAATTTTTAGTCACAAATGACAAAGCTGTAAGTATAAATAATTTATACTTGTAATTATAAGTACTTTTATAAAAGATCATATTTACCTATATTTATTAACCGTAGGTAAAAACTTTAACAAAATCATTAGTATCTTTACCCTTGCATCTTTTTATCCGTAATTTTACTCTCCTGGCGCCAATCACCCTAAAATTCCCACTCTCTCCCGCGCAATCCTTAAAACATTACCCTCTCCTTTGGCTGACGCACTCCATCAATTTATGAGCATCAAATTTCTCTTCCTTAGGTCATCGGTTTGCTGTGGGTTCGCCTTCCTAGTTCGACGCACGTCGTGGGTTCGTCTTCCCTGGTCGAGCATGCCGTGGGTTCACCTTGGTTGGACACACACTGTTCGTTGACGCACTGTGGGTTCACCTTTCAGGTAATTTCCTTTCTCTTGTTTGCTCTGTCTTTCTTCTGCCCCTTTGTTCATTCGGCTTCTTCTTTTCAGATTCTGATATGGGTTTGCCTTCTCTGTTCAGATTCTGGAATGGGTTCAATTTAGATATCTTGTTTTGATTTTGTGGTTTTTTCTGTTCGGTTTGCTTTGGCTATTTCACACCCAGCTGCGAGAGACCTTTTTTATGTTGTGCGTATATGTGTTTCTGAATGTATATGAATCAAGGTACTCATCATTTTGGTTCTGTTAGACCTGTTTCCATTATCTTATTGGTACGTAATTTGTAATGGAAGTAGTGTATAATGTATTATGAAGTTTTGTCTAGTTAATTGTTGATTAAGTATAAATAGTGGTGGAGTCACATATATTATTAGTCAAGATCCCCTAAAATTAGCACTAAGCAACCTTTAATAAACCTGTCCATCTTATACTGAAACACAAAAGGAACGAAAACTGAAATAGGCAGGTAGACTAACAATAGATAAAGGAAACAAGTCAACCAGTTAAACCCATAGGAAAAAAACACTGCTTAAAAAGCACATACCAGTCAACAATTACAATAATGAATTTGCAATCTTTGTTTACCTAGTATTGTAGGCCCATGATCATTTGTCCTATTTCTTGTTGAATGGTGAAAAATAATTTTTATAGGTCCTGTCTTCAAGTTTTGTTCATAAAGGAAAACCTAGGACACTTTGTGGGGTTGTTCATTACCTAGCTGAAGTTGAAGAAAGTGAGAAACATCCACTCCATTTTGTAGGATTAGAATCCAAAAGATAAGTGAGGAAAGACTTTAAAGAAAGGACATATAGATACAATAATTCCATCTTCTCAGATTCTGATGACTTAAGCCATTTTGGCAGAGGAGAAAAGGACAAATTCTTGAAATTGACAACATAGAATGAGTTCTCTAGTAAATCTATATTATGAAAATATATTTGTTCATATGGTGCCTCTATGACCTTGAGAAGTGATGCCATTTGGAGTAGACAATACCAATTTGCAATAGATAGTTAAAGCTTGTTAGGCATTTTTTTAGCGTGATTTATTTATGATCTACTTATATGTTTATTGATAATTGATTTGGCCTACTAAGAAAATTTTCGTTCATTTAGCATTATGTTGTTCGTTGGTGGATTCTGAACTACACAGAGGAGAGTAACTCTAGTTTCCCTACATTTTGAGCACTGATATATAACAACTAATGATTCAATCAGTTTCTTTTATTCTAAACTAAATAGAATGTAGAAGTAGATTTAGTAATGAATAGGCTTAATGATTTGAGAGCCTCTCGCCACTAGTATATATATAGCTCTGTCAGAATGTATACAGTATACACAGGCCACTAATGATGTGTGTCCTAATAATTACAATAGAATTCCATCATTCAATGTACACGTGAAAAAATATTGTTAGGGATAGAAGATGTTAGGGTGGAAAGGAAGGGACCAAACAAGATATTTCTGTTGAAAGGCTCAGTTATGTTGTGTGTAACACACTTAACCGCTATTTATACTTTTTAGGAGATATTTAGAATTTAGAGAAGTCTAGTAGATTAAAAAGAGTTATCATGTTAAGACTTAAGAGATATTGGGGATTTTAAAAGTCTAGTAAATGAAGGAAATAATAACTTGTTTATACAGATAAAGTAAAGGGTGTAAGGGTGTTTTTGTGATCATAATATTAGTATGTACAGAGGTTGGGGAAAATATTACAGACATTGTAATGGAGGCTTTTTAGTTATATATAGTTTGGTGCCCCGTACTTTTATCCTCATTTTAACTCTCCCTGTCTAGTCAACATGCTATCAAAGCAACAATACTGCTCACATTGAATTTAAACCCTACCCTCCACGAAAAAGTGGTGGATTTGGCATGTAACTCTTCTATAAACAATTCCACCAATAAATTTTGTGGCTGAAAGACATAGATTAAGCAAAATCAGTAGCCAGGAGAGCCATGCAAGTTAGGGTGTTTGGGGGTTGTGATGCTAAGTGGCTGTGTCGGAGTGACATGGGAGTGGATTAGAATTTTGATGAGGGCTAGGGCTTGATCGTGATTAAGGGTGCACTATTGAATTTTTCAAGGGTGCGTTTTATTAATTTATAGTTTAATAATAGAAAAAAATGCATGATACAATCCACATTCAAATTTCCAAATATTATCCCACTGTTTTGGATAATGATTGTCAATATCATCAGTGTTATCTATAACCATCACAATAAACAAGAAATATTTGATTTGAACAAAGATTCTCATCGTAAAAATTTAATGATAATGTATATCTATGACCATCTGGAGGGTACCCTCCACCAGCTGGATATTCCTCACCTTATCCTCCTTCAGGGTACCCTCCAGCTTATGGCTATTTAGGTTCTGCTAATCCATTTCATCGTCCTGGTACAAACACTCAACTCTTTCACCATTTTTTTTGGAGAATATATATTTTTATTCCTTATAGTTTTACTTAATTTTTAATTTAAATTGTATAATTTAATAATTTGTAATTTAGTCCTTAAAGTTTAAATGATTTTTCTATCTTTTTTCATTTCATAATTTTTTACAATTTCTTTTAGTTGTAGAACTAGAACTATACAATGATATACGATACTAGGAAATTAGGAATATTATGCTTTTCAGTTATGACATAATAGTCACTAAATATTATTTATTATACAACAATTTTGTTCATTTTAATAAATTTATAAGTGTAGTTATATTAAAAAATGACACGGAGTCAAATTTATTCTTTTTAAAACTATACTAATTATTATATAAATCTATATTCTAACCAATTATATAATATATATTATTCCGCATTTAATAATTATTGCATCATAATTGTCATAGGATTCTCAAATCCTTAATATCACCACTCAAAAGTCAAAAATTATACCCCCAATTCAACATTGTTGGTATACAAACCTTGCGTGACGGATGGCACCTCACGTGAAATTCAACGATGGGGATTGTGATTATTCCTTCCATACGTGCACTGCACAACCATATCATTCAAGTCCTCTCTTTGTGTTCCAGATTTTCTCAGATCCATTAATTCCTTCTTTTATGGGGATTCCATTTCAATCCTTTTATCTCTTGTTTCCTGCCACTGCTTCAAATTCCATAGGCTTGGAATTAGAACTTGATAATGACTCCTTCCATTTTCATACCTTGGAGCTCGCACTATGCATACTCCAAAAAAAAAAAAAAGTTTTGAGAGCATCTAACATTGTATATTCAAATTTTATAATTCAAATTGTAATTAAATCCATGGTTGTAAATCATATTTTAATTATATTGATTTTTGAGCTAATTAATTATAACAAAATTCATTGGAAATTCTTCTCTAAGTTTAATTTTGGTATATGCAAACACTTTACAATTATAATAAATAAGTGAGAAAGTAACTTTCAACAATTTGTTATATAAATTTTAAATATACAAATTAAGCAGTATTATTAGTTTTATTTGAATTTAGGTTCTTTGTCTCGGTCCTTATTTAGTGGCTCTTCTTCATATTGATGCATATATGTTATTTTCCTTCATGGTGATTTTGTTCCTTTTAGCCATCCTTTGGCTATTAGAGTTATCTTGTTTCTGTTTTGTGTTTTTTGCCATTGAACTTTCTTTAGGGGTTTGCCTTCTCTATTCAGATTATGAGGGAATGAATCTGACAGTATGGCTATCCTTCCTCTTTGTTCTTGGGTTTAAAGGCTAAGGTATTCCAAACTTGTGGTGTAAACTTATAACTTAGGATATTTATATTAATACTGGTATTAAGAGACAATGTAAACACTAACTTGGCATTATTAATTTCTACCTTCAATGTTAGGCCTTGTGCTACAATCACATAATGGGAAAATATGATTATCCCTTAAAAATGTGCTGCAATATAAAAGAAAGCCAATTAGACCTAACTTTGCAACTAAAAAGCCTAGTCTTCAAAGCAAATTCGATAGTTATATTTTCATTTTAGCTAAAAATATGATTATTCCCTAGAAATGTTACTACATCACTATGTTTTTAACTCTTTTAAAAGATTTTTGATGATAAATTTCAGGGGAAGATAAACTATAGCAACCATAATAGCTAGGGAAAAGAGAAAAGCATTAGAATTCAAAGATGGAGGTCTTATGCCCAAGTTCGCTTGATTCTACACACATAAGTGCACATGATTGCGATAAGTAATATAAAGTGAGTAGGACATCATTTTCACAAGGACTTAACTTTAATTCTGGACTGATACTACCAATTAGCTTTATAATTTAGACTAATGGATTGGATTATTAAATGAACAACTACAAAATAAATGCTAATAATAATAAACTATCAAATAAATGAACTTGCGACTTTAACTTCTCCAGAATATACAGTTATTTTGTATTGACAATTACTTCTTAATTGAGTTATGAACTGGTTTGTTGACCTAAGTGATCTTACCTATTTTTACCATATAATTTAATGTCATTTCATGGGATTTTGAGGTTTATTAAATTTAAATGTATGATTTGATAATATTTTGTGACAATAAGGGATTGAAGGTGATTTCATGCAAAATATATTTTGCTAGGGTAAAATTGTAATTATTCAATTGATTTAGCTTAATGAAATTAATTTGGAGAATATGGGATATTTCAATGTTTAAATTTTGCATTTGAGGTCAAAGTCAAAATCAAGTTTAAAGAAATCACAATTAAGGATCGAGAGAGTAAGGAAATTGCAAAAAAGGCTTAAAAGCATCAAAACTTTGCGTTTTATTAAACTGTGTCTTTTGCCACAACGAATGTACAATTTTGCCATGGCAAACTTACTCTAAAAAATCCAAATGCATAAATTTACAATCTAAATTTGAACCCAATTGCGGAAACTTGATCTAGCTTGCCTATTTTTGGACAATAGGGTTAATTTTAAGGAGCAGTCGTTAGAGAAAATGATAGACCTCAGAGACATTCATTTTTATTATTCTTTCCTTTCATCTTCTTATCCCTTAACCATTTTTTTGCTCTTCCGTGGTTGTTCTTGGAGATTTAGAGCTTGGTGAAGCATTCTTCACTACCATAAGTAGCTAAACATCCCTTAAACCCTAAACATTCCTTTCTCAGAGGAAATTTGATGAGACTTGAGCTTGGAGTATCAATTAGGGAGTTTTTCTTGTTCTTTTCCATCTTCCCTAGCTTTGTAGTTATTGTGCTTGTGTTAGATTGTTTTGATAGAATTGATAGGTTGAACCATGTTGTAAATTCTACATTATGGATGATGAGATTTATGTTTTCTAAAGATTAATCCTATATTTGATTGTAGAAATATTGAGTTGGATTTAATTTAATATATTTTATGATTAATTGTAGTAACTTGGTAACATTTGGTTAAATTGCCTAAGTTGTTTTCACATTTTTACATTAATCTTCCATTAGTGCATTAATGAGGGTGATTAATATTGTTTTAAGCCTTTGTCTTAAAGGTAAAGGTGCCATAAAAAAATTAATTTACTTAGTGTTTGAATGGTATTTCAAATCATTTTTGGAAATGGTTTTCTAAAAAAACTTTTAATTATCTTTTAAAATTTAGGAAGGCTGAATTGAACCTCTGATAGGCATTTTGTCATCATTTGCATTTAAATCCAACCATTGTCATTCCCTCATTTAATCATTTTGTTAATCTGCATTTCACAACAAAACCTTAAAAAATATTTATAGTTTGTTGTTTTTTACTTGGATTCAATCGAGTAAATATAATTTAAGACAAAAGCTCACTTTTTTCCATTTCTTCATATGTTTTTTACATTCAAATTACTTAAGAACAAATTAGGTTTTTTAAAGTGAACATAACTTGGATTACAACATTATAATGCATTTTTGTATTTGGTTTAAGCTTTTTATGCCCTAACAATGAGGGCTCAATCACTAAGGATTCAATTGTATATGTAATTCTCTTGAACTACACAACCTAACTGTTACCTCTGACTTCCCATATTTTTATAGAAACTGATTGAGAAGATAGTTGATATTAAAGCATTGCCTTAATCGCAGTTATCTAAAATAGTAGTATTATTGTCATGACAGCAAATTGTTATACTTACTACTTTTTAAGTATGCAAACAAATATTATCTTCATTTGGTTTTTAATTTATGCTTTCGCTTTTGAGTTAACCTAAATTCTAGTTTAATTTCAGGGTGATCAACCTCAGAAAGCATTAAGCACATAATGAAAATAAGTAAGCTAAATTTAAAATATCAATAAGAAACTATTACTATACAAAAAAAAAAAAAACCCATAAACGGTTCTATCAAAATCCAAGATTAAATCTACTAGTTGAGCATTGGTGTATCTTTATAATATAAAATTAAAAGGAAAACAAAAAGAAAAGAGAAAGTTAAGGGAGAAGGCCACTTTCAGAGTGAGTTGCCTCACCCTTTACAAACTCTTTTCTAACCCAACAAAAAACCCTATTTAGGAGTGCTATTTAACTACCTATATTGCTCTCTAACTCAGTATGTCAACAACTATATGGGTCTCATTTATAGGCTTTAAGAACCCTAAGTATTAGAATTTGAGTAAGATTGCGAATCTTAACTTAAGAAGCCCTAATGTTAAAATTAGGTCTTCTGATGACAACTTTCTGATGTTGGGTGCTAACTCTTTGTTTTTGGTGTCCACATGGTGGATTTTTGGTGTTTGAGCGTTATCTTTCTAGAAATTTCAGCTCCTGGACTGTGGGTTTTTAAGTGCCTAGGCATTGGTGGTAGTGCCTAGGCAATGGAATTTTGGCGCTTGGTCACTGGTAGTGGTGCTTGGGTGTTGGAATTTTGGCACCTTAGTGCTGATCTTTAGACTTTAAAATTTCAATGTGTAGGTTTGGTGCCTAGGCATTGAATTCCTAGTGCCTGGGCACTTAACCTTCATCATTGAATTTTCATGTTTTTCTATTTCACTCAGCTACTATGGTGGCTCTAACTTTAGTTCCTTAAAAATTTATCACAAAATCTTTTTTTAGAAGACTTAAAAACTCGATGATAAAATAACATTTCCATGGGATAATCATATTTCTAGCTAAAATGTATATATACTTATTAAATTTGCTTTGAGGACTTGGTTTTTTAGTTTCAAAGTTTGGTCCATTAACTCTTTTGGAGAGTTAATAAGCGATATATGTAGGCTTTTTATTTTGTGATCTAGATTGATCACTTAGTTCTTAAATACTTGTTGGAACAAAAGATTCAATCTTTAGAGCACCATAAATGGATTCATAAGTTGTGGGAGCTGGACTATTTGATTAAGTATATAAAGGTAAAAAAGTGTTGTTACAAATGCCTTGTCAAGGTGGGAACATGAGGAGGAAGCAACTTGTTTAGCAATCTTTTTTATTTTTTCTAGATTGCATCAGCGAGTATGTACTTTTTTGGCTAAAGATGACAAGGTTAGAAGTATCATAGGCAATTGCAACATTGATCCTACTTGTGTCAAGAAATTTATATGGTAACAACAAAAGCTGCAATGCAATAGCATGACACTAGTTGGGGGATGATAGGAAATTGTGGCAAGATCTACTTTCTAGCTTCCATAATGGTGTGGTAATTCTAGTAGTACACCAACTTTGAAAAGATTAGCTTTAGTTTCTTTATCGAAAAGACATGAAAAAGGATGTTAGAACTTTTGTAATGGAATGTGATACATGCCCTAGGTTAAAAAGAGAGAATGCAATGACAATATATGGATTTTGTGGTTGGACTTTTAAAATCCTACAAAAGCAGCCATTTTGGTTGTTGTTCATAGATATAGTAGGGCTACCTATTTCATGGCCTCACAACATCCATACACATAACTTAATGTGGTGAAATTATTTTTCAAAAACGTGGTTAAATTACATGGTATGCCTTATACAACTATCATAAATAGAGATCCAGTATTTTATGGGATATTTTGGAAGGAGTTGTTTAGACTGCAACATGTTAAACTACATTACTCTCAGCTAATCATTTACAAATGAATTGACAACCTTAAGTCTTAAAAGTGTTCTCTTGAATGTTATTTTTGGTAGATGACTAAAGATCACCCTAATCAATGGGTGAAGTGGCTTCCTATGGCAGATGTAACACTTAACTCTAAGTACAAGATAATTCCTTATCTTAGTTTTGGTTAAAATATGAATTTTACTATATCTTTGCCTCATTCAAATCTTTTTACAAATAATTAGACATTTTTTTTTCTCTTTTTATTTTATTTTATTTAGTATTATATTTTATTTCTAAGTAGCAAATTCACATATAGATTACCTCTAATTTTCCTTAATTTCATTTTTTTCCACACTTTTACTTTTCATTACAAAATTAGCCTTATTTTTAGAGATTTCAAAATTGTAGTTCCCATGCTTTAAAAATTTTAAAACTTTTTAGAAATAAACATGTTTGTGTCTAATTTTTGTCAAGAATATCATGGGCCAAAACACTGTTAAAATTCACCTAAACCAAACTGATTTATGAAATTGTCCAATTTGGTCCTTTGAATTTGCATGGATCTTTTTGGCCTTAAATTGAGGGATATATAGCCCAGAATTTACGAAATGGCCTTTTTTTTAAGGATTCCCCCACTTCCATTCAATCGTTTTTATGATATTAACATTCCTAGGTGTGTACTTGAGATGTTTTAAATATTTCAAGTTAAAAATCATTCTTTTGCCTCGTCAATTCTAAAAATTGGGAAATATGTTTAACTTTGTCTTTATGCCCATAATTTAAATTGTTTGGGTTTATTAACACCATTTGCACAATTTCAATGGTTGTAGAACTTTCCAAAATAGAGGTTTAACATGTCAAGAAGCACCATACCAAATCCAATGTTATTCTAAAGTCATTTAATTGGATTTCTTGTTAATATTCATAAACATGTCAAATTAATATATGCGTAGTTATATCTTTCCATGACAACTTTGGCCACATAAGTTTACATCCAAATACTTCAATGACACACAATCCCATAGTTATAAAAAGATGCTCAATGTATTTAAGTCTTAGAATATCAATCTACACTTAATTACATTCCCAATTATACTAAATCCAAGAACATATTCCCACTGGGTTTTCTAATTCTATTGAACGGTTGATTTGGTAGCTTCTTGGGCACTTAGAATTAATATTAGTAACTAATAGGGATGGGGTATAAATCTCAATAGTTAGCCACATTTCAAAAACATTAATCCCAAATATGCCATATAATTCAATCCATTGCTATGAACAAATATGTTATTGATTGCATGCATATAATGCTATGTGTACCACTTTTCATCACAATTCTTGGTGAGGTAAACTCTTAATCTCTTCCCACTTCTCGATGGAAAATGCTACATTATTCTCACTTTTAAGTGAGGAATGCTATATGTCCTCCTATTTTTAGATGGGGAATGCTTTATTGCTTCCCACTTATAGTGGAGAATGTCTTATCTCTTTTTACTTCTAGGTGGGGGTAATCATTTGCATTTGCAAATGGATGATCATAACATTACGGAAAAGGAAAACAAGGAATTTATTTATTCATCCTTTCTAACCATGTATAAACATATCTTCATAAATTCATGTAGCATATGTGAGGATATGTGAATTATAACTAATGCATCAATGGATAACACAAATTAGCATGGTAGAAAAAGCAAGTTTTAAGGAGAAGACTAACTACCTTGTCTTCAAGCTTACTTTCTCTTCTTGAAAGTAACCAAGTCCTTGAGTGAAAGATTTATAATGTAATCCAATCTTATATAAAAAATGCTATGTATTTAATCTACATTTGAACATTTACTAATTGTGCACTACCTTTCTATTAACTTTTATTCTTCTTTATTTATATTTTGAGCTATTAATTATTACACTGAATTCTAAATAGAATTATTCTACTATGTCTTAAGGTCTCAAAATTTCTTAGTGATATTCTTACTTAAATCCTTATAAATTTCTATTACTTGATTTTGGCTAAAAAGCACTAGAATCACTTAAAAAGCCTAATTTTAACCAAAATCAGTATATCTGTGTCATTGCTAATTTCTAACATCTATGACCAAAATAAATGCCTAACTAAAATACGTTGCACCAAATTCATACATAAATAATTTGGCTTAAAAAATGATGAAATTGAAACTCCTATATAGAGAAATTAAATATTTTTAAGGTCTTTATTTAAAGTGATATATACTACCATTAAAATAAACATTTTTTTGCCTTTAATCTCCATTACAAAACATGCATTATTCCCATTTAAATTTAGTAACAAGTTACACCTTTCATCTTACTTTATTTTAGTCAAAAACCTTAAAAATGTTGCTTAATAAGAAAATTAAATCGAGAGCGTGATCACTTACTTCTTAACTCTTCAAAGTGACTACTAAAGAAAACTCAAACTTAATTGTTAGTGAAATAAATTGTATCTGTGGAAAGCTCACATGATTCTAAACATTTTTCTCTTTTACACCTAAGGCAAAAGATAAAAAGAGATACCTCATGCAAGAGCTAGAAACTCCTTCTTCAACCTTATGCTTCATCCTCCATAATTGAAAGATGGAGTTTTTCTTTCTTTCTCTCTCTCTCTCTCTCTCTCTCTCTCTCTCTCTTTTTAATATAATTTCTTGGTTTCAACTAAAATGAGTAAGAAATGAAAGGAATGTCTTCTTAAAATGAAGATGACCAAACCATTAATTAGTAAAAGATTTCTAACTATCAAAATGTTTTATTTCATTAATTGGTTGATGACTTCCAACTATCAAATTGTTTCATTTAATCAATTATTGAAGACTTCCAACTATTAAAATTTTTCAATTTATTAATTAGTTAAAGACCACAAACTATCAAAACGTTTATTTTCATTAATTAGTTGAAGACTTTTAACTAATAGAATGTTTTACTTTATCTTATTCCATTTGTTCTCACTCTCTCTTTTTCATGCATATGGACCCCTCTTGGACCTTTCCTTCCACCTTTCTTTTAGTTTCGACCAAAATGAGGAAAAATAGATGAGTGTGCTTGATATCAAGTGTTGTGTACGCATTAATGAGATGGAGAGGCAATTAAGTGGTGGTTATGTCTTTTCCTATTAAATATTTCTTTTTCACATGTGAACTCCACTTGGATTTTCCTATTGAATTTTCTCATTTTTACATGTGACTTGCTTCTATGAGGCTACAAATGACTTACAAAACCTTTCCCATTACAATTTCTAACGAAAAGAAAGGAAAAAAAGCAAAGAAGAAAGCATGAGGTGACATTTTATTTTGCCTTTTTCTTTGCCATTTTCTCATGCTATGCTATACACTTACATAAGGTTCCTCTTCCAAAGAGTTTATGATTGTTGAAATGACTAGGGCAAGCTTCTAAAAGTAAAATATTACAACTTTTATCTTAGAAAAATTTATTCTTTCATTTTAGTCCCTCTAATTCTTGTTAAACTTTTCACTTGAAACATATAAAAATATGTATTCTTAATCTTCTATTTTACTAGAGTCACTATCTCCTTCATAAATTTATCTTGGAATTTAACTAGAAAATTTTTCTATCCGAATGACCAATTTTCTAATATTTACATTTTACCTTTACTATAATCATACTTATACTAGGATTATTTTAGGATGTTACAATTCTCCCCCTTTTAAGAATTTTGTCCTCAAAATTAACATACCTCAATCAAATAAAATCTCCTCTTTTGTTTCCCATGTGGCTTCTTTTGAGGACAATCCCTTCCAAACCACTTTAACTAATGAAATATCCTTGTTTTCCAATTGTCTTTCTTTAGTATCTATGATTTGTTTTGGTTTTACAACAAATAATAGATTGTTTTGTAAATGCATTGACTCATGTTCTATGACATGTGAATGGTCTGGTTGATACTTTTTAAGTTGGGAAACATGGAAAACATTATGAATTTGGGAAAGATTTGGGGGAAGAGCAAGTTGGTGGGCCATTAGTCCTACCTGATCAAAGATTTCAAAAGGACCAATGAATCAAGGATTGAGCTTTTTAGATTTCAAGGATTGCCGCACACCTGCTTAAGGAATAAATGTTTGACTATTTAAATTTTTAGGGGTCTCCTTCTTCTATTAGCATAGCTCTTCTGCCTACTTTGGGCAATTTGCAATCTATCCCAAATAAGTGTTATATGCCTAATGGTTTGGTTCACAAAGTCAAGTCCCAACAAGCTCCTTTCTCCAAGTTCAACCCAACATAGAGGTGACGTACACTTTCTCCCATAGAGAGCTTCTTAAGGTGTCATCTTATTGCTGGAAAGACAACTATTATTACAAGCAAACTCAACTAAGAGCATATACACATCTCAATTCCCTTTTATCTCTGAGACATATGCTCAAGAAGGCTGTGAAGCATAGGAATTTAGGATTGACTCAAGTCCGAGTTCAGTGGAAGCATACTAGTTCATAGGATGCCATGTGGGAATCTTTGGTTGCAATCCAATAGCAATTTCCATAGTTTGGCACATCTACTAATTCTTGAGGAAAAGGATAGTTTCAAGGGGGTGTATTTGTTACAAGCAAAAAACTGTTATATGGTGAGAAGTAGTTAGAAATTGTTACTATTTAGTTGTTAGTTAGTGTTAGTGTGTTGACATAGCTATTAGCTACATATATGACAGCTAGTGGAATGCAAAGATAGTTTTGGAAGAAATAATAGTAGTTTTATATTCTCTAAGCTCCAATGTATAACTTCGCAATTGTTTTTTGACAAGATTTCTAAATTCTCTATATGACATGTATAAAACATTATATTAATGAAATTTTATATGTGAGTATTAAGTTTGGTAAGCATAATTGACTCACGAACGAAATGGGTGAACTTGTTTACAATTGGTTAGTGAATGAAGACACTTGTAATTTCTCTTTCGGAGATCAGGTAATTGAATGGATAATGTAAATGCTGTAAGCCTTGTGTAAGTTATCATCTTACTATATTATATTAATTGTATTATGAAATATTTATAAGTTAGTATGGTTGTTTACTATGACTTTAATATATTGCTAGACTATAATTAGCTTGCAGGTTTGGAAAATATGATATTTTTTAATGGAGGTGTTGCTCAAATTTTAGGCAACCTTTAACTAAATTCATTGAATTATGTGTTTTGTGTTCAATTGATACATTCTTATGGGAATAAATGACAAGTATATGGGGTAAAAAAATGAAGGTTTTTTAGCCTGAAAAACACCACATCTGATCCAAAAAAAACAAAAAAGAATCTGAAGATGAAGTTAAAAAGGTTCAAAACCCATTCCAAAGTCTCAAAGTTAAAGAAAGCTTAAAAAATTGTATTCCTACGTATGCATTCTAATATGAAGGGAGTATGAAGGGAGGTCAGGGGAGTTTTCTCCTCCACATTTGGTTTTACACAAACTCGTAAGAAATGAAGTACCTTGTGTTACGCAATATCACCTTGTGCAAGATATAATTGTTGCAAATGCATTTCTTATGTGAAAATTTTTGTTATTAAAAGTTATAATTATAAATCATACAGCTAAGTTAGTAATATATGTGTGTGTACATATATATATATATATATATATGTAGGAGTTTCAGAGTTTTAGTTATTTCGTAAGTTTACACATGGTTTAACTTTTTAAGAGGTTATTGCATATTTCAAAACTAATTAGGAGAAAAGTTATTGTAATAATTATGTGTGTGGTAAAGTGTCCAGGTTCAATTTATTTTAGCAAAATTTGAATTAATTTTATTTAGAAAACAGATTTTAAAATTATACCCAACCGAAGTATTAAATTTCTCAAGTCAAACCAGACTTAACTGGGGTATGGGGACTTTCATTTCTTTCGCGCCAGCATATATACTTAAATAACTTAACATACATAAAGTGAGACCAGAACACTAACTAACCTGAAATTATCTTATTAAATATCCATATTTTTAATTGCTGTTGATTTTTATAGAAAATCTTATATACAAGCTGGTGCTGCATGAGCTATTGTATTTACATATTTATCAATAATATTATAATTTTATTAAGGTGCACTGGAAACATAAAAAGTAAATACGTAATTAATTTAATATGTATATGCACACACACACCCGCACCACAACTTTTACTCTCTTCATCTAGTTATTATTTATAGAAAAAGACTCAGTCACATAAAATAAATAATGCAGTAGATATTACCGTCAACTGGTTAATCAATAGGATAACTAATATTTTGACTCAATACTAAGCTAAAAAATTTGGTTTGACGTCATTTACAGTATAGTCTTGTACCTTAGACAGAGTTCTTGTTTCAGTTAGTTTCAGTTGATTTCAGTTAGATTCAGTTGAAGATCACGTGATGATCACATGTGCAAGAGAGTCAGTCTAGTTTGAGATGGTTCTTTATTCTGTTAGTAGGATTTAATTAGACAAATCTAATTGCAATGCGACCTCAGATCATATAAGTTAAAGAAATCATTCTAATCTTTCTCTTGCTTTCAATCTCACTCTCCCTTTCTTCTTTCATCTGTGGATCCTTTTCTACCATTGAAGTGCAAGCAAGCTCACATCAGAGACATGGAAACAAGTGAACAACGTGAGGTTTTTCTAGAGGCCGAGCAATTGGAGGACATTCTGGTGAGACTGCCAGTACATTGCGTCTTTCGTTTCAAGTGCGTCTCAAAGTTTTGGAAATATGTAATATCCCAACCAACTTTTGCAAGCTACTATGTCTCTCGCGCCTCCAAAACCTCCAAATTCACCCATCGCTTTGTATTACTCTTCGATGCGGAAATTCCTTATGAACGAAGTGGTCACAGGCGTAATATTCTTCCTACTGCAGATTCGGCACTACGCAAACTCATGAGAGATGAATTACCTTCGATGGTGGGCAAGAATGACCCATATGAACCGATCACAATCTTCTATTTGCCTCCAACCAGTGCGAAGCCGTTTATTGTAATTGCCGAGTCAAGCGGCTTCTTTTTATTACATAATGTCGATAATTACTGCATTTATAACTATGTGACTAGGGAATTTGTTGCTATCCCAACAGGCAAGTCAATCGATCCTCGTTTTGTTGGATTCATGACGGAAATGGAAGGAGCTCTTGTTAAACGCTTCAGAATTGTTGAAGCACTGAATGATAGATCACTCAATCTTGTATTTCATGTTTATTCCTCTGAAAAAGGTACCTGGGACGAACATAAATCTATGAAATGCCTCCTTTGTTCTTGGGATCCAAAGTCACCCAAATTCACTTTTAAGAAGCATCTCCATTGGGTAAATTCTCAGGACAGATTACTTCTAGCCTATGATCCTTTCGAGAAACCTAAACAATACCGGCTTCTAAGATTTCCCACTTCAAGATTAGTTCGTGGTTCAGAAGTTTGCTTTAGTCTTTCCAAAGAACACATTAGATACATTGAGACACGAAGACGGGCGTTTTGGATTTGTTCAGTATGGAGACTTGAGGATTATGATAAAGAAGAGTGGTGCTTGGAGCGCAAAATCTCGTATGATTGGAGCCCTGTATTTAATACTACCAAACTAAGGACTCTGGTTCCTCTTCTTTGTCACCCAAATAATCCGGAGGTTTTGTACTTATGCCACTTCCTGGTTGGAGAAATCCTTTCTTTCAACCTTCGAAAGAGGGAAGTATGTATGAACTATAGTTGGAAACACTTGCATGTTCAATTTATGGATAAGGCGGTTCTCCAAGCTGAGGTCCCCATTTGGCCTTCACCTATTCCTCGTCCTGAGGACGAAACTAACATTGCCTCTTCATCTACCACTTCGCCAATTCCACGTCCTAACTAACATTGCCTCTTCTTCTACCACTACGCAAATTCCTCGTCCTAATGACATAACTAACGTTGTCTCTTTATCTTCCACTTCTCCAATTCCTCGTTCTGATGACATAACTAACATTGCCTCTTCATCTACCACTTCGTTAATTCCTCGTCCTGATGACATAACTAACATTGCCTCTTCATCTACGACTTCGCCAATTCCTCGTTCTGATGACTGAACTAGCATTGCCTCTTCATTTACCACTTCGCAAGTTCTTTTTTCTGATGACCAACCTAACATTGCCTCTTCATCTACTAATTTGCCAATATCTCATCCTGGTAACAAAACTAACATTGCCTCTTCATCTACCAATTTGCCAATTCCGCGTCCTGATGACAAAACTAACACTGCCTATTCCTCCTCTTCAGCAAACTAGCACTTAGATGTACATAGTCTTTTTTTTTTTGGGTGTAATCTTGGAATTTAGACACACTCATTCGAAAGTTGCTATTAATAGTATCTTAGAGAACTGCTATATCGTCTATGTTGTCTGTTATAAGCTTCATGGCTTTCTTCGTTTTTCTAGTTTAATATTCGGTGTGACGCAACGTAAGAGATGAATTACCTTGCATTACTCAATTCGGTGTTACATAACTGTTGCATATGCGTTCAATTATGAAGCTTTTTTTATAATTAAAAATGTTTATTAATCATCTATATATACACGGAAACCAAAATCTAATATAAAATTAAAATCTCAAGGTCCGCTAAAACATTAACTTTCATTCTTAACCTAGAATGAATATTAAAATCCTACAAAACTTCTTCTATATATATATTGAAGCAAGTCCCAAAATGAATATTAACTTCAAAGTCTCATCATATATACAATTAGACAATCCTGCTATAAAATTAAATTTCCATGGTCCGTTGAGTATGGTCCTACTATAAAATTAACCTCAATTCTCATCATATATATATATATATATATATATACACACACACACCCAAATTCTTCTCCAAGTGTACAATGGAATTAGTATCAAGTTGCACTCTCGGCCTGTAGGGGTTTAAATACGAAGGAAGTTCTGCAACAATAACTAATGAAATTAATAGAGCTAGTAAGGTAAAAATATTGGCAATAATAACAAAAAAAATAAAATACCATTTTGGTCCCATAATTATTACAAAATTATCACTTTAGATCCTCACTTATTGAAATATTTAAAATGGTCTCTCACTCATTAGAAAATGTTATATTCGGTCTTCTAATTTAAAAGAAAAAAAATTAAATTTAGTCCCTTAAATTTAAGATTAAATATTTGACAATGGGATTAAATTAGGTAATTTTTTAAATAGTGAGAGACCAAGTATGATATTTTTCAATAAGTGAGAGATTATTTTACGCATTTTAATGAGTAAGAGAATAAATTAATTAAGCTAGTATAATTTTGAAAGTACTCATTTAATTTGGTTTTATTGACTAATTAAGTTTAGGAATATATTAGTGAACATGTATACATATATAATCATAGCGATTATAGCAAGTAAATTATTTGGAAGTGAGTTAGTATGTATACAATAACAGCAAAAAAATAATATTGTATTGTAATAAAAAAATACTCTAAGGAACAAACAAGCATCTTAATATTTAGTGAATAATTAATAAGTAAGTGTCCACAAGGCAAGAATTTGTGATTCTAGCAAGTATTGAGACGCTCTACTTTGCATTTTTGGGTGCTTGAAATTCTCTTCGCTGACCTGGTGTTCTCATGAAAGCGACGGTAAGAGTTAAACCATTGATATCCAACTATTAGATGAGACAAAGCTAATAATATGAATTTATGTTTAATACTATCTCCTTGTAAAATAAATATTATTGAATATTCAAGTGCCTTGAGACAGGCTTCCCGAAGTTTTAATCCTCATCATTTCTATATAATCTAGTTTTGCTGAAATCTCTAAGATTTGTTGAACTTCTATATGTTTTTCCAACAATCAAGTATTTAATTTCCTGGTTTTGGGATTTATGAATTACTCACGTTACGGATTTTTGAATCACTCTGCATGATTTAGAATATTTAAAAATTTTGTGATCTTTGACCAAATCTTATTGGCATTGTAACTATCGAGCGATTTGATGGTTATATTTTGGAATAACTGTATCACTTTGACAAGTTTAAATTGTGAGAATGATTTGTTTATAAAGTTATAAATATTTTGATAATGTAACCACGAAAATTCAAACCTAGCGGCTTGAAACCTAGCTAGTTGGGATGGTGTTAGTCTTATGTATTGGCCACCACACGTATATCTGAGTTAATTGAATTTGATTCTAATTATCAGATTGAGGCATAATTCAATTATTTTAATTATTCCATGTTGTATTGCTTGTGTTCGATATCTATATTGTTCTGATTTTGCAAGCCAAGAGCTAGCGTTTTGATTTCTGGTACTTCTATGGGATGTTCCATACTATTCCATTTGGACTTTGATCCTCTTATGCTGCAAGTAAAATTTGATTTTTATCCATGATTTCATTTTGTAATTTTTACTGGCATTCATTTGGAAACTAAGTGATTCCTCTGATTTCATACTAATCGAATTATTATTTAAATTTCAAAGATAAATGATTGATTTATGAAAATCTCTATCAAATTTCAAATTTCATGTTTATTCCTCTGAAAGATGGTAAATGGGCCGAGCATCAATTTACGATTTGCCCTTGTTGTTGGTTTTCAAAGACACCCAAATTCACTTTTAAAGTGCATCTTCATTGGGTAAGTTCTCTATCCAGATTAATTTTAGCCTGACCCTTTCAATGAAACCAAACAATGCCGGCTTCTTAAGATTTCCCACTTCAGGACCAATAGATGGTTTACACGTTTGCTTTATTGGCCCTTTCATTGAACTATATTCGGAAACCCTACCATTATCAATTTATGAATAAGTTGGTTCTCCAAGCTGAGGTCCCCGTTTGGACTTCGTCAATTCCTCCTCCTTTAGAACAAACTAACACTTAAATGTATGTAGTCATTTAATTTTTCTTCTATGTAATCTTGGAATATATGCATACTCATGTAAAATTTACACCTAATAGTACGTTAGAGAATGGCTATATCATCTATGTTGTCTATTTTAAGCTTCATGCCATTCTTCGTTTTTCTTTGTTTAAGATTCTATGTCACGTAACGTAAGAGATCATGAATTACCTCGTACTACGAAACTCGGTGTTACGTAACTGTGTTGCATATACGTTTTAATATTAAGCTTTTTTTTTTTTTTTTTATTGAAAATGCTTTTTGTGTAA
This sequence comes from Delonix regia, assembly GCA_037074485.1. Taxonomy (NCBI): domain Eukaryota; kingdom Viridiplantae; phylum Streptophyta; class Magnoliopsida; order Fabales; family Fabaceae; genus Delonix; species Delonix regia. The sequence continues at coordinate 13,115,495 of CM073458.1, forward strand.
TTAATCATCATTATTAACACAGAAACCAAAATCTAATATAAAATTAAATTTCCATGGTCTGCTAAAACCCTATACACCCCAAATTTCTCCTAACATCCTTTTTTGCAATAACAAATTTTTGGTATAAAAGAATAATGGAGCCTTTCGCTGGGGCACCTTGTTCGTGCAGATAGATATGAGTCTGACAGTTGCCTTTATTAATTTTGATTGAACAGTCAATAGATACCAAACTTTAAAAAATAAAATGTAATATATTGAGACGAATCTTGTAAATGATTACGAAGCCAAACTTCTCTCCGACCATGTTCAAATGAGTGTGTGTGAGCTTCTCTACAATGCATCCACCATTAGCTTTTAATGGAAATGTGCCAATTTTAATAAATAACTACCTCCGTAACCTTATTTCCGTAAAATTGGCAACATAAGAATCAAAATTGCATACCAACACAATACGTGCCAATTTCTTGTCTGCCAAACCATTTTACATTGCATGTCAAAATAAAACAACTTCTATATATAATATCTATTTATAATTTATTTTAAAAAAGTTAATAATGTAAAAATCTAATTTGGAACTATTATATAATATTTGTTAATATTTTTTTAGAAAAGCCTCCTATGTTATTTAAAGGATAATAACAAAAATCTTTTATTCGAGGTATTCCTCGTATTTAAAGAAATTTGATGATGATATATGGAAGGCTGAGAAGCTTGAGAGGGGATTTAAACTAGATATTAGGGATAGAGTTGCCCTTTAACAAATTAGAGTATTTAATAAATTAGTTGAAGTAGCAAGGGTGACAGAAAATAATTTGAAAAGAATGATAGGGTCTACACCTAAAATTCTCTCTGAAATTAAGAGGCCAAGAGAGGAAGAAAGTAGTGCCCGAGGTAATAAAAGACATAGTAAAAATGTGTGGCCTAAAAGAGGGAATGATAAGGAATAAGACACCTATCACATAGGGAAGCTTCCAGAACCACACTTGTTAGTAGTGTGGTAAAAATCATGGCTTTAGGCCATGCCTAGTAGGGTAAGGTGTATGTTATAGATGTGAAAAGCCAGGCTATTTGGCTAGAAATTGCCCTCAACAGAAGGAGGTAGTTCCTTTTTCCAACTCACAAACCGAAGTATGAGACAAATATATTTAGAGTACAAAGTCAAAAGTTCAATGAACTTAGCCACATAGGCATCAATTGACATATCTCCCTTTTCTTGTTTTAAATTTATAAATTATGTTTCTTTTTCATCTCTAATAGATCTAGGGAAATGTTTTTCATAAAATTCTTCTATAAAACTTTCCCAGGTTACTAGTACATTTTTTGCTTATAAAACATACCTGGTACTCCACCACCAATGTTTTGCTTCCTCAGTGAACATAAAGTTAGCTAGGACCACCTTTTGATGATCAATAACCTCTAGAATTCCAAAATCTTCTCCATTTGTGTGAGCCATGATTCGGCCTTTTGAACATTGAATTATCCATTGAATTCTGGGGGATTATACTTCTTAAACTGGCTGAGAGTTTGTGTATTGGTGAGTTAGGGCAGATTTACTAGATGTGAAGGGGCTTGTGGTGGTTCTTGAGACATTGTAGGAGGTGGAGTAGCTTGAGGTTGATTTTCTTGCTCATCCTCAACTCTTATACTACTCCCTTGCTGTTGAGTAGCCCTCTCCTCTCTTTCTTATTCTCTTTTAGCTAGGAGTTCTTGTAACTGCTGAATGGTTTGTTGTTGTTGATCCATCCTAGCCGTAAGAGCATGTAAAGTGGCTACCACTTGATCCATAAGGTTGGTTGTTCTCCTACCTCTTCCTTTAGTGTTCACCAATTTTTTTTTTGGCTGAAACATTAACAAACTTTAATTTTTATCATCAATACATGTAACATTTAATAGTCCAACTCACTCATAATGAAGAAATATATCTATTATTCTTGTCAAAGTATATTATTATTAACTTTCTTTTTCTAATCTAGGTGCCTAAATCGTGCTCTGATACAAAAAATGTAATGGCTAAAGAAAAAGAAATATTAAATACATCTTTTCTATATTTTAAAACTTTATGGCTATCTAAACCTTTAAAAAAAATAATAATAATGTACCTGGGATGGGACCTATTTCCAAGGCACCTTATAGAATGACACCCACAGAGTTAATTGAACTTAAAAAACAAATAGGAGAACTTTTGGAAAAAAGATTTATTCGACTTAATGTCTTTCCATAGGCTGCTCCTATTCTTTTCGTAAAAAAGAAGAATGGGAGTTTGTGGTTCTAGATGCTTAACTTGCCAAAGGATAAATATTGAGCATCAAAAGCTAGTTGGACTATTACAACCTCAGTTCTTAAACAGGTATATAAGGAATAAAAATATAGACTACCTTTAACATGAGTTTGAAATCTAAATTTCCTACGAGCATTTCCTCCACTAACTCTCTCTTTCTCTCCTTTTTTCTTAACTTCGAATGAAAAATTTAAAAAATATTCATCCTATTTATAGAAGTTTTTCAAGTTACTATGTAGGTTACTGTGCAAATAGTAAAAAACACATTTTTGATGTGTTATCTGCTGTTAACTATGCAGTTATTATGAAATGGCTAAAATTATATTTTTATCTTGACAATATATTTTCTTTTCATTTAGTCCATATTAAAATTATATTTTCTCCTATAAATATTACTTTTTCTTTCAATTTAGTCCTTATGCAATAATTCCTCTACCGAAACTTTCTTATGAATATTTTCTTTCTTTTATAAAAAGTTAAAACTATAATTTTATCTCAGACAATATTATTTTCTCTTCACTTTAGTCCTTAAAAATCATGATAATTTTGACAAATGTAGTATATCTATAGATTTCATTATGGGATTGCCTAGGACTTTTTATGGGAATGATGTTATCAGGGTTATAGTAGATAGATTAACAAGTTGATTCATTTTCTTCCAATTAAGTCCACTTATACTCTAGATAGATTAAGCCAGCTCTATATCAAAGAATTGTGAGAGGGAATGATAAGGGAAGGAATAAGACACCTATTACACAAGGAAGCTTCCAGAACCCTACTTATCTGCAGCATGGTAAAAATCATGGCTTTAGGCCATGCCTAGTAGGGCAAGGCGTATGTTACATATACAAAAAGTTAGGCCATTTGGCAAGAGATTGCCCTTAACAGAAGGAAGCAGTTCCCCTTTCCAAATCACAGACCCAAGGATGGATCTTTAACCTAACATAGCAAAAGGCTTTCCAATCTCCTTCTATAATCCAAGGTAACATTACAATTAATGATTGTCTTGTAAATGCAATGTTTGATTTGGGTGCTACCAACTCATTCATATCATATGATTGTGCTAAGAGGTTAGGGTTGCATATTGATACTTTGCTATATGACTTCTCTGTTTCTACCCCTATTAGAAGCAAAGTTGTGACTTTCGATGTGTGTTTGAATTTTATCATCCAATTTACTTATTGTTCTATCACCCTAGGTTTGATAGTTATGCCTTTCCATGAACTTGATGTTATTATTAGTATGAATTGGATGATTGCCCATAATGCCATACTTGATTGCACCAATAAAACAATTTCTATTCCTAATTGTGGGTCCATACCATGTATTGTGTCTGAACTTGTCTTTCTCTTCTGCCCAGGCTGAGAAATGCTTAAGAAAGCGATGTTTGGGGTTCTTAATATTTTTTTCAGTGGAAGTTAAAGTAGAAGAGGGAATAAAAGAAATACTAGTTGTGAGAGAGTTCCCATAAGTTTTTCCTACTGAGGTGAGTGGCTTACCCCCTGAAAGAGTAATAGAGTTTGCTATTGACGTAGTACCTGGGACGGGACCTATTTTCGAGGCACCTTATAGAATGGCACCCATAGAGTTAACCGAACTTAAAAAGCAAATAGAAGAACTTTTGGAAAAGGGATTTATTTAGTACATTGTAAAGTTTAAGAAAATAAATGGGATTCCTATCTACCATGATTAATAATAATAATAATAATAATAATAATATTATTATTATTATTAATATGATGATGATGATGATAATTTTTTTTAAAAGCTCTAGACAACCATAAAGTTTTAAATTATAGAAATGATGTATTTAATATTTATTTTTCTTTAGGCGTTACAGAGAGCCCATCCCAAAAGGACAAAATTCATACGACGTCCATGGCATCCCATTCTACTGAGACTGGTCCATTGGTAGCCCTTTCCCTCTTGGCAGCTCTACTTAACTTCCAGTATTTGACTCAATCACACTGCACCTTAATCTAGGCTGTAGGTCACCCCAAAAGACTAGTCCATTAGGTGGGAGAACCCCTTAGTCTTATAAGTCCCCTTCCCTTGAGGAGACTTCCTGACGTGGGACTCGTAATAGATAGTTTTGTCATTTGACACAAAAAATTTGCCATGTGCCGTTATGCCAAAAATCACCAGCATAGAGGCATTTAGGTTTGAACCCAACACCTAATGGGAAGAAAGGGTGAGATTTAGCCATTGTGTTAGCTTCAATTTTTATGTCTCAATCATACTAAATTTATATTTATGCTATTATTCCTCTTCATAAATTTCCCTTGGATTAATTTAATTTCTATCCACAATCCATCACCTTCCTTTTATTTTTTTAGCCAAGGCACAAAGAAAATTACTTCATAACTTGTAAATGTTTTATTTATAGACAAAGAGTCCATAGGCTTTGAATTGGGACCTTGGAAAAGGACAAGTGTGTTTTAGACTAGTTGAGCCAGTCTATTTCACTAGTTTCACCTTTACTTAATTTATAATTAGGTATCATTAATTCTCTCCCTCTCTTTGTAATATCCCAAAATTTAAATTGTAGTACTTTAATTTTTAATTTGAAACAAAAATCTTTATTTAGGACTATACGTGAAACATTTAGTTAGAATAGGGCAAAGTTTGTAAATTATGATCCTTAAGGAGGAAAGGGAGGAATTTGAGCTGTAAGAAAATAATAAGGACCAATGAAAAAGTATGTAATTGTTGGATAAAAGAAGAGTAAATTTAAGGCTTTATATGAATGGTCACCTATATGTGGGGTAAAAATGGTAATTTACCCAAAATGTTTTGAGAACCTAGGGGTGAAAATAGAATTATATAGCTAGATAGAAAATGGGGTGTAGCCATCCTAATGGTGGGCTCCGTGAGAACAGATTGGTGGCAATATTTAAAAAACAAGTGAGACCATTTGTCAAATGTGATTCAATTTCTTTGGGATTGGGATCAATGGTGAAGCCACTTGTGAACACCTCATCCCTAATTACTTAATTATTTAATTAATTGATATACCAATTAATTAATAATTAAGCAAATAGGAAAAATTAAAAATGAAAAAGCTTCAAAAGACATTCTCAATTGGGGACACTTTGAAATTAAAAATAAATAAAGGGAAACAATTAAATAAACTCAAAACTCAAAAATAAAATTAGCTAGTTAAAACAATTATAATAAATCGAGGTAAAATTATAAAAAAAATAAAAAATAAGAAAAAAAAATAAAAAATAAAAAAATAAAAAATAAAAAATCAAAATAAAAATTAATTAATAATAATAGTAATAATAATAGAAAATAAGAAAAAATAATCATAAAGTTACAACTAGCACCAACAGAGGAAAAAGGAAATCCTGTAGGCAAGCTCAGAGTCTTCTACCACAGCTCAGTTAACACATTGAGGTGCATTCTCAGGTGGCTTCAACGCTGGAACATCATCTATGTTTGCTACAATTGTATTTGGCCAGCCTGCACAAACCGTACCAAAGCTTGGAGAGAGAAGAGAGGTCCCTATCTTGAGGCTACGAAGTAGGGGCACTGAGGAGGAATAAGGGACCTTTTTAGTAGCTTAGGAGGCAGAGAAATAAAAAAGAGAGGGTCACGGGCTGGTTGGGAGAGGGGACCGGCTGGGAGGAAGAAGACAGGGAGGAAAAATTTGAGAGGCGAAAAAAAAAAAATGCAGAATGGGTTATTGTGATTCCAAGCTTGAGCGAGAAGAAATGGTGTCGCGTTGCAAGACGATGAAGTGATACATGAATCAGCTTGTTCAAGCAAGGCATGCTTTTTCTGCATCACATGTTATGTATATATACGCGCCTCATGGTACACGATCTGCTCTACTTTAGTTCGCTAATGCAGAGACCACCATCCACTTCCACCACAACCTTCTTCTACACCACCACCTTCCTCTGGAGCCGTAGCTAATTAGCCTATTTCCACATTTTCGAACACGGATGCCACATCCATTACCCCCAATGAGCCCGAGTTCTAATACATGGACTTCAATGATGGCCTCCCCTACTCTGCTACTGCTGGTGTCGTCTTCCGCATAGGATTTCTGGGACTCGTTCGCACAGTCGCCACCACCTTCGTCAAGGTTGGTGACAGAGGAGGAATGATAGTCATAGTGCCACAATGCAGAGGTTATATGCATGGGAGAAGAGATTGTACCAAAAGGTCAAGAATGTTAAGACCATAAAGAAGAGAGAGAGAAGAAGGGAGAAGAGAGAATGACTCAAGTGCTATTGTGCAATAGTGTCGAGGGTGCCGTGAAGAGGAGAGAGAGAGAGAGTATGCTCCTTTCTTCCTAAAGCTTTCTTTCTCTTCTTATCATGCTTTATATATTACATATGTGTTTATATATACATATATATATATATATATGTATGTATGTATATATATAGATGGTGTATATATATATATATAGGCATGAATGTGCTTCTTTTGCTTCCTGGTGCTTTCACTCTTCTCATTTCATGCTTATATATATATATATATATATGTATATAGATGCATATATATATATGTGTGTGTGTGTGTATATGGATATATGCTTCCTTTCTTCTTGATGCTTGCTTTCCTCTTTTATCATGCTTATATATATTATTACATGTGTCTATATATATATGTATGTATATATATATATATATATATGCATATAGGTGTATATATATATAGGCGTGGATGTGCTTCTTTTGCTTCCTGATGCTTTCATTCTTCTCATATCATGCTTATATATATATTACATATGTGTTCATATATATATATATATATATATATATATATGTATATAGATGTATATATATATGTGTGTGTGTGTATATGGATATATGCTTCCTTTCTTCCTTATGCCTACTTCCTGATACTTGCTTTCCTCGTTTATCATGTTTATATATATTATTATATATGTGTTTATATATATATATATATATGTATATATATATATATATATATACATCTGTGTATGGATATATATAGATGCATATAGGTGTATATATATATAGGCGTGGAGGTGCTTGCATTTTTGCTGATGCTTTTTATTATTATTATTATTATTTTATGTCAATCTGAGATTAATTTTTAGCTTTATAAACAAGGTTATAAGAAAGTCATTGAGTGAGAATATTGTTCTCATTGGGTGTTTGGGATCGTGTGAGATTTCAATCTCCTCAGATTCCGAAAATTAATACATACTTATTTTAAATAATGATAATATTACAAAAAAAAAATACTTTAATTAAATATTTTCTATTATTTACAAAATCATCGTGTGAGAATATTGTTCTCCTCGAGTGCTTGAGGTCATGTGAGATTTTAATCTCCATAAATCCCAAAAATTAGTACATACTTGTTTTAAAATAATAATAATAATAATAATAATAATAATGCAAAAATAAATATCTTAACTAAGCATTTTCTATTATTGACAAAATGATTAAGTCAGTGTTTTATAAAATTTAATTAATTAAAAAATGCCATGTGGGACTTGGGTCCCGTAGGCTTTGGGGCATTGATTTTATTAAAAATAAGACTAAAAGAAATTTGATATTAAAATCCTTAATATATATATATATATATATATAAACAAAATCCTAAAAAATTTTCAAATATTTTACCCCCTATTTTTGGGTTTTTGCGTGAGATCGCTTATCTCCTTAGGCACCTCAAGGTTAAAATATTGGGAATAATTAATAAAAAATAGGAAGATTTGTCCCACCTATTGTGTAACTAAAAATCCTAAGAATATTTTTCCGTTTTAGTTTTACTTTAAGTATCAACATAAATTCAATTTTCAAAAAAATAAAAATAAATACAAAAATACATAAATTCAAAAATTCGAAAATGGTTTTATTTTCGTCCTAATTTCAACAATAAATTCTAATTTTGAAAATCCAAAAAAATAAATAAATAAATTCAAAAATTCAAAAATATTCCTTTCATTATAATTACATTTCAATTCCAAAAAATATACACTCCCAAAAATCCTAAAAATCTCATCCCATAATTATTTCATTTAAATTTCAAAATAAAGATTTAAAATACAAAATTGAACAAAAAAATTAAAAAGAGAGAAAATGAAGAGATTAGGAGAGTTAGATTAATCAAGTTGTTGTAAATTAAAACAAACAAATCAAATTTCAATCCTATTTTGTTTACAAAAATTTATTTAATTTAAATCCTCCTGTTCTTATCACAAAAATAAAAAATCACCAACCAACAGATATGCCATTTTGGTCGAACTACATGGACTCTGATCCTTATCATGAGGTACGTAGGCTTTAGGCTTTCATCTTAGGTCAAGTCCACCCTTTGTAAATATCTATTCGTTCACTTCCATTATTGTCATTTTTTGTCTTCTCTATTTGACGGGCATGCATGTCAATAAAAGGTAATTGAGATAAATTTAAGGCCATATTCCATTTCAGTTGACTGGTTTAAGGTAACCGTCCTTATAGACGGGGTATTGTGGGGTGCCTAATACTTTCCCCACACTTAAATAGACTCCTAAACTCATATCTGATTTCGCAGACCATATTGCCTTTTTCTTTTTGCTTTAAATTGGTTTTCCAAAGTTTTCCGTTAACAATTTTGGTGGTAACTCCAAATAAATTGATTTTCAGGATTCGTTTTTGGGAATCAATTTTAAACGCTTTTTATTTTATTCCGCCAAAAGGTCAGTTACAACAGTTTGGCGACTCCACTGGGGATAATTCGAGAGTCAAGCCTGTCTAAGTAGTCAGTTGAAATAAAATGGCTTTCTATTATCTTGATTACCTTTGTCGTGTTTTGTTCGGTTTAATTGTTCATTCTTCTTTGGTGTTTTCTTGTTTATTTATCTCTTGTGGTCGCACGATATGCCTGTATCTTCTTATGTATTTGCTATTTATTTTTGCTGTTTGTATAAGTGTAGGTCTTCCTTTTTAGTCATACAACATGCTTAATGTTCTTCACTTGCTATATAATTTTGTTAGTTTATTTGCAACACATATGCTAGGATAGATAACATGCGGAATAAAAACTTAGGATAGACAACCCCTGTTTATATTGTAAGCTCTTGGATTCTCTTGCAATTTAGTTGTTTGACAGATGAAGGTTGCGTAAACTATCGGTTTAGAGGTTTATATGCTCTCCTCACATCTTAAGCATGTTGACATTCTACCTCACACACTTTTGGGCTCTATACCCAGTTCCTCGCTTGCCTTAAGTTAGTAGAGGTTTATATTGGTTTTCCTGTGAAGCTTATCGCTTCTAGAGATTACCATGAAGACCTCGCTCAGGTTGTACCTCACTGTATGGATTTGATTGGAGTGGGATTTTGTCCTCTTTTAGTCTAATTCATGTCGTGAGATCCTCACTCTTTTGAGTGGGGGCAATCTGAAGACTAGTAATGCTCTAAGATGCTAGACCTACCTTCAGAACTACGCACCTTAATGGACCAAACTTAATAGATAACCTTCTTAGGGCCTATCGTCTTTAGGGTACTGTTCCCACATATAGGGTTGACTCGAGTTAGGACACTGATAGAGAATATTACACTCTCATTTTGCATGTTGACACATCATTCATGGCATGATTACATTTTTTTTTTGAAAAAACCTTTTATGGGGTATTGAATTATCACAACATTTCCATGCGATGCATTATTAGCTAAACGAAATGAGCTAAAATTGAAAGTTCCGTCAGTGCAGGAAGGTTAGCCTAATGGTGCATTGATGGAGTTGGGAGCTTCTTGAAAATCAATAATTCTCGTGAAAATAATATATCAATAGATTATCTGGCTCACTTATTTAAGCCTCACCCATGTGAGGATCTATTTCTCCTTGGGTTGAGATTTATATCTGTTCTTCCCAATGGATCAATAAGGCTCTTGGCGATTAATAGTGAATAAAGTGACAAGTAATCTATTGATTGAATAAGTTATGTGCTCATTTCATTTTGTTTCTAACCAACGGACTTGTTACAGTGAATTGTCATTTTCATTAATTGGCATAAAGATATGAAGGACTCATCGGACACCACACAACCACAAGATACAAGCCCAATAGGAATGGCCTTGACTAGGAGGAGAGTTCAAGTGAAGGTAGAAGCTGAATCAGTGGAGAGCTTAATCATTATGAGTGGGAAACTCAGAGGGGAGCAGCTCTGCCATTTTCAAAAGGATTATAGAGACATCTTGGATTTGCTATCAATCCCTATCCAGCTCGATGCACTTGTAGCCTTAGCCCAACATTGGGAGGATTCATTGAGATGCTTCATGTTTTCAACTTTCCAGCTTGCACCCACATTGGAAGAATATGGGGGATTGCTGAAGATGCCTGTTACCAAAGACACCCCTGTCTACTTTTACCCTGGGCATCTCCCTTCCAAAAGTGTTGTAGCCCAGATTCTGGGGGAGGAACCTACACGAGTACAATTATGCCGATTTGGTGCAACAGAAGGATTATTTAGGAAATATTTAGAGAAAAGGTTGGAAACTTTAGTTGAGAAAGGGAACTGGGTTGTTTTCAGAAGAGTGCTTGCTTTGGCAGTATATGGGTTAGTATTATTCCCATCAGTAGTGGGCGTAGTTGATCTGGCAGTAGTATGTATCCTGTGGATGGTAGAAAATCACCGTGTGAATCCAGTACTAGCGCTTCTAGCGTAAACATTTTTGACATTAAGTTTTTGCCATAGAGAAAAGAAAGGAAAGTTGAAGTGTTGTTTGCCACTGTTGAATATATGGTTAGTTAATCATGTTTATGGCAGGGAATATCAACTTGGTATAAGATTTGACACCATCCATCACCCGATCCGAGATTATCCATGTTGCAAAGGATCAATTCAGCTACAAGCAAAAATGAGCCGCGATCAATGGATCAAGAAAATAGAAGGACTTGAAGATACCACCATTTGGTGGAAGCTCTCTTGGTGGGAAGGTGAGGATATTATTTACTGCTGTGGAAATTTCCCTAACGTTCCTCTTATGGGTGCCTGAGGATGCGTTAATTATAATCCCGCGGTCGCACATTGCCAATTTGCATACGAGCAGGATATCCTGTCTAAAGAAGCTTCAGCTTCTACTATAGTGATCCTCCGAATGTGGAAATGATCCATCAGATAAGGGATGTATAGAGCCATGTAATGTGTAAAGGGAAGTTCGAGTTAGGGAAGTGCATCGTAGCAACCACGAAAAGATATGAGGCTTGGCTTAAGAAAAGGACTGGTGGGACCCATCCACCTTTGGGATCTCATAACCCCTTATTGAGTAATGACCTATAGGAGGTTCATGAATGTTTAGCCAAACAATTAGAAGGTAAAAAGGCTAAGCTACAAAGCCTAGAGGATGTAAGCAAAAGACACTTGGAAAAGTTATCCAAGTCATAAGAAGACGAGAGGGCAAAAAGGAGAAAAGAGTTAAAGATGAACATCGAGTTGAAAAGATTGAAAGAGGAAAATGACAAGTTGAAAAACACTGTAAAGAGGATTCAAAAACGAGCTAAAGAAAACAACAAGAAGGCCCTTCATTATCAAGCCGATTGTTAAAAGCTGTTAAGGAAAAGGATGCCATGATGAGGCAGGCAGAAGAACTTGAGTCTTCTAGTGATCTCCAACGAGAAATTGATGTACTCGTCAAACAGCTAGAAGAAAAGATGAGGGAGGTGACCAGGGTCAAGAGTGATAATGCGATAGCCATGCAAAACTTAATTGAACAGCTCAACCATCAAGTGGAAAAGGCTTGATTGTGGGAGGCTCACCATGAGGAGCAAGTGATCAATGTGGCTAGAGCATTTCAAAAGAATGATTTTGTTTGCCAGTGATGCCATTCCTGAATTCATTTACGCATATAAGCAAGCTGAAGGACACACTATCCCCACGAAGACTCCTGTGGCTGTAACTGAATTTCTCACTTTGTGTCATAACCTTATGGAGGATTTGAAGATGTTGATGAAATTTTAGATGAGTAGAGGCAGAGACAATTTTAGTGTTTTTGTAAAGTGAATGCATAGACTGGGTCACTTTGATGTATAACATAATCAAACATTCTATTTTTAGTGAAATGAATGGTTTCTGCTTTTGGCTATCAAATATGTTCATTACTGCGTATATGGAATATCAGAAATCATGTGAGAAACTAGGTTGTGTGGTGCAAAATAGACCTATGCATGTGGATATTAAGTGTCCCTTGTGTTAGCTGTTAACTTTGATTCATTGAGTGTTACAATACGTACCCTCAAAGATTCAAAGGTTCATGGTCCTTATACCCTTTATGCCAAGTCAACATATTGAAAAATCAGAAACCTAGGTAACTATTTTATTATTAAAGTCAGTTGTTTTTTTTTTCCCTTAAAAAAAAAAGCAAGTAAAAAGCCAATATTGCCCGAAGGGGGAAGAATTCGTCTAACCAAGCTCAGTCATCAAGAAGAACATATTTAACCTGAGCGCGTGCTAGAGCTATGGCCGCTGAAAATAACCGATCAGAGACTGAGCAGCTGTTAGAAGCCGAAGTGGGAGCCCTGAAGGATCAAATTGGGACAATGCAGTCTCAAATGTTAAAAATGATGAAGTTATTGTAGAATATGAGTTCGAGTGTGGTTGCAAATAATGTTCCACCAAACCCCAAGTGTTGATATACCGGGAGTAACTTTAGGTAGTCCTTCTACCACCAGGGTACCGGAATTGACACAAAGGCCTACAACAGTAAGTTGACCACCAAATCCCTTGGCTTCAGGAGTGGAAGGATAGGGGTATCAAGAATGGAACCAAGGGGGTGTTTCCACCTATGACCTTCCAGGAGGGGAGCTGGCTATCGGGATCATTTGTCCTGTTTAGCCTATTGCCAATACTAGCCTTAAGATGAAAGAGGACAATGAGAAGAAGGATTGGGAGGAAGATATAGCAGAGGTTAGGGACAGGCTGCGAGCTCTACAGAGGCCGACTAACTGGAAGTCTGTCAAATTGGAGGAATTATGTTTAGCCCCGGAGGCACCCATCCCTAAAAAGTTCAAAGTGTCTGAGTTCACCAAGTATGATGGTAGTGGAGATCCGCACCATCATCTAAAGTCATACTGCACCAAAATGTTAGTATGGTCTAGAGATGAAAGATTCCTTATAAACTTCTTCCACGAGAGCCTGACTGGCGTAGCATTGCATTGGTTCATGAAACTAGATCCCTCTAAACTAAAGAGATAGAGAGATCTTACTGATGTGTTCATGAGGCAATACAAGTTCAACCTTGATACAACGCCCACACGAGAGCACTTAAAGAGGTTGAAGAAGAAAGGAATAGAGACCTTTAAAGAATATGCTCAAAGGTGGAGAGTTAAAGCAGTTGAGGTTCAGCCGCCGCTTTTGGACTCAGAATTGTGTCTTATTTTATTCGTACCATGGGGGACTTGTATCGTAAGATAATGCTTGGGACCCATGTGAATGAATTTTCTGATCTTATCCAACTTGGGGAGAGGATAGATACTGATGTACGCGAGGGTTTGTTTGAAAGCACTTCCATAGAAACCAGGAGGCCTGTAAGTAATCGAAAGAAGGAAGGGGATGTTAGTCACATCCACGCTATGTACCAACACCCTCGCCCCATGCATAATCAATATCCTCAAATGCCATTTCATGGTCCAAACCCAACCATGTCTTACCAGCCACGAGGTCCAACCGTGAGTAGTCATATGAGTTACTCAATGCCACCACAACCCCATCTTGGATCGCAGCAAATGACGGTCCAAAACAGAGGGTTTAGGCCTATGCAACAGCCTCACGATGATAGGCCGTTACCTAACTTCAATGTCAGTCGATCGGAGCTTTTCCATGATTTGGTGGCTAAAAAGCTTATAGACCCTAAGCCGGTTAAACCACTTCAACCACCATTCCTAGGGTGGTATGACTCCAACGCTACTTGTGAGTACCATATAGGAGCTATGGGACACAACATTGACAAATGTGATGCCTTTAAGAAACACATCTTGGCATTATTAGACAATAACCATATTGGCATAAAAATAGGTAACGACCTTGACATCGTCACTAATCCCTTGCCAAATCACAATAAAGGGAAGCAAGTGTCCATGATAGATGGGGAAGAGCCCAGCTTGAAAAACTTAACAGATGTGTCATCCACCATAAAGCGGTTATATAAAAGCTTGAAGGACGCTGACTATATCTCCATTTAGGATGCGGAGTGGAACGTGCTCAGAGGGTCACAGAACAGCTACTGCAAGTTTCATGATGGAGAAGTGGGCCACGACATTGAAGATTGTGAGCAATTTAAGGAATTAGCGCAAAGAATGATGTCGCTTGGAATCTTGACCATTGAAAGAACTCGAGGACCCATTGAAGGGAATGTATGCGTCATAGAGAAAAGTGGTGCTAGAACTGAGGGATCACCTGACCCTACAAAGCCTAGGAACTCCAACCTAGTGGTTAATAAGGCAATTTACGAAATTAACAAGGCTGCCCCAGCCCAAAGCAACTATGGCCCATGAGGCATAACAAAAGGATCCTTGCTCGTCATACCTATACCGGCGCCTGTAAAAAATCCAACCGCTATTATCCATGTGCCATCTTAGTTTCCATATCGGAGCAATTGCGCTGTGCCATGGAATTACGAGCTAAAATAGAATGCTCTCATGATAATGAGGCATCAGGAGGAAGGCCTGTCATAGAAAAAAGGCAGTCAGAAATGATAGGGGGAATTACTCGCAGTGGTAGAGTATACTCCGAGGACAGAGAAGGAATCCCAAACCCGAACCCGGAAGTAGGAGAAAGCTTGAACCTCAAAGAAACCCCTAGAAAAGGAGAACGAGAGGAGATCGATGAGTTCTTAAAAATTTTGAAGCAAAGCGAATATGATGTGGTCGATTAGCTGCAGAAAACACCGGCCCGAATTTCCATTTTGACCCTAATAATGAATTTAGAAGCTCATCGAAAGGCATTACAAAGCATGTTGGATGAAGCCTACGTACGACATGATATTACTCCAGAGAAGGTGGTAAACATGATAAATGCGGTAAAGAATTCCACCTTGATCGCCTTTTTTGAGGACGAGGTATACCCCACACCGGCTGGAAAGCCTAAAGCCCTCCATATTACTTTGAAATGCTATGGGTACGTAATCGCTAAGGTACTCATTGATGGAGGATTTGCACTGAACGTCTTACCCTTATATACTTTAGGGTAATTACCAGTTGAGAAGTCATGCATCGAATACAATGACATGGTAGTCAGAGCCTTCGATGGGACAAGGAGGGAAGTAATTGGAAAGGTTGAACTCCCTTTGGAAATTGGTCGAAATATATTTACCGTCGAGTTCCAAGTCATGGACATTGATGGAGCATATACGATGCTTTTGGGAAGACCTTGGATTCATACGGCTGGTGCAATCCCATTAACTGTGCACCAAAGAATCAAGTATATTAGTGAAGTAAGGCTTATCACCATAAAAGGCGAAGAAGAGATGATCATCAGCAAGCCTAGCACGGTACCTTACATTGAAAATGCTGAGCAGGTTATAGATAGCTCGTACTAAAGTTTGGAAGTGTTAGAAGTTGGGAACTCCACCAAAGGTGCCGACCAAAACCCAGAAGGAGTGGGGGAATCTACCAAGGATGTCAATCAAGTAGTGGCCAAGATCATGATGAACAATGGATATCAAAAGGGAAAAAGACTGGGCGTGAAGCTGCAAGGTAAAGGGGAACCGGTTGAGTTACTTGAAAATCCAGGGCGACAAGGGTTAGGGTACGAGTTATCTATGGAAACTCGGAGGGCACGATGGAAGGAGGGTAAACCTAGAGGGAGAACAGAAATACCCCACATCCGAGAAACGTTTCCTATTTCTGCTGAGCTAATACACCCATGCGACCTAGCCATAATGGCAAGTGAAGAAGAAGAAGAGCACACGAAGGCCGCATGGATCCAGTTGGATAAGCTAGGAAAAGCACTTGATAATTGGGAATCTGAAATGTTACCAGATGTTATGTCATTAGAGTAATATTTTGATTATCATCTTAAAAAAAGTTTTGTAATAGCTACAATTTGAACTTGAATGAATGCAGAAATTTCAATCATCTTCCAAAATCTTGCTTGAATCCCACCTTTTCGTATTTATTCTTGCCTTTTCTACCCACTTTCCAGGGAATTTGAATCTTCAAAACTCTTGTCTGAAGCAGAAGTGCTTGGGCACTGTTTGAATGAGCCTCATGTTGTCACGGATATGAAAGATTTAGAAATTGATGATAATGATGACAAATCTCGAACCTTCATTAAAATAATAGAATCTACAGAGAAAGGTATTATTCCGCATGAAGAAGCTACCGAAGTGATTAATATGGGGACTGAGGATAATAAGAAGGAATTAAAAATAGTTGATAACCCAGAAAGGGAGGAAATGATTAATTTGTTTAGGGAATATATGGATGTGTTTGCTTGGTGCTATCAAGATATGCTAGGAATAGACCTTGAAATTGCTACCCACAAGATACACTTGTACCCTAATGTAGGACATAAGAAACAGAAGTTGAGGAGGATGAGCCCAGAGATGTCCCTCAAAATTAAGGAGGAAGTGATGAAGCAATGAGATGCTGGTTTCCTAGAAGTCTCTAAATACCCCCAATGGGTCTCGAACATAGTCCTTGTACCAAAGAAAGATCGTTGAGTGAGAATATGTGTCGATTATCGGGACTTAAACCAGGCCAGCTCGAAATATGACTTTCCTTTACCCCATATTGACATCTTAGTCGATAATACAACAAAAAGCTTCAGGTATTCCTTTATGGATGGGTACTTTGGTTATAATCAAATTCTGATGCACCCCGATGATAAAGAAAAAACCATATTCATCACCCAATGGGGAACCTTCTGTTACAAGGTAATGCCCTTTGGGCTTAAAAATGCTTGGGCCACTTACCAACGGGCGATGGTAGTCTTGTTTCATAACTTGATGCATAAAGAAATAGAGGTATATGTGGATGACATGGTCGCTAAATCGGCTGAAGGGGAAAGTCATGTGGCTGTGTTACGAAAGCTCTTTGAAAGACTATGGAAGTACAAACTCCAGTTGAATCCTAGTAAATGCATATTCGGGGCTACATCAGGGAAGCTTTTAGGATTCGATGTCAGTAAGAAGGGAATAGAAGTAGACCCTGATAAAGTTAAGGCAATTCATGATATGCCACCACCTAGCACAGAAATAGAAGTCCGAGGGTTCATGGGGCGTTTGAATTACATAGCTAGGTTCATTACGAATTTAACTGCCACTTGTGAACCGATATTTAAATTATTACGCAAGAACCAACCAAGAGAATGGAATGAGACTTGCCAGCAGGCATTTGACAGGATAAAGGAGTACCTCTTGAATCCCTCTGTCCTGGTGCCACCTACGCCAGGGCAGCCCCTTATCCTTTATTTGATGATCCGATCAGGGTCCATGGGTGCTGTGTTAGGATAGCATGATGAATCAGGAAGAAAAGAGCAAGCCATTTATTACCTAAGTAAAAAATTTAATGAATGTGAGTCGCGGTACCCGTTAATAGAGAAGACTTTTTGCAGTCTCGTGTGGACCACAAAGAGACTGAGGCAGTATATGCTTTACCATGTCACATGGCTAATCTCTAGGATAGATCTGATCAAATACATCTTCAAGAGTCCTCATGTATCAGGAAGAGTCTCAAAATGGCAAGTGATACTCTCAGAATATGATGTCAAGTACATGACCAGTAAATCAATCAAAGGCAGCGTTATAGCTGAGCATTTGGCGGCTAATCCCCTGGATGAATATCAACCGCTAGATTTTCGGTTCCCAGATAAGGACATTCTGACAATGGAGGAAGATGAGCCAAAGGAGGTTAAGTGGACAATGTATTTTGATGGAGCAGCCAATGTACACGGCAGCATATTAGGAGTAGTGATAACATCACCCAAAGACAAGCAGTATCCAGTGGCAGTCAAACTCAATTTCGATTGCACAAATAATGTGGCGGAATATAAGACTTGTGTCAATGGCTTGCAAGCTGCCTTAGAGTTAGGTGTCAAAGATCTTGATGTGTTTGGAGATTCAGCCTTTGTAATTTATCAGGTAAAGGGGGAATGGAAAACCAAAGATCCCAAACTGATCCCATACCAAAAGCACCTGATGGAACTATTATCGAGGTTTAAGGAGATTAATTTCACACATTTGACCCATGATAAAAATCAGTTTGCCGATGCGTTGGCTACCCTGGTTGTAATGATTAAGTTAAATTGTGGAGTCAATATACTTCCCATCTAGATTGAGTCTCGGGACACCCCAGCTTATTGCCTAAATGTGGAGGAAGAAAGCGATGGGCAACGATGGTTCCATGATATAAAGAACTATATCCAGCGTCAACAATACCTGACTGAGGCATCTGAGAATGATAAAAAAACCATTCGCCAATTGGCGATGAGTTTTTTCCTTATTGGAGAAGTGTTGTATAAAACGTCATGGGATAACACTCTGCTCCGATGTGTGGATGCATCAGAAGCACGAAGAATAATGGTAGAGATTCATGAGGGAACATGTCGGACCCATGCTAATGGCCATACCATGACTAGACAAATTCAAAGGTGTGGATACTTCTGGTTAACCATGGAGAAAGACTGCATTAACTACGTGAAGAAATGTCATAAATGCCAGACATATGCTAATAGGATCAATGCTCTACCACAACCTCTACACAACTTGGTGGCACCTTGGCCATTCTCAATGTAGGGAATAGATGTGATTGGCCCCATCAATCCAAAGGCGTCTAATGGACATCGATTCATTTTGGTAGCCATCAATTACTTCTCAAAATGGATAGAGGCATGTTCGTTCTCTAACATTACCCAAAGGGTCTTCCTTTGATTTTTGAAATCGAACATTATATGTAGATATGGTATATCAGAAAGGATTATCACTGATAACGTGCCCAACCTAAATGGAGTTGACATCAAGAAATTATGTGAACAATTTATAATTAAACATCACAACTCTGCACCCTATCGACCACAGATGAATGGGGCAGTCGACGCAGCAAACAAAAATATCAAAAAGATCATTAGCAAGATGGCTATCACTTATAAAGACTGGCATGAGATGCTCCCGTATGCTCTTCATGGATATCTCACAACAGTAGGAACATCCACAGGGGCAATGCCTTACTCTTTAGTATATGGTATGGAGGCAGTCACCCCGGTTGAGGTAGAGATCCCTTCTCTCTGAGTGTTGATCGAATCCAACCTAGAGGAGAGTGAGTGGGTAAAGACACGGTATGAGCAACTGAATATGATTGACAAAAAATGATTAGTAGCTATGTGTCATGGGCAACTATACCAAAAAAGGATGGCAAGGGCCTTTAATCAAAAGATTTGTCCCAGGCAGTTTGAGCCAGGGGAGTTGGTTCTGAAAAAGATCCTTTCAAATCAGGAAGATAATAGAGGCAAATGGGCACCTTCATATGAAGGTCCATATGTGGTGATACGAGCATTCTCCGGAGGTGCACTGGTTCTTGCCGATATGGATGGAAAGGAGCTCAGAAAACCAGTTAACTCTGATGCAGTAAAGAAATACTTTGCATAAAATGGGAATGACAGGAAGGAGGAAAGAAGAAAGAAAGGAGATGAACAAAGTGGGGCTACACAAGGACTAAATCACCTACTTAGAAGGATCTTTAGTGATTGTATTCATTAATCAGTTTCTAAATAAGTGTATCTAATGGCAACACCAGGCACAAACAACCATTGCCACCTGGAGCCGAAAGTCAAAGTCATTCCAGTCGCATTTTTTTGCTATTCTTTGCATTTGTATTCAATTGATCACCCATTTTCCTTAGGACTATGTGATCTATCTTCAAGATAAAGTCGCTTATTCATTTAAGATAACTGCTTCTTATTACTCTTTTCCTTTCTATATAACCGTATCTCCTTTATAATTGCTTCATGCATTCAATACACAAAATAAACATTCAGGTGAATAATGCCATTCAAAATATCGTCTAATGATATGCATTTCAGAGACACCCACGATTCTTTAAGTGCTTCTATGCAATTGTTGGGATGAAGCTTAAAGTGTGAAACATGTACGCGTCTTGGTATTTCAGATTTTTGTTACCAGGTTACAGGGAGATAGAAGCATTTTCAATGTCCTCTAGTTTACTGTAAGGAGAAGAATATAAGCCTGCTGAGAGTTAAACCAAAAAGGTAAAGTTATGCAGATCATCGGTTGTTGAAATGACGGATTCAGGGTCACAACATGAAAGAAGCTTGGTTAAGCAGTTCTTTCGCTCTAGGCAATATTGATGTCTTTCCAATTAACATGAACTATAACCTAACATGTCACCCCCCAGTTTCCAAAGTGAAAGGTAGAGGTTCTACGTTCATGTAAAGTCTCTTATTTCTAACACCCAGAGTATAGGTATCGTTTTGAAATATATCAAAGCAAATAAAATTTTCATTATTCTTAAAAGACGTGCCTATCTCATGCACACATGGTTCACCACGCTTATCATATATCTCACTCATACATCATGTCCAGGCAATTTACATTTCTAACAAAGTCTTGCACCACATCTAGGCAATTTACATTTCTGCCAAAGTCCTACATCGTGTTAGGGCAATTTATGTTTCTGTCAAAGTCCTGCATCGTGTCCAGGCAATTTACATTTTTGCCAAAGTCCTGCATCGTGTCCAGGCAATTTACGTTTCTATCAAAGTCCTGCATTGTGTCCAGGAAATTTACATTTCTGCCAAAGTCCTGCACCTTGTCTAGGCAATTTATGTTTCTGTTAAAGTCTTACACCATGTCCAGGCAATTTACATTTCTGCTAAAGTCCTGCATCGTGTCCAGGGAATTTACGTTTCTGCCAAAGTTCTACATCGTATCCAACCAATTTACATTTCTGCCAAAGTCCTGCATCGTGTCCAGGCAATTTACATTTTTGCCAAAGTCCTACATCGTGTCTAGGCAATTTATGTTTCTGCTAAAGTCCTGCATCGTGTCCAGGCAATTTACGTTTCTGCCAAAGTCCTGCATTGTGTCCAGGCAATTTACATTTCTGCCAAAGTCCTGCATCGTGTCCAAGCAATTTATGTTTTTGTCAAAGTCCTGCATTGTGTCCAAGCAATTTACATTTCTGCCAAAGTCCTGCGTCGCGTCCAGGCAATTTACATTTCTGTCAAAAGGCCCGCATCCTGTTCAGGCTATTCACTATCCTTTTAGGCACGAATTTACACCTGTCTTCCCTTGATCTGGAGGATGGTATGTTCATGTCTTTGCTTGCTCTTAAGATTAGGTCATTTCTTCACTATATTCACTTCCCTAACTTAAGAGACAAGCAAAGAGAGGCAACTGTGAACACCCCACCTAAAATAATAATAATAATAAAAACAATTAATAATAATAGCTGTAGTAATGATAATAAATAAAATTAAAAATTTAAAAAATTAATTAATTAAAAACAAAAATGCAAAAAGCAAAATATAGAATTAACATGGGAAAAACCAAATACAAAACCAAAAAATATTAAAAGGAAAAATTCAAAATACATATTTGAAGTAAAGACATGATAATCATCTTACAAAAAAATAAAATGAATAGGGTTAACAAATTTTTGAATTGATCCAAATACAAATAGGAGAGAAAGGCCACCTAATTAAAATAAAAATGCAAACTTACTCACTTGCTCTCACACACTCTCACTTGCTCACACTCACGCACTCCCACTGACACATGCACACACTCACGGACACACACACCACTCTCACACACTCTAATAAGAAACAAAAGGACACAAGGAGGGCAGAAAAGGTAAAAGGGGCAAGAGACACAACAAGAAAAGGGGGGTTTGTTGCTGAAAAGTGGAAGGGAGCAGAAGTAACGACAGTGGCTGAAAAAAGAGGCAGTGTGCACCAGAAAAAGAGGGGAAGAGAGTAGAAAAAGAGAAGAAGGCTGGAGGCTTAAAAAGAAGGGACTACTGGACCGAGAAGGGGGGAAAAAGAGAGAAACTAAGAGAAAAAAAGAGGAGGCACTGCTGAAAAAAAAGGGTGGCTGGAGGAGAAAAGAGAGGAGTGTTGGAGGTTTAAGCCAAGATAAGCAAAAAAGGGAGGAAGAGAAGAGAGGTCAAGATGAGTAGAGAGGGGAGAGAGAGACCAAGAAATGCTGCTGAACTGAGGAGAAGAGAAACGTTGCTGAACCGAGAAGAGGAGAAACATTGCTGAATCGAGAGAACACTGAGAGGTGAACCGAAATGCTGGAAGACCGAGAATGGAGAGCTGAAAGAATATAGGTGCTGCTGGCCTTGAAACTGTGGCTAGAGGAGGAAGAAGAGGAGAGACAAAGAAGTGTAGAAGAGAGGGAAAACAATGTGTTAAGCAGAAGAGCCATGGACTGAAAAAAATTGTTGACACAGAGGTTCCATGGACACACCAAGCTGTCTCTCTGTTCACCTCTGTTTGAATGATCCAAAGCAGACAAAGTTTAGGGGATTTTTGAGGAAGAAGAGGAAGAAGAAATCCTCTATTTTGAGCTCAAAAATTAGAGCTAAACAGATGAGGAATTGAAGAGAAAAAGGAGAAATAAAACACTAAAAATGGATGGCCATCTAGGGAGATCCAACCGAGGAGAGGTGTTGAAAAAATTGAAGGTGTGTGAGGAGCCGAGAAGACAACAAAAACACTGAGAAGAAGAGGAAATGAGAGGAAGGAAGAGGGAAAGGTATCAAGAGGAAGAAGAAGAAGGAAGGAAGAAAGGAAGGTGTTGAGTTGAAGAGAAGCATTTGGCCTCTGTTTTCCAGTCGAGAAGCAGAAGTTTGGGGACTGTGTTGGAGAGCTGTGAGCAAAGCATCAACCGAGGAAGGAAAAGCATTCTTTCATCTGAGCAAGAAAAAAAATGCTGAAGAAGAAGCACGTGAGGCATGGCTGCATGGTGGAAGTTGTTATGCATGGTTGACACTGTTCATGTGTTTTGCTTTAGATAAGATTGTGTTTATTTGCTTATGTTTTGTTTTAATTTATTTTTGTCATTTTTATTATTCTTATTGTCATTTTTTTATGTCAATGTGGATGTGGAATTGATTTCGGCTTTACGAACAAGGTTTTAAGCTATATCGTCATCGTATGAGAATATTATTCTCCTCGAGTGCTTGGGGTTGTGTGAGATTTTAATCTCCGTAGACCTCGAAATTTGGTACATACTAGTTAAAAAAAAAATATTAATAATAACAAATAAATAAATAATAATAATTAAAAAAAAGAATATAAAAATTAAATTATTTACAAAATGATTAAGTTGGGGTCTTTATAAAATTTAATTAAATAAAAGTGTCATGGGGGACTTAGGTTCTCATAGGTTTAGGAGAGTTGATCTTGGCTTAAATATTTCCAATTTTAAAATTTGTTTTAAAATAAATATATGAAAATAAAGCTACATCATCATCGTGTGAGAATATTATTCTCCTCGAATGCTTGGGATTGTGTGAGATTTTAATCTCCTAGATCCTAAAAATTAGCACACATTTATTTTAAAAATAATAATAATTAAATATTGACTTTAATTAAATATTTTCCATTATTTACAAAATTATCGTGTGAGAATATTGTTCTCCTCGATTGCAGGGGGTCATGTGGGATTTTAATCTCCTTGGATCCCCAAAATTATCACATATTTCTTATAAAATAATAATAACAATAATGACAATATTACAAAAATAAATGTCTTAATTAAATAATTTCTTTTCTTTACGTGATCAAATTCATTCTTTATAATCATTTCATTTTATTTAAATTTCAAAATAAAGATTAAAATCCCAAAAACAAAAAATAGTAAATTAAAAAGAGAGAAAAAATAATAAATGAAGATTAGCACACATTTGTTGTAAAAATAATAATAATTAAATATTTACTTTAATTAAATAATTTTCCATTATCTATGAAATTATCGTGTGAGGATTTTGTCCTCCTTAATTGCATGAGATCATGTGAGATTTTAATCTCCTTAGATCCTTAAAATTAACACACATTTATTGTAAAAATAATAATAATTCCATATTTACTTTAATTAAATATTTTCCATTATTTACGTAATTATCGTGTGAGAATTTTGTTCTTCTTAATTGCGTGGGATCATGTGAGATTTTAATTTTCTTAGATCCCGAAATTTGGTACACATTGGTTTTAAAAATAATAATAACTAAATATTTATTTTAATTAAATAATTTCTATTATTTACAAAATTATCGTGTGAGAATATTGTTCTCCTCGATTGCATGGGGTCATGTGAGATTTTAATCTCCTTGGATTCCCAAAATCAGCACATATTTGTTATAAAATAGTAATAACAATAATAACAATATTACAAAAATAAATGTCTTAATTAAATGATATCTTTTCTTCACGTGATCGAATTCGTTCTTTATAATCATTCCATTTTATTTAAATTTCAAAATAAAGATTAAAATCCAAAAAAAAAAATAATAAATTAAAAAGAGAGAAAAATGAAAAGGTCAAGAAGGTTAGATTAATCAGGTTGTCGTAACTTAAAACACACAAACCAAATTCCAATCCCGTTTTGTTTACAAAAATCTATTTAATTTAAACCCTCCTATTCTCATCACAAAAATTAGAAATCACCAACTAATAGATACACCATTTTGGTCGAACTACGTGGACTTTGACCCCTATCACAGGGTACGTAGGCCCTAGACTTTATCCTAGGTCAAGTCTGCCCTTTGTAAATATCAGTCTATTTGCTTTCATTCTAGCTGTTTTGTCTCCTCTGTTTAACGGGCATGTATGTCGATAAAAGGGTAATCGAGATAAATTTAAAAGCCATATTCTATTTCAGCTGACTGGTTTAAGGTAACCGTCCTTATGGACGGGTGTTGTGGGGTGCCTAACACCTTCCCCACACTCAAATAGACTCCCGAACTCATCTCCGATTTTGCAGACCATGTTGCTTTTGTTTTCATTTTATTTTAAATTGGTTTTCCATAGTTTTCAGTTAAAAATTTTGGTGGTGACTCCAAATAAATTGATTTTCAAGATTCGTTTTTGGGAATCAATTTAAACTCTTTTTATTTTATTCCGCCAAAAGGTCGGTTACGACATATAGGCTTTGGATTAGGACCATTTGCATGCAATATACAAAGCCACTAAAAAAAGAAGTGTGTGCCCATATGAGTAGGAAAGACAGAGAAAAGAAGAAAGAGAAAAATTTATTGAAGGAGAAGGTAAACAACCAAAACTCCCATTCATTTTCTTCGTACAACACTCATCTTCTCCTTTATTTAACATCTCTTCTTCTTCCAAGATAACTTTGATCTTTGGTTAATGAAGGATTCCAAAAAGGACTACTTGACTGAGAAAAACTCTTGAAATATCCAAGCAAGCCTAAAAATCTACTTCTTGGACTTAATAAACTAAAATCTAATACTTATTTGCTTGTAGAGTAAGGGTTGGTCAAGAGCTTCAATAGGTAGTTGACTAATGCTTTCTCTATGACTTACTTATTACTTGCTAAGTGTTGTGGCCCTAAGTGGCGGCACTCGTTGTGCGTGGAAGAGTGGAGGCAAGGTTGTGTTGTTTTTCCTTATTCTTGAGGCATACATGTGTGATATATATATATATATATATATATATATAAATATGTATACATTTTTTATCTTTATTTCTTTTGCAACACTTCTTGTACTCTTAGGTTATATTGATATCATTAGTTAACTATTGAGTTTTTTGAATCTCACTTATTTTTCGCATGTATCCTCATTTTAGGAGATAAAGATATCATACTTAATTCCTTTAGTTTCATTCAAGACTATGAAGAGTTTTCTCTTTTTATTTCCATGATCATATACATCCATGTGAACGATGTTTTTTGTTAAACCTTGCATTATGAGGCTGGACCCTAGACAGTCTCTCATCTTAACCGAGCCCATGCCAAAGCTTGTTAACATTATCATATTTAGGTCTTACTAGTTTGGATGTTAATATTAGAAAAATATATAGTAAGGTTTTGTTTTGTAATTTTCCTTGTCAAGTACTCGTGAAAGGACTCGTCTTTTCTTTTTATGTTGGCAAGCTATGGGGAAGTTCAATGATGTACGACTTAACGTATATGGGTACGGTGCCATGCATATACTATGAAGTTCCTTACTCATGTCTCTTAAAAAGTATGCTTTTAGCTCTATATTATCTTGGCCTGGCTTCATTTCCATGAACTATTTTTGTATATTTCCTCATCGAATGTTCTTGAACTCCCTTAGGATGTCATCTTCCAGAGTGCTCAGCAATGTAATGCGGAGTTCTTTTTCTTTAAAGTGTCATAAGCCTCATGGTCCTGCCTATACTGAGCAGTGTTACCTGCTTTTAGCTCTTCCATGACATTATTGAGAGCTTCAAGAGCCTCTTGCTCTTCCAGGAGATACTGGACTTTCATACTCCTAATATCATAACTATCGCCATTTAGCTTTAACCCCTTGTTGTGCTCAGCAACAATACTTTTGGAAGCTGTAGTCATTCCTTACATAAAAAGAAAGAAAGATATAAATCATGATTAGATAATTGAAGAAAAAACACAAGATTTAATGCTCATCATGCTTACAAATTATGACACTAAGTATCGTATGATTAAATTAATTAACCCATGCATAACCTGGAGTTGAAAGAGCACTAAGTGCCAATCATTGTCCTATGGCTGTATGCAAGGTGTAAATCAATGAAATCAAAACACAACTAAGTGTCCTAATCATATTGCAAACAAATTGAAAATCATGATTTTTTAAAAATGTTATACAAATTAACACATTGTGCTAAACTAATTAACATTCATTAATAAACATGTTAAACTAATCAACATATTTAATATATGCAATATATGCTTTAACAAGTAGTGAATCCCATATGTGGCATTATTAGACCAAGAACATAAATCTGAAACAGATCTTTTAGGACTAGTAGTCCTCAGTTCTGGGTTTCCAGCTGATATAGGAATCCAAAGAGCTATAATATAAGTGTAAGGGCTTACGTGTGTTAAACAAATTAACACATAAATAAATTAAATACATGACGTTAAGCTAATTAACATTATATTTCTAAATTTTCTATTGATAGAAAATTTGCAAAACAATTTAATAAAGACAATGTTAAACTAATTAACATAATGGTAAGTGATAACATATTACTTAATTTATTTAAATTCATTGGGATTTGAAAAATTAATTTTTCATAAAAAAATTAATTGCATTTATTTGGGGCTAAAATGTAAATACACAATTTATATTTTCGAACATATCTAGATGTTCATTAATTAGGGATTTAACAATTAGGCCTTTAATTTATTATTTTGAAATAAACCTTATGCCCAATTAAAATAAATTCTTACAAGACCCTAAACTCTTTCCAAAAAATGAAAAAGCCAACCAAGAAATTATTCTTATGAGAATATAGGGCCTAAAATCCTTTTAAAAAACAAATGGCAAAAAAAAAAAACCTCTTTAAAGGCCCAAAGCAAGCTCCTTAAAGTAAGAAAGGCCCAGATATCTAAACAAACCCAATAAGCTCAAAAAAAAAAAAATTTAGGGCTTTATAAAAAAATTAGGGTTTCATAATTTTTATTTTTATTAAAAAAATTATTTCTTTTAAAATCCAAAAAAAAAAAAAAAACTATAAACCTTAATTCCCTTTCTTCTTCCTTCCTCCTTCCTTCTCCCTATTATTTGCCACCACCACCTATCAGGTCTCCTTGCCGCTCATTGGTTGCCCATTCATGGGCGCTGGTAATGTAGCTTTGGCGGACGAGTACAATGGCATCAAACACTGCCATGGGAAAAGCACTCAAAGATGCCTTTTTCTCTTTGTCGAGCTCCTTTTATGCCACATTGCCAGTAGACCTTGGCCATTATAAAGGAATTGAGGTTGCTGGTGGTAGTGTTTGCATCCATGGGAATGTCACCCGTGGCCATTGCCATTGGCACTGATGGCTCCCTCACTTTCTTCGAAATAGAAGAGGTGTCCGATAGATAGCTTCTTTCAGTATTTGCAGCGATTGGGGTGTTAGCGACGTGGTCACAGGCAACAGTAAGGTCATCCCGCTATGATGGTGTTGTTGACAATCACTATCGTTGGCAATAGTGAAGAGAGGGATCCCATTATTGACACCAGAAGAAAATTCGAAAAACAGAGAGAATCTTTGGAACAAAACCCTCATATCCTTTGTTCGAAAATAGTAAGGCTGAGTTTGAAAAATTTCTTACTCTGATACAACTTTTTGTTTGGAAATTTTAATCTCATAGAGGTTTTCAAAAAAGTTATCTAAAAATAACTGTAATTAATCAAGCTCCAAATAATAACTTAAATCTTAATAAAGTATACAATTGATTAGAAAATTAGTTTATAGCTCTGATACGAATGAAAGGAAATAAATAAAATACACATTCATAATTTAATTCAAAGATATTTCTCCTGATTGCGGAAGCTAATCGAACTCTGGCAGGGATCACTGATCATATGATATACCCACAATGTATTGGGTGTATCTTAGGTGTCCATAGCCTAAAATCCCTTTGAGATATTGACTGTAGAATACTTGTAGGTATTCCTCTTAGAGCGTCTTAAGTCTTTATAGACTGTTCTCTTTTGTATCTCTGTTTTCTATCTATAATAGTCTAACCCTTTTATAAAAGCTAGTTAGGGTTAGCGTTTAGTAGTAATTCCTGTAATTACTATTCTACCCTTACTTAATGAGCATCCCTTATGGGTGGATATTGCATAATATCTTAGCAGATTTAAACCCTAGATATTATACGATATTCTAACACAAAGAAAGGATGTCGTAACCGACCTGGTTCCTTCCTTCTGCTATGCTTTCTCGAAGCCTTCACGGATTCACTCGCGCCTTCTCCTTCCTCCTCTCAGTTTCATAAAACCATCTCAGCTCAACCTTGATATGTATCCCTCTCCAGCAGCTCTTCTTTCCACCTTTCTCTCTCTACTTCTCTCTTTCTCTTTAGCCAAAGGTAACTCTCTGTTAAGCCCTGTCTTGGGCTGCCGCAGCAGAGTTTGCCCTCACTTGCTCCTTCCTCTTTCCCCTCTCTTCTCTTCCATTTTTGCTTTACTTCCTCTTCACTCATCAGCCACCAATCTCCTCTCCTTCCTCTCCACTTCCTCAATTGAGTTAGTGAATGATGATAGATATAACCCCAAGAGAGGTGTTGTATGATAACGACTAGACCAGCAAAGAGAATCCGAGGAGAACAGTGGCTCTCATTCCGAGTTAAACTTGGCTGTAATATCACTAAGGGCCCTGTTCTTTGATCACTCCTCAGTAACTCTTTGTTTTTTCCTTTTTTCAGCCTTTTGCTGCAGCTCTTCACGTGAAAGGGGTTGCAGCCTTATGATTTTATTTTATTTATTTTTTTAATTTTTATTACTATTATTATTATTATTATTAATTAATTAATTATTTTTTTTGAGTTTTAATTTTCTATTTTTGTTTTGTTATATATTTTTATTTCTTATAATTTTGCTTTGGTTTATTATAATTGTTCTAATTAGCTAATTTTTTTTTTTTGGGTTTTGAGTTTATTTAATTGTCCCCTATTATTTATTTTTAATTTCAAATTCTCCCCCAATTGAAAATGTCCTTTGAAGTTTTGTCATTTTAATTTCCCTATACGCTTAATTATTAATTCATTGGTGTATCCATTAATTAAAAAAAAATTAGGCAATTAGGGATGGGGTGTTTACAAAGGACCTAAGCACAGTGAATTAGCATCAACATATGAGGATAAACACCTAAACTTTTAGCACTCATTGACACATTTACAACACCATAAGTTACTCAACAAACACCTCGCAAACATATTCAATAAAACACCAAAACTTCTAGCATATAAACCATAAAATTAGGTAACATTAAAACACAAATTAAGAGCATGTAACGTCCTAAATGAAGCCAAAAGCATGCTGGATTTTTTAGAGGAGAAAGGGGAAGCAAAATCATTCATATTGGACATGAAATTATAGCACAACTCATAAGAATAATATAAAGCAAATGTGCAGAAAAATTACCCACAAAATACCTCAATGACATTTTTTAGTAACATCCCAAATACCTTACAACTTTTCAAAATATAATGAAGAACAATTGGAGATTAATTTCAACAATATTTAGAAGTCACTAAGTAGGGAAAATGCATCAAAATTTCATCGAAGAAGAATGCCTCCATTTATAAAAAATTTTGGCAAGAAAACGTAGCAAATAACCTCACATTTCTAGCACTACATACATTGCATTACATTAAATTTTTGTTATGATGGACATGCCATACGATAGGAGAAATACATAGCATATTTTCAACATTTAAGCACAACTATTGGCACGTGATTTGCAACCCAATTCATAGAAACAAAATGAAGCTAAGTTGAAGAAAAATTTTCCACAAAATACCTCAATGACACTTCATCAAACACCTTAGTATCATGACCCAAACACCTCAGAACTTTTAAGCATATAATGAAGACCTATTGGAGCTCATTTTCATCAACATTTAGCAACAAATAAAAAGGAAAAATGCATAAGAAAACTGCATCTCTACATCAACTTTTTCAGCAAGAAAATGTAGCAAACAACCTCACATTTTTATCACTATACACACCACATTACATCAAATTTTAGTATGATGGACGCGCCACACATGAGGAGAAATGCACACTATATTTCCAACAATTATTCACAATTAAAAAAGATTAAAGAGACCCCTATTTCAGTGCCACAAAAGCAACCCAAAATACTTAAAATTGGTGATGAAAATTTACCTTCTTCCTTTTTTTTTTTCATTTCAAGTTCTTTGGTCTTCCCTTCCTTTCTTTCTCTCCTTTCTTTAGCTTTCTCCTCTCTTTTTTCTCTGCCTCTTCTAACATTTTTTTACCTCTCCAAGACCTCAAAATTTAGACATCTTTGCTCTCTCTAGTCTCTTTAATTTTTGGCCAACTCACTTATTCTCTTTTTCCCCTTTTCATGTGTTCTCCTCTCATTTTCCTTCATGTTTTCAATTTTTATTTTCATATTTCCTCAGCCCATTTTCTGATAGAATCTTGACCCTCCATGTTTTTCATTAGAAATATTTTTATTTCCCATTTTTTAGCCTTTTTTACACATGCCCCCTTCTTTTTCCTAGCACTTTCTTCTTCTTTTTTTTTTTTTAAACTTAAATGCCATTTTGACCTACCATGTGTCACTTTTATTGTTAAATTTTAATTTATTTAATTTTCTAAACCCATTTATATCTTTTCATTTCTTCTTTAAGGCCTAATTTCCAAATAAATTGTTTACCCATTTAGATTTATACTTTATCACTCTAAATTTCCATTTTTCATTTTTCTTCATTTTTTTTTTCAAATTTTCAATTAATTTTCTCTTTTTTTAAAGTTTATTTATTATTGTTATTATGTTGTTTTCTATATTATTTTTGTGAATTAAGTTATTTAGGATTTCCTTAATTATTGCCATTTTAAAGTTGTCAAATAAACTACAGTGTTCACACATATATAACTGTGTTACATATGCGTTCTAATATGATGCTTTTTTATTATTGAAAATATTTTTGTGTAATCAATCATTATTATATACACATAAAACAAAATCTAATATAAAATTAAATTTCCATGGTCCGCTAAAACATTCTATACCCCAAATTTCTTGTAACATTCTATTTTGCAAAATCAAATTTTTGGTCTAAAAGAATAATGGAGCCATTCTGTGGGGCACCTTTTTCATGCAAATGGATCTTAGTCTTTTGGTACCTCACATTTTGACACTATCTCAGTTTGGTTTTCCATATATACCCTCTTTCAAGAGGGTCATTTAAATTTTTTTGATGTTAAGAAAATTAGTCATTTTATCAGTTTAGACAAGCTAAGTTAGGGTATTATTTACTGAAAGAAGGACTAATTTTTTTATAGTTGAAAAATATGTAGGACCATTTTGAGACAAACCTAATGTAGGGGACTGAATTGAAACATAATCAAAATACAGGGCACTATTATGATATTTTTCTCTACCAAAACATAATCACATTATGTCAACCAAATATGAGAATCATGGCAAACAACTTAGAAGTTAATAGTATTAAACAAGTCACCATAAACTAATGAAGGGCTAGTTTACTCGTCTTATCTTTTTCTTTTCTCATATGCCAATTTCAATGTATGATACTCTGTTTCTTGAAGTTTTGTTTTATCATACTGGAAGCCTAAATGGCGATAAATAAAAATTGGAATACCATGTTGTAACACTTGCCAAAATATGAAGCAAATTTTTATTCTTAGCAAAAGTGAGAGTATAAATATTTGTGGTGTGTATTATTGATCAAATATGAGCTTTGGCTTAGTGGTAAGGCATGACACCTGGAGCAAAAGGGCATAGGTTCTAGATGTAGCTTCCTCCTCCTATAGAAATTTTTTGGTGATGACACGTGTCCTCCTCCAGTGTGAAAATATGAAACTACCCCTCACTTTTTCCTTCTTCCCGTGTGTTTCTCCTTTCCCTTGCAGCAAAGCATCATCTCCTTCTCTCTCTATTTCTACACTTGACAATCACCTTTTATCACTGCCACCACCTTTGGCCAGCATCCTCCCTCACCAGCGACACATTCTAGACCGCCACCCTCGTAGTTGCCAACAGGTTTCGTGACAGCCGAGAAAAATGGGTTTTGCAGCTAGTTTTAATTGATTTTTCATGAAAATGATGTTAGAAGAAGCATTTTCGGCCCTTTCCCATTGAATTTCATCCTTGCAAGCATGTTTTTAGGCAAGTTTTTTAGAGTTGTTCTTGTAGGGACTAAACTGAAAAGTTTTGAGATTTCGGGGTTTTACAGAAAATTGTGGAATTCTGGAATTTAATGGGTTTAAATTGGTCTTATAAGAACACTTTTAATGTGTATGACATGAAACCCTATTTTTCTTCATGGCTTAACTTGGGTTGAAGGTGAAAGTTGGAATTTGGGACTAAAGTGAAAATTTGGAAGTTTTTAAGGCAGTGAATGAAAATTGATGAAAAATATGAGTAAGTTAAGTGCTGGAATCAGGGAATAGAGCTAGGGCTTGTTGTTTTAGTAATGATAAGGAAATTGAATGTGAAATTAGTCATAGAAATGTGATGGGAATTGATATGAACAAGTTATAATTGCTTGATGAATTTGTTAAGAGGCACTATAATCAGCCTAAATTGATATGTTTTAGTGATAGGAATTGAGGAAAGTATATTTTTGTGATATAGGGATTGCTGGTGAATTCTATTTTATAACCAAGAGAAGAAGACAAGGTTATTTTAGATTACGTCATCCACCAGGTAAGCGGTAGCTCTTCCAACCGTATAATTACCATTGTATTGTTATATGGTAGCATAATTTATTAGACTTGTTAGTCTTTCACATGAATTATGATTTATGACTGGTATGTGATATCTGTGCAACAACAATACAAAAAAAGGATTGTATAGAAAATGGTATTGTTTTACTAGAGATTGCAAAAGTTTCATTTGGACAGCATTGATATTGAAAAAGGAAAACTCATGTATGGCAATTCCTTAGATTTAGGGGGGACACTATAAGATGGATGTTTTAGCGTGAGCTTATGACTTAAGATTGTATGGGTGATTTATCTCGAGATGCTATTTGCTCTTGACTGATAGTGAATAACCTGAGGGATACATACCTTCGACCGATAATGATTTACCCCGAGATGCTGTGTGCTCTCGACAAATGATTAAACTGCATGGGCCACAAGTGTATGACCGATGCTAGATGTCTATAATAACCCTAATTTGAATCTAGGTTCTAAGCCAACCATATTTTGAATAAAAAGGAAGGTTTTTACATGTCTCTTAACAAGAACCCATGGGTTGAGTTTCCTTGAATGTTTGATAAAAGTATACATGGGCTAAGTACCTTTGACCGATGAGAAAGATTCTCCGAGGGTTATGGATCATCGACCGTTAAAATGTGATTTCCAAGGGCTATGTGCCCTCGACTGATTTAATTTCCATGGAATCAATCCATGACTGTTATTGTTTTATCGCTTGTTTATGAATTAAATTGTTAAAGTTTTAAATCAAGATTTACCAAAAATTGACAAGTTTAAAAGGTATTATTGATTTATTACTGAAATGCTACCTATTTACATGTCACTTAATTTTAGGCAGTAGTTTAGAGTAGTTTGTTGACCAGGGGGCTAGAGGAGCCCCATTGGTACTGCTAATGATTGATTTCCATATTTTGTTGGGGTTTTTGTATTTTGTAATCATGTAATTGGTTAAAGATGTAAATAATTGTAATTGAATATGTATGACCACAAGTAGATTTCCCATTCCCCTACTGTGTTGTAGTTGTCTCTAGATTGAATTGAGAGTTGAGTTCTTTTTTATGGATATTATTATTTTAGGCATATATTTGTAGCAAATTTCAAGAGGTCTCAGTTAAAGAGGAGACTTTGCTGAAATTTCTACAAAATAGATATGAATGTGAATCTGCTTGGTAATGAATGTCTTTTATGTATGATTTCTAATTTAGCCAAGGAATCAACTTGTTAGGCTTACAGAGACGGGCTAGTCTCGTTATCTATGCCGATCACACTCTGGGAGTTTGGGTGTGATACGTGTTATGAAAAATGTCATTAAGAATGTTAATATAGTGTGCTAAAATAAAGTTGTCCTAGAACTCTTAACTTTAATAATTTTTTTACTTTTTTTTTAAGTTCATGATGGTATTTTATCTAAATTTATCTACTTTAGTCATTGCATTCTTTTATTTATCATTTTTAATCGTATATATTATTGTTATTTGTCTTTTCTATAAATTGCTAATAATTACCTTCTTATTCCATTGCATAATTGAAAGTATCTTTTTTTCCTATTTATGTCTCAAAACGTGCCTAAATGAGTGTGGGTTAGCGTCACTACCATCCACCATTAGCTTTTTAATAGATATATGCCAATTTTAATATATAACTGCCTCCATGACCTTATTTTTAGAAAATTGGAACTTGCATCCCAACACAATATGTGCTAGTTGCTTTGTCAGCTAAACCATTTTACATTGCAATTCGAAATAAAACAACTTCTATATATAACATCTAATCATAATTGACTTTGAAAAACTAAAATTAAAAAAATAATTTTCAGAACTATTATATAACATTTATTAATATTTTCCTTTTCAAGAGGCTCCTATGTTATATATGGATAATAGCAAAAATCTTTTATAATACCATAAATGATAAAATTAAAATTTATAAAAACTTTTTGCTAAAATTATATTAAATACATTTTTAAAGATATTCATAACAAGAATGTAACTCCATTTCTAATATTGTTCTTTTTATAAGGAAGACAAATTTACTAGTTAATTTGTTTTTTTTATTTTTTTCTTTTCTAAGGATATTCCCAAGTACTCACCTTGTAATGTTAATTATAACTAGCCTTTATCATTTGAATAAATTTTATGTTGCATATGCTATTATAATTATATAATGATATATTTCATTAATTATTTATTAATCATGATAAACTCTTACTTCAACATTAAGGGAGTTGACCTCTTAAATAATTTAATTGGGACTATAAGTAAAGAGATTTCACAAGAAAATTAGTAGGGGAAGTTATGAAGAGTTTAAAGTTGATTTATTAGATAACTTGTGATTGAGGTTGGCTTGATGGTTGAACTTAACCCAAATGTTTCACTAGGTCATGAGTTTGAGACACTTCTCCTCTCTTCCTAGTAATTTTTTTTTATGGTATCACGAGGCACTTAGTGCATGGAAATGACATGATTGCCTTTTCCTTCTCTTTTCTTTCATGATCATTTTTTTTTTGTACAAGCTCCTTGTCCAGCCATAGAAGTGGACATTCTGCTTCTGTTACTCAACGATGTATGACATCATTCAAGTTGTCGGCATGAACCCCTTTGTTTCTGTCCTTTTCTAATGTGTTTTGGCCAATAGTGGCATTAAGATCTAGTTAGGGTTGTCAAATTCCATCATTGCACCTAGGGTTGTAAAAAGTGAAGAATTTCTCAAAAATTGTTGGTGTCATTGCTTCTATGTGTTGAATTCATGCCTTTCCCTCTCTTTTATGAAATGTTCATAGCTGCACAGTTAGGATTTGATGGAGTGGAATTCATGTGATTTGGTAAGGATTTTTTAGAGATTTCTTTGTGCCCTCTGTTCTTCATTCTAATTTCATTCTTTCCCTTATATTAATCCAAAGTTTTCCCTAATATTTCACCTTTGAT
The DNA here is from genome assembly GCA_037074485.1 of Delonix regia. Lineage (NCBI taxonomy): Eukaryota > Viridiplantae > Streptophyta > Magnoliopsida > Fabales > Fabaceae > Delonix > Delonix regia. Next base: position 13,152,026 of record CM073458.1, read on the forward strand.
TTCTCCAATTTTCTTTTTAGCTGTGTTAGGGTTCGAGCATGAAGATTGATTTGTTTCAGTAATGGCTTGACTAAAATTGCAATATGGGTTTTGCTAAGGTAACTTTTGCCTTTTCCTTTCTCTTGGTAGAGAGTAAACATCAAGATCTTGGTTTTAATTTCTAAAATTTACTTTGGGATATGTTTTTAGGGTTTTAGGGACCCCTATGTAAATTTTGTGCTTTGTTCCTTCACTTAATTACATTCAAGGTAGAAGAGGTGATTGTAAGCAAATATTGAGTAAGGTAAGTTTGCAAAGTGTAATGTATATGTTGTTAGAGATTGTTAGTGTTGGGATTGATGATTTATTGATTAAAATGGGGTATGCTAGTGCTCAAAATGATATTTCCTTAAGATTAGAGTATACATATGTACATGAATATATGTATGATCCTAAATCTTTATAAGTTGAATGTTTTATGAGGACTTATGGTAAAATAGTATTGGGGAAAAATAGGAAAGGCCCTTAAATTTAAAGTTAAGTTGCTAAAGTTGGTAAAATTAAAGTTGGGGCATGAGTGTGTGTTTATACCTATATATATATGGATTGATTTACGGTTTTAACCTCACATATTAATTACGTAAGAGTTTTTGTGTTAAAGGGTGGGTATAAAAGCTATACTTAATTAAGTGTATCTTTGCTCTGATAGAGAATGTTGATTACTAATTGGTGAATTGGGGAAATGAAGTAAAGAAAAGAAAATGTGATATTTGAGAAAATAACAGAAAACCATGGTATTGTGTAAGCCACCATGTAATTAAGAATAGATTTTTAGTTGGCTTATAAGTTGTGAACTAATGATGTTCCTATAGCTATTACTTTTAAAAAGGATTTACTTTATGAATTGTTACCTAGGATATGTGGAATATGGGAAGAAGTTAATTTGATTTTCCCCCTAATGGTTGAATATTAAATTCTTATTATTTTTGCCTTACATTGGACTTCGTCACGAATTGAATGCAATTAGAGTTAAGGTGGATTAAGTTAGCTAATAGTTAAAGACATTTAGGTGAGCTGATAGCACCCTTAACTCAAAATATTTGATTTTCATATTTTTACTATTTCTTTAACATTATGTTTTTCCCACACAGTATTTCTTTCTATGTTTTGTGCTTTTTGACTTTTCCTCATGGTTTTCATTATTGATATCTTGTATGGAATTGGTAAAAATTGTTAGATTTTTTTTTTTTTCACAATTATTATATAGAATTGCCAAACTAGTTTGTTTTTACAAAGTTAATAAATTTCATACATGCTTGCCTAGTTTTTCCTATGGTTTTGGAAGGACTAGCTTAGGATGCTGAAAGCTAAGAGCAGATCTGACAGCCCTAGGTGCACCTAGGAAATACCCACCTAACAGAGTTATTGGACATGCTAGCCCTGTGTGATAGCGATCACACATGGATAGGAAGGATGGTAGATTTCATGAATTGTGGTCTCATGCCAATTGATTATTTCATGAGCTATAATCTGACGCCAGTTAGTTACTTTCCCTCGAGGACTGTGTGTCCTTCCCAATTTGTGATTTATCCTCATAGGTTGTATGTCCATGCTGGATATCTAATTAATCTTCTGGGGTAGTCCTTGCCTATTATGAATTTTTAAATTTAATGGTTTCCAAATTTTAAAGAGTAACTTTTAACTTTATAGTCGTTTTTCAAATGTATTTTGGAAATTTACTTATTTCACATATGATCAATAACTGAAAAACCTTAGATGAATTGATTTAAGAATTGTATAAGGTCAATAATGGTCAACTTCTTCTTGTGTGGTTTCTCTATGCTATTTAAGGCTTCGTTTTACTTCATTTATGCTTCCTTTTATTTATTTAACACTTTATTATTTTATTACACTAATATCATAAAGTACTGATTTTATGCTGTTATCTATATGGAGAAAAAATTGTTGTCTTAGATAGCACATGAATTGATTTTAGAGGTGGACAAGTGATCGTTGTTTCCATTTGGTGAACACTACTTTAATTTGTAAGGGCAAACTCAATCTCTTTGTTATTTATATTTTCATGTGGGTTGTATTTTAATGGTGGATATTATTTTGTTTACTCTTGTTGTGCGTCTTGTTGACCACAGGCTTTGTATCCCCCTCTTGTGGTTTGTATTCTTTTGCTATTTGTAAGAGTGGAGTTCTTTATATTTGATTGGTTAGGCTGACAGGTACCTTGTAAATATATTGGGAGGTCCATTTTTAAGGGAAACTTTCCTGAAATTTCTACATGACCTAGGCCCTAGGTATGTACTATTGGTATAATTCAAAGGAAGTATTTAGCATGTTAAGTGTTATAATATTGTATTTCAAGGAAGTGGGTTACTTTCTTTCTAGAGTAAGCTTGTAGGATCTAGGTTTTTCCTTCATTCTTGTGGCAATCATGCCTCTAAAATTTTGGGGTGTGACACTTATGATCCTACATACCAAGTTTAGACCCTTTCATATGTCTGCCTAAACTTTTAAGTTTAACAACCTTGGTAATAACAAATGCAATTATATGTTGCAACACAAGATGATGATATTGGTTCTCGCTTTGATACCCACTCCATTTAAATTTTAAGGTTTAATACTTTACAAAAAATCAATCCTTTTACTAAAATATACTATGAAAAACTCAAATTCCTTCCTTGTTTCCCCTTCTGCTTACTTCAATATTTATTCACTCACTAAATCAATGGTAGACTTACACATCTCTCTTTAACATTTTGAACAGATCAGTAGGTGTTAAAGTGAAGTTATTGATTTAGGACTTACTTGTTGCCTAAACATTTTGGTATTGCATTTTTTGTTTAGTAGCAGTGTAAGTTTAAGTCAAAGGTGGTGGCTACTAGAATTTAGGTTGTTTAGGGTTGAATGGATGTTGTCAACATTATAAACCTTGTGCTATTATCTTACTATATTATATTAAATTTATTTTGAGATACTATTATGCTAGTATTGTTGTTTACTATAATTGTAATACTATTGGTTAATAATTAGTTGTATAGGTTTGGAAACACATGATATTTTTTCGAGGAAGAGTTGCCAAATTTTAAGCAACCACCAACTAAAATCATTGAATTATGTTCTTAATGTGTTTTATTGATATAAGCACTTGTGAGCACCCTATCTCAAAAATTAATAAATAAAATAATTGATTGATCAATTAATTAATTGATTAACAAACAAATAAAAAAGCTAAAAATAAAAACAACAAAAATAGACTCATAATTAGATATTGAGAATTCAATAAAATAAAATAAAAAATAGAAAACAAAAATCATTGTTTTTTTTCCTTACTCCTTACTAGGCAAATCCCTTTTCAAATAAAAAGAAAACAGTTCAAAAAACTCAAAAAGTGAAACACCATAAACGAAGCCTGTTATGCCTAAGACTTATTACTGCCTATTAAAGCATCCTTCAAGGTGAAGACAAACCAACTTCTTTTCCTTGGCTAGAGAGTAGAGCAAAGAAGGGAAAATTCCAAGCTGGCATAGAGAGTTGACTTCTTAGTCTCTGCTGCTAGGAAACTTTTTCTCAATGAAGGGTGTTTAAGTAGGTAATGGAACGAAAAAGAGGAGGAAAAGAGTAGCGAAGAAACAGAATAGGGCCTAATCTAAGAAAAGAAAGGGCACTGAGAGAGGTTCATGACTGAACCAAAGAAGATAGGAAAGAGAAGGAGAAATCGGGAAAAGAGAAAGAGGGTTCTGTGAGTGGGGGGAAAAAACCCATGCAATGTAAGAGATAAAAAGAGGTTGAACAAAAAGACAGGGGGGAACCAAAAAATGCAGAGATTAATAGGGAAGCCGTGAGAAAGAGAGGACGAGCTTTGAAGAAGGAAAATTGAAGAGGAGAAGCTTCGAGGGAACTAACGCTCCTTATTCCGAGCTCTAAAAAATAAAGCTCTTGCAACGTGGATGACAAAGGGAGTTAAAAGGGAAGCTGTGAAGAGAAACAGAGGGAGATCGAGGAGAGGAGAGAAATTTAGGCATCCCTGTTCTTAAACCATCAAAGCAGAGACTATCGAAAGGGATAAGAAGAGGAGGAGACTGAAAAAGAAAAGGGGGTAGAGGAGTTGGAGACATTCGAAGGAAAAAATGAAAAGAAGAGAAAGAAATCAAAGGAAGAAGAGAAAGAGACTGGAGCTTGCCTTCAAAGGAAAAATGAAACTGAAAGAGGCAAAGACCGAAGAGATCCTTATTTGGTGGCGGTGCAAATGGAGCAGTAGAAAAGTTAGAGATGAAGCAGGCTCGATTTGGATGGAGAGGAAAAAATAAGGGAAAAAGGGGAGATGAGAGTGAGCTGAACAAAAAAGGAGAGAGAAACAGAAGAAATGGAGGAGGTTAAAGGAAGAAGAGAAAGGGAATGGCTGAAACAAGCAGCAAAATAGGAGGCAGTATGAGCAAAAGAAGCATATAAAGAATAAAGACCATGCAATGTGAAGGAGAGTGGATAGGGAGACAAACCGAGAAGTAGTGTGCATGAAGAGTATGCCCCTATTTTCAACATTGGAGGACAGAATGTAATTACCATGGAAAGACAAGGAACTCAAGTCGAGGGGGAACCAGTGATGAAGGAAGAATATCGCAGGAGAATCCCTAGGCAAAGGAGTTCAAAGTTAGCCAGTGATTGAGTGAGGTGTTGCACAAAATCGCTTAGTTGGAAGGGAGCTTGTAGGTATGTTGCTCCTCACCTCTTTCCACTTCATTTTCCTTGAAGTATAGACCATTTCATTTTAGCTTAGTCGGCATGCTCAATTATGTTTAGCTTGGTCATTAACAATCAAGATGATATTCCGATTTGGGTATTCTTAAAATGAGTTTAGTTGTTGCCTTAGGTTATAGTTTGGTCATTATCGATCGCAGTTTTGTCTAGGTCTTGCAAAGTGCACCAGGTTACAGTTTAGATCACCTTACTGACCAACTTAGAACTGTAACATTCTCAAACTCATATATATATATATATATATACTACCACTTATATATATATATATATATATATATATATATATATAAGTGGTAGTCTAAATAACGATAGGATTCAAGGAGTTTAACCATGTGTTTACAACATTACATTTAAATATTTAAAAGCTCTAATGGTATGATGTGGGCTCACATAGCCTGGCTCATGGGTGCATGAGTGAGTGTATGAAATCTTGATTTGATGGCATTAAATGATGAGGGATAAATCGTTGGTTATCAGGATTATGTTCATGTGTTTTATTAATTTTAACATCACCCAATCATTGTTTTCATATTGTTTTTATTCTATTGCTATAATAATTGTTATTCTTATTTTATTTTTACTTAAACTTTTTCTTCTTTTAGTTTAGTTATTTTACTTCATTTTATTTTTATTATTATGATTTTCTTGTTTTGTTTTTGTTGCTTGTCATTTTTATACACTAAAATGAAAATACCAAAGAATGTTCTTTTAAGGCCTCTTCCTTTATTTATTTATTTATTTATTTTTACCTTTTCTTTGAAAAAGGTTTTATTTCTTTCAGATAACAAGGGAGTAAGATTACAACATACTGATAAAATCCTATATTCGTTTATTCACAAATACTAATTTAATTTAGTCAATCTTTCCTTTTTCTCAATAAAAGTAAAAATCACAAATAATTTTGTCCACATTTCAAATTGCCGCGTGAGATCGTTAATCTCCTTAGGCACTTGTGAATTAATTAGTAGAGGTCGCATGGGATTGTTAATCTCCTCAGGTCTTGAAATTTAATATCCGTTTAAATAAATGATTCTAAAAAATAAAAATTGGCTTGTGTTACCATTACGTGAAATTAAGAAAAACCCTAAAGATACTTTTCCAATATAATTGCCTTTGCAAAATTAAAACAAAAATGCAAAAAAAAAAATTAAAAAAAATGAAGGGAGCATGGAAGTGGTATTAAATTGATTTGATAGATTAAAATACGCTAACTAAATTCAAGTTCATTTTGTTTAGAAAAAGTGGATTAAGTTCAAACCATCTTGTTATGTTTACAAGAAATAAAAGTCAACAACCTACAAACATGCATTTCTAGTCGAACTACGTAGACTTTGATCCCTATTACAGGGTACATAGGCCCTAGGCTTTCATCCTAGGTCAAGTTTGTCCTTTGTAAATATCTATTTGTTTGCTTTCATTATTGTTGTTTTTGTCTTCTTTATTTAACGAGCATGCATGTCAATAAAAGGGTAATTGAGATAAATTTGGGGTCGTATTCTATTTCATTTGACTAGTTTAAGGTAACGGTCCTTATGGACAGGTGTTGTAGGGTGCCTAACACCTTTCCCACATGCAAAATAGATTCTTGAACTCATCTCTGTTTTGGTAGACTACTTTTCCTTTTCTTTTTGTTAAATTGGTTTTCTGAAGTTTTTCATTAAAACTTTTAGTGGCGACTCTAGTAAGTTGATTTTTAAGATTCATTTAGGAATCAATTTAGTCCTCCTTTTTTAGTCTTTCTGCTGAAAGGTCAGTTACGACAACACGCATAGACTGTGTAAGACTGTTATCTTTGGCTAGCTTGGCTATATTAGTTTAGCTTACATATCGGTCACAACAAATGATTTTGGGTCGTGACAAATTATTTTTTATTATAGTTAGTTTTTAAACCTTGGGAAAATGCTGATTGAGGTTTTCCAGTTTTTAGGTGATATTTTGACACTTTTAGCAATGTTAGTGCTTTTTTCATGGTCAACAACCATACTTTTACTTTGTTGACTTGCTTGACTATAAAGGAAATTATCAGTAATTAATTGTTGCTTTTGGTTTGACAGAAAAAAAAACTTACTACTAGCATAAATTATAATATTTTGTTTATAAATACATAGAGACACACACTATCTCTATTGTCAAACTCGCCAAGTTTATGTATTTTATCATATAAAAAATATGTCAACTTGAATATAAACTTGGAATAGCTAGAGACACGTGTAAACTTATGTAGTCTTGGCAAGTTAGTGACAAGTATATAATTGTGAGTTTATTTAGCGCTAAAAACACCACATCTGGTAAAAAAAAAAAAAGCTAAAATTAAACAGGACGAAAACTCATTCCTAAGTCTCAAGGGAGTTTTCTCCAAATTTGATGTTAGATAAACTTCTAGGCCCCATTTGGTCTGCAAAAGGTAAACAACTGGAATTGTGAATAGGAAAGAGAATGAGAAAGGAATGGAAAAGTTTGATTCCAAAATCTGTTTGGTATGTTAAGAATGAAAAGAGAATTAAGTTGCAAAGTTTGTTTGGAATCATGGAGATCATGGTGGAATAGGAATGATAATTGGGCAAAAAGAGCGAAATGTCCTTATTATGCTCTTAGGCCAAAAATAATAATTAATAATTTAAAAATCATTTTTAGGGTAGTCCTCATAAAAAAATTGAATTATTTATAATAAATATTAATAAATTATTTCTATTTTTTAGTATGCAATAAATATTTCAAACTATTAAAAATATTTATACAGTTGTAAGTAAGATATTTATTTTTTCAAAAAAGGCTTTTTTAGATTCAATAAAAAATTAGCTTATTTATAATGAATTTTGATAAATGATTTTTTAGATTTTTAATTTCTAATAAATATTTCATAAAAATGATAAAATATTTTATTTTGTCATTTTACAGGTTAAAGTATTTAAGTAATCATTTTCTTATAATTTAAGAGTCCCTATACTTCCAAAGATCAATCAATGAATCAAAAAGAAAAAAAAAATCATATCACAAGCAGGTAATTCTTCCCTCATCAATTACATTTATATACAAATCTAGTTGACAATGACAAAGACAAGATTAATGTAATTAAGAATTACATTAGACCATAAATGTTGTACAAGAGACATATTATGCATTTCTTTTCCCATACTTGGATCTCCATTCTTTTGTATTACTTAATGGACCATACAATAACATCCATGGCTTCCCAATTCTTTGTCTTAAGCTTTCTAGACAAGAGTGCATTGTTGCAAATTTGATACTAGGGCATGGGAGAGTTCCTAGAAAGATTAAAATAGTCAATGGTAATGCACTTGATAATGGTAATGCTTCAAATTCACATTAAATAGTGGATAACAATTAGATGTTGTTTAAAGCTGCATGTAAACAAAACAATTGAATAAAGCTGTTGAAGGTTTCTAAACATTTCAAAATGTATAGATGATATTACAACCTACATGTGTCAATTTCACATTGAACAATGTATATTTTACGTGACTAACACTATGAAATTCACATTGGCACCATAATGAGATGAAATTTCAACACTGTCAAATTCACCAATGTCTACATACTTAATAGTTGAATATACAACCATCAACAATTTGCATGACCTACATTGTCCTATTGCAACATTGGCACACTATATAAAAAATCCCCTTAGATAATAACAATTCTAAGATATGGCTCATCATGAAATAATCTATACTCTTATAGCTGTCGCATGGCAGCATTCACCAATTGTTAGAAATCCATAAACATCAATACCATATTCTTTAATGGCCTAAGTCACAAGTAGGAAATAGATGCATTAAGTTACATCTAGCAAACAAATGATCAATTATATTTAAGCTCTACCAAACTAAATTTTTTAACTAGAAAATAAATACACATCCTGAAGATATATTGCACAAAGATTAAAATGTCATTGATACAAACTTGTATTTTGAAAAATGCTAATAAATAAGTCTTCACAATCTCTTAGGATACGTATAATATCAACCAATCACAAAACTGCATTTCATTTTAACTACAGACTATATACATTTCAATAAACAAGTCTTTGCATGTGACTTACCATGGTCTTTCTGTACAAGTCCTACTAATCATAAACAATGTTGAGGCAATTTAAGTATCCATAGTTAAAATTTTTAACTAAAAATGTCATTACTATAAAACTACATAATAACTAATTTTCTGTCCTTACTTTTTGGTGCAATGAATTTTTGAATATTCCTTTACTTGTAATATGCTAATTTCATCCCCTTTTGCTTGCTGTTTGGAGTACAACTTGTGCCTATATTAATGATTTTCTAAATTTTAAGATAAAGAAAGATCATATTGAAGAAAAAAAAGGACTATGTTTGCTATGTTGAAGTGTTTCTTATATATTACGTTTTGCAATTAAAGGGAAGATTAAAAAAAGGAGAATGAATAAGTATATATGTGTATATATATATATACACTAACCATGTATGATAGGTATATGAGTCAGCCATAGCAAAGACAATTGGACTCACTTAGTGGAAACTAAAGTTCATTTGGGCAATACAAACTAACCCATGATGCTTGCATCCCTAATGAAGTCAAGCTAGAAAGTTGACCTTCACATATGACCAAAAAGAGGTGGTGAAGACTTAGTTTAGTAATAGGCAACCTTCCTTTGATGTCAACAAAAAATATTTACCTCCTTGTGACAAATAAAAAAAACCCTACTAATTGAGGAAGCTAATTTAGTAGTTAACATATCCAACTAGCCTTGGTTGCATTCGTAACTATCAAGAATGACACAAGGAGCTATGTATCCCTCCCAATTACAACTTTGGTAGTAAATATTTCATCAATGGTAAGGCTAGGAATTACTAGCAAACCATTGAATAAAAGACTTAGTTTTATTCAGAATGTCCTTATTGTGTGTTAAGTTGTTAATGACAACAGAAACCTTATCAGTTGCTAAGTCAATCCCCTTGTCCACCCTATCATACACCTTTCTGATTACATTAACAAACAATTCATCCTTGTTCTTGCTTACACGATACCCTTTCTTCTCGAAGGCAGATCTATCGAGATTGAGGGCCATAGGGACTTTAAAGAATGACAAGACATATGGTTCGTTGTCACCTTAGGATTCATCCCAAGCAAATGGAGTCAGTCCATCTAGTTTCTCTAATATATCGAATACTGACATGGCATCTTTCTTTATTAATTTATCTTTGCCCCACAAAAGAGTTAACTCCTATTAATGAGGGAAAGGCCTACTATGATATAGAGAGATGTTAACTCTCCAAGGCAAAGCCTTGAGGAAACTTTAATTGAACAAATATCACAATTTTTGAGAAAAATAATCCAGGATTTCATATTTAACTTGAAAGTTTTCAATTAACACCAATTTCAAAAGGAATTAAAGGATATTTTAGGAAAAAGGACTAGAATGAGAGGAAAAGTGTAGAAGATCAAAAAGTCAGTGCCCAGATGGTACAGAGCCAGCACCCGGGAGCTAAATCCAGAAAATCAACATCCAGCCACCACATGAATAACGCCCAGGCATGAATTCCAGAGAGTTAGTTCCCAGTTGCCAAACACTGTAGAAGAAGGAAGCATTTATGGAGAAATAGCACTTGGGTACCATAAAACCAATGCCTAGGCACCAATCAATTCCAGGACATGGTGCCCAGGAGCTAGAATCTCAGTGCCTAAGCGCTAAAACCAAAGAGTTAGTGCCCAAATGCCATATTTGCTTTGCCCAGGCATGCCACCAAAAACCCTAATTTCCTCTGATGATTGGGTGCTCCATACTCTGCCCATGCTACACTATAGGGTCTTTGAAGGCAATATAAAGGATCTTGAAGGCTAGAAGCACACATCAAACAAGGAGGAGTGCCTTGAAACACTTGAGGAGAGAATTGGAAGTTGAGAGTAGTTGAAAGAAGGGTTGGTTTTAGAGTGAGGGCTATTTATTAGATTTTTTCCACTTCTGAACATTTCCCTCTTCTTCAACTTCATGCTACCTTTATGCTCTTCCTTGTTATTTAATTATGTATTCAAGCCTATGAGAGGCTAAGTAGCTGTTCTAGGATTTTAACTAAAGCCCCTGCTAGGGATGCTTTTCTATTGGTTGTTATTACAAATTTTCATTGAATGAATGATTATTTATATTCATCCTGCAGTTATTATTTTTTAAGTCTAATCATCTTAGGAAAGAAGATAGAATTTATGTTAACCTGACAAGGTTAACTAAATATCTGAGCTGGATGTATATAATCACTGTTTGCATAAATGCAATTCACAGTTAAGATGAAAGTACTTAATTATCTGTGATAATCACATTTAGGTCTTGGAATTATAGGGTTCTTATCTCAGCTGGTTTCCATAGACATAGGAAACTAAGAAAGAGAACCCAGTTTATATGTATTTGAAAGAAGCATATAAGAAAGGAAGAATCCCAGGTTAGCATTCATTCTTTAGTTAGAACAAAGTAATAATCATAATAGAAAGCATTCCCACATGTGGTTAAAGTTTAAAATCCTAGGTTGTTAAAATTTTGTATTGACTAACATTCAAAATTGTCTTACATTTACTAAACCAAAACTTGATTACACGACTTGTAACTTCTGTTAGTAAACATTGAACCCAAGTCTCTAAGGGATCAATACTCATTTCATCATTACATTACTTGCTGACCACGTATACTTGCGTGTGAAATTGTACCTTGAATGCAATTTGAAAAAAGGCTAGTTGGAATATATGGGGTAGATCAACTGACTGCATGCTCAGCTAAAGTGGCTGCCTAATTTGAAGCAATAAACAGGAGTCGACCCAATGTATGCAAAATTCATAGGGGACATCTTAACCGAAAAGAAAAAATAGGGTAAATATGAAACTGTTACATTGACAGAAGACTGTAGTGCAATTATGCAGAAAAAGCTCCCTTCAAAACTGAAGGATCTAGGTAGTTTTACTTTACCTTGCTCAATTGGAGATAAATTCTTTGATAGGGCTTTCTGAGATCTGAGAGCTAGTGTAAATCTAATGCCTTTTGCTATTTATCAAAAGCTTGGTTTATGGGAAATTAGCCCTACTTCAGTAACCCTGCAGTTAGCTGATCGTTCTTTAGCCTTCCCAAGAGGAATCTTATAAAATGTGTTAGTTAAAATGGAGAAATTTAATTTACCCACTGACTTTATTGAATTGGACATGGAAGAAGACAAGGAGGTCCCTATTATTTTAAGGAGACTATTCTTAGTAACAGGAAGGGCGCTCATTGATGTGGATAAGGGTGAACTAACTTTGAGAATTTAAGATGAAGATGTGACTTTCCAGATGTTCAAAATGATAAATATCAAACAAAGGTGGTCATATACATGGAAATCAAGATCTGGAACAATGACATAACTCATGGTAGTCCATACCAAAGCAAGGATTCTCTCCTAATTAGACCTAAACATGAAGCCTACAAGTCTAATAGGCCTGATAAAGAAAAGGCGAACCTAGTATCAAGGAAGATGGAAACAAAAGGGTCAAGCCATTTTACCATTATAGAGGTGTATCCTTGTAGCTCCATGAAGGTTAAACAAATTAAACAATATGGGGCAGGAGAGATCAGCAATAATCAATGCTACAGAAATCCTTAACATAAAAGAGATTAGTAGTCCAGCTGACGATTATAATTAAAGCGCTTCTTGGGAGGCAACCCATGCATATCTTTTTCATTGTATTTTTCTTTTTGTTGATTTCTTGTTTATTATCTAGAGTCCAACTTAGTTCTATTTTATTCTAATGTTAGTAAGCAGGAAAATGGAGTAACATGAGGATTTAGTGCCCAGACAGGGAAAATATAGTGCCCAGGTGTCCAAATTTCCATAAATCATGAACAACAGGTAAAAAGTCTGGTGCCCAGGCATGGACAAACTGGAGCCAAGGAACCAATTCTATAGAGATGGTGCTTGGGCGATGTAAAATTGGTGCCGGGTGACTAAAAATTTTTTTTGGCAAAGAGCATCTAGGCACTGTAAACTGAAGCCTGAGCGACATTTACAAAGAGATGATGCCTAGGCATAAAAGAGTTGCTGCCGGGGCACTAACTGTTCATCCTAATTGTACAAACATAGTGCCTGGGTGCCAATTACTTAGCACTTGGACACCATATTAAAAAATACCTCATGTGCCCTGGTGCCAAAATCCAACACCCGGGCGCCACATCAAGAACCACGATTTCTTTCTTTAAATCATGACTCTCTCCCTCAAAACACACACACTAACACTATCCCACTCCCTCAGAGCACTGCATCTAGAATTTCTCCCTTCCCCTACACTCAAAGGGGTTGATTTCTTGTAGTTATGTGGTTGATTTGATACGATTTTACGTTTATTATGGATTCTTAGCAACTTTCGCATGTTTAAGTGAAGAAACTCAATGATTTCATTGAAGATTTGGGAAAGAGTTAATAGATTCAAGAACCCTAGGTCTGAAGAAAATATTCTAAACTGATTTGGGCATTTGTGTTGGATTTTCTCACCTAGAATCAAGATTATAAGCTTCATTACATGATTTAATCTATCCATTCTAATCATGGTAGTTGAATATGCTTCATATGGGATCCTATGATTGAATACCTTGCCAGGATATGACTCCTGGGGTTTGAGCACATCTGACTGTAGTGTTAGATATTTGCAAAATGCTTAACATCATTACTTGATTTAATTGGTTCATTCTGATCTTGGTGATCGTATATGCTTCGTAAAATTGGCGATTCTAATGAGTTGAATCATGATTTTGACAATAATGTTGGCAATAGCTAATGCAATTATGTGTTGCAAGACTGGATGATAATATTGGTTCTCTTTTATACCAACTCCATTTACATTTTAAGGTTTTTTAAAATAGTGTTTTACTTTATTAAAACTTAATTTCTTTACTTAAATATATACTTGTGAAAAACTCTGATTCCTTCGTTGTTTCCCCTTTTGCTTAATTTGATATTTACATACTCACTTAGTCAGTAGTAGACTTACACATCTCTCTTTAATATTTTTATATATCAATAGGTGTTAAAGTGTAGTTGCTAATCTAGGACTTGTTGTCCAAATATTTGGGTATGAAGTCAGGTTTTTCAAGGCTGAATGTATGTTGTGAACATTGTGAGCTTTATGTAAGCTATTATCTTACTATATTATATTAAATTTATTTTGAGATATTATTAAGCTAGTATTGTTTATTATGATTGTAATATTATTGGACTATAATTAACTGTACTGGTTTGAAAAATATGATATTTTTTCGGGGAAGAGTTGTTAGATTTTAGACAACCTCCAACTAAAGTCATTGGATTATGTGTTTAATGTGTTTTATTAATATATACATTCACAAACCTTGTAAGAGTATTATCTTAACCTTGCTAGGGTATGTTGCTTTAACTTACACACCAGCTACAGCTAGTAATTTTGGGTTGTATAATTAGTTTTAAATCTTGGGATGATGCTAAGAGAAGTTCTCAGATTATTAGGTGATGTTATGACTCTTTAAGCAATGTTAATACTTTTTTCAGTGTCCACAGTTTTAGCAATGTTACTTCTTTTTTAAGTAATTAATGTTGTTTTTTTGTCGAAAATGATCTTATGTATATCAAAGCTGGTGCTGCTGAAGGTATTGACACATTTACATATTTATTATTAAAAGTATCATTTTATTATGGTGTACTGGAAACACCAAAAGTAATACATAATTTAACATATCCACATAACTTTACTCCTTTCATCTAGTTATTAGTCACAGAAAAAGATTGAGTCACATAAAATAAATAATCGAGTATATATATATATATATATATATATATATATTATATCGTTAATTGGACCATCAAGAGGGTAAAAAATATTTTTGACGTTAAATACTCAGCTAAAAAATTTGGCTTGACGTCATTTACAGTATAGTCTTGTATGTTAGAAGGTTAGACTTCTTGTTTCAGTTAGTTTCGGTTAGATTCAGTTAAGGATCACGTGATGATCACATGTGCAAGAGAGTCAGTTTAGTTTGAGATGATTCTTTATTCTGTTATAGTAGGATTCCATTACATAAGTGCAATTGTAATTCGACTTCGGATTATACAAGCTAAAGAAATCATTCTAATCTTTCTCTTACTCTCTCTCTCTCCCTCTCTTCGTTCATCTGTGGATCCTTTTCTACCATTGTAGTGCAAGCAAGCTCAGATCAGAGACATGGAAACAAATGAAAACCATGAGATTTATATAGAGGCTGAGCAATTGGAGTACATTCTGGTGAAACTGCCAATACACTGCGTCTTCCGTTTCAAGTGCGTCTCAAAGTATTGGAGATACATAATATCCCAACCAACTTTTGCCAACTACTACGTTTCTTGCGCCATCAAAACCTCCAAATTCACCCATCGCTTTTTACTTCTCTTCGATGGGGAAATTAAGTATGAACGAAGAAGGCAGCTCAGGCGTTTCATTCCTCCTACTGCAGATTCGGCACTTCGCGAACTCATGAGAGATGAATTACCTGTATTGGTGGCTGAGAATGACCCACATGAACCTACGACATTCTTCTATTTGTCTCCAAGGCGTGTGAAGCCGTTTAGTGTAATTGCAGAATCAAGCGGCTTCTTTCTGCTTTATGGTAACGATCGGTACTTCATTTATAACTATGTGACTTGGGAAACTGTGGCTATCCCAGCTCACAGGCTAATCAATCCTCAGTTTGCTGGATTCATGACGGAAATAGAAGGGGCTCTTGTTGCAGGCTTCAGAATTGTCCAAGCAATGAATGAAAGAGGCATGCTTGTGTTCCATAAATATTCCTCTGAAAGTGGTAAATGGAACGAATATGAATCTAAGAGTTTCCATCTTTGTTGTTGGGATACAAAGATACCCAAGTTCATTTTTAAGAAGCATCTCCATTGGGTAAATTGCCTAGCCGGATTAATTCTAGCCTATGACCCTTTCAATCAAACTAAAGAATGCCGGGCTCTAGGTTTTCCCAATGGACCATTTCATGGTTTAGAAGTTTGCTTTAGCGTTTCCAAAGAATACCTCAGACTTATTGAGAAACCAAGACCTGGGCCTCAGTTTCCTGAGACGGTTTGGATTTGTGTAGTATGGAGACTTGAGGATTATTATAAGGAAGAGTGGTGCTTGGAGCGCAAAATCACGTATGATTGGTGGAATCCTACATTTACTCTCAGACCAAGGAGTTTGATTCCTCTTCTGGGTCACCCAAATAATCCGGACGTTGTGTACTTATGCCACTTCATGCTTGGAGAAATCATTTCTTTCAACCTTCAAACAAGGAGAGTATGTCTGAACTATAATTGGAAATACTTCAGATTTCAGTTTACGGATAAGCCGGTCCTCCAAGCTGAGGTCCCCATTTGGCCTTCGCCTATTCCTCGTCCTAAGGATAAAACTAACATTGCCTCTTCATCTACCACTTCGCAAATTCCTCCTCTTGATGACATAACTAACATTGCCTCTTCATCTACCACTTCGCAAATTCCTCGTCCTGATGACATAACTAACGTTGCCTCTTCATCTAGCACTCCGCCAATTTCTCGTCCTGATGACATAACTAACATTGCCTCTTCATCTAGCACTCCGCCAATTTCTCGTCCTGATGACATAACTAACATTGCCTCTTCATCTAGCACCCCGCCAATTCCTCGTCTTGATGACATAACTAACATTGCCTCTTCCTCCTCCTCAGCAAACTAGCACTTAGATGTACGTAGTCATTTAATTTTTCTTTCATGTAATCTTGGAATTTATACATAATCAAGTGAATGTTGATATCAATAGTACGTTAGAGAATTGCTTTATCATTTTATGTTGCCTATTTTAAGCTTCATGGCAATTTTGTTTTTCTTTGTTTAAGATTCGATGTTACGCAACGTGAGAGGTGAATTACCTTGTATTACGCAATTCAGAGTTACATAACTGTGTTACATGTGCGATATGAAGCTTTTTTTCATTATCATTTTATTTGTGTAATTAATTATCAAGATGTACACAGAAACAAAAATCTAACATAAAATTAAATTTCCAAGATCCGCTAAAACAGTGGTTGCCTATTAAAATCATTTATGAAGTAAATCATGTCTCAGCCAATATATCGCATTACCATGCTTTCTTTTGCAGCTAAGTTTTCAGGTTCATTCTTAACCAATAATGAATATTAAAATGCTACTAAAATTCTTGAATATATGTTTTGAAGCAAGTCACAAAATGAATATTATCTTCAAATTCTCATCATATATACAATTGAGACAATCCTACTAATATTCTTGAACAAAAAAAATATGCTTTTGGTTTCTCACTTATTATAAAATAATTATTCTAATCCCATATTCATTGAAATACCAAAAATAATTCTTCTGTCGTATCTTAAATCCTAAATCTAACGTGTTAAACTTGATATTTTTTTTAAAAAAGTAGAGAACTAAATGTAATATTTTTTAATGAGTAGAGAATCATTTTGGCTATTTAAATAAGTAAGGGATTAAAATGATAATTTTGTGATAAGTGAGGGACCAAAAAGGTATCTTACTTATTCTTAAGTATATCATTCTACACCCCGAATTTCTCCTAACTTTCTTTTTTGATATAACAAATTTTGGTATAACAAAATAATGGAGCCATTCCATGGGGCACGTTGTTCATGCTGAAAGATCCGATAGTTGCTTTTATTAAGTTTGATTGAACAATCAACAAATACCAAAATAGAGAAAAAAATTCTTTTATACCTCACATTTTGACACTATCTCAATTTAGTCATCCACATTTATTTTCTTTTGGAATGGTTTTTCACATTGTCTAATGTTAAGGAAATTAATCCCTCAGTTTACAGAAACTAAGTTGGAGATTATTTGTTCATGGAGGGACCAATTTCTTTATTGTTCAAAAATATCAAGGATCAATCTGAAACCAGGCAAATGTAAGGAAATAAATTGAAACATAATCAAAATGTGAGTAACTATTGTAATATTTTTTTAAAATCATATATATATATATATATATATATATATATATAAAGAGCCATCGCTAACTACTTAAAAGTTAATAGCACTAAACAAGTCACCATAAACTAATGAAGAGGTAGTTTAGTAAAATGAATAGGCAAATGAATCTCCCATGAACTATATATGATTTACGCTAGCTACGCGCTAGCCTCGTTCTATTTTATTTTATATTTCAATTTTAAAGTACGATACTTTATTTCTTACTTATTTTAAATATAATTCCTGAAGGCTCTCTCCATGGTTCTAAATTGCGCATCCGCAACGCAATTGCGGGGTGATTTGCATCTCTGTTTCAGTTTTTCACAGGGGTCAAAGGGAGGCAGAGTTTAAGCAAGAAAGAAGAGGAAGTTGCAGATGGGGAATGCATTATTGCTGTTCAAGCGTTGTATTTCCAAAAAGAAATCAATCCAGCGTGGGAAGAATACCGAGAAGTACATAAATCTTAACGAGCTAAAGTTGAAGCTTGATGGGTGAGAGATATAGCAGTGGGGGAGTTTAATAGCTTGAAAGATTACCTTTTTTTAATATATCTACTGCTTAGAAATTCCCTTGAAAAGCTTAATAAGCATTTTATCCCTCTTTGAAGAGAAGATGAACAAGACAATGGAAGTGTGGGTTTCTTGGACGAAAAATGAAAATGAAGGGTCAAGGGGATAGGGAGTTGGTAAGATGGACGGAATAGAATGAGGATTGCACTTTAATTCAACTTAGTAATAAAGAATTAGGATTGGAGGGATGAATGAAATTTGACAAAAATTTAAGATAAAAATATTAGTAGATGGGCGAAAACTTTTTTAAAAATGAAAGTTGAGGAAACGAAGAAAAATAAATAAGAAAGATAGTAGCAAATTTATAAAATGTGGATTTAATTTCATAAAATGTGTATATATTAAATTAATGTGAATATGTATTTTATTGAGTATTATAAAGAAGTGCATATTGTACAGTATTTATTGAATTAATATGGTATGATATAATAAGTGTATGATAATATCTAAGTATGCTTTTATAATTTCTGATTCATTAGTATTTTGATTATTTCTGAAAAAACATTTGGATTCATATTCATATTTTTTTGTATAAAGTATGATGTATGTTATGATTTTTTATATTTGAGAGTTATAGTTATTATATATGTATATTATGCAACTTGAAAAACGAATCATAGCTATAATAACTGCAACCCGCAATGTAATGTCCCCAACCATCATAATCACAAAAACTGCAACTACAACCACAATTTAAAACCTTGGCTCTCTCATACATGATGCTACATGGGACACAATATGTGGGTTGTAGGATACAGCCCTAGGTGTAATCAGCATGTCAAGTGCAAATAGCCCGTGAGGATAAAATAACCAATCTTTGTGTGAGTCGAAAGCTACCAACTAGTACAACATTCCTCCATCCACGCCATCACATGGGACTACATTCCCTATCACCCTATTAGTAGGGTGTTTTCACGATGTATCATGAGTTAATAAATCTACAGTTAGCAACCAGTTACCTACCAGTGTCTTGTATTGGTCATCTCTACAATAAAAAAAATTGTCATGCATAGTTTTCTTTCTTTGCTTAATATCAACATTGTCAGTATCTCAATATTGTATTCCAATTTAGACAATAAGAAATTTTCTTTCTTCACGATTGTTTAACCCCTTGCATCATTCAATCAATTAAAAAAATAAAATGTAATCCTTTTAAAAACAAACTTTATTAAAAATGAAAAGAACATCTTAAGTTGAAGTGACGAAGGAAAGTAAAGTAACAATAACATAGATTAAAGTGAAACATAGGAATTGATTAAATGTAAAGCGTGGGAAGGCTATCTACTTATTTGGTGTCCAAAAATCACTACCTAGTCCTAATCCTCCTTAAATTCCAAGGGTTGAGATTATGTTCAAGTGCAAGTCCTATACAAATGGAAAATGGAAATCACATTGGCTGATTATTTTAACTAGCAATGCGGGCAGAGTTAGTAATTCTTTTGCCCCAACTTGACAACAGTAACTAAAGTGACTGTTAAACTCAGCAAATGTAGTTTACTAGGTACAGCACGACCTTGGTCCCTGTTCTTTTTTAAATACAATCTAGGAATCTATTAGAAATTAATGAAGCCGCAATGTGGCAAACCTAAACTAATAGGAAGGCGGCACATTTAATGCATAGCAGAAGGCAATAGATTTGATATGGAAATTTGAAGACCCTAGCATACAATATAAGTGCGGCCGTATCATAAATTTTGGCTATAAGAGTATCATGTAATAATGAGAGAACATTGTAGAGTGTAGGCAAGGAAAACTGACCAGTTTAATGCATCCTCAATATATGTGTATATATATATATATGCCTGCACTCAACAATGTTCTCTCATTATTACATGATAGCGTTATGAATGTGTGTACTAAAAAGGAAACTTGTAGTCTAATATCTTGAACTAACTATAATTGTTTTTATTTCTTCTCCCTTCCTCATCCATTTTACCTAATGCATTAATTATTCTCTTCTTTCATCTACTAAGAAAAAACAGCCATCAATTATTTTATCTCTTCTACTCTACTATGTTGGATCTCTCTCGTAGACTTCATTCCCTAACTTGGCCAAAATTTCAAGTCTTTTATTAGATATTAAAAACAAAAATTGCCTACTACTATGCATCTTATAATATATAACTTAGTGTCGTAACCGACCTTTCTGCGGAATAAATAAAAAATGATTTAAATTGATTCCCAAAAACGAATCTTGAAAATCAATTTATTTGGAGTCGTCACCAAAATTTTTAATGGAAAACTTTGGAAAACTAATTTAAAAGAAAAAGAAAAGGCAAGATGGTCTGCAAAAACAGAGATGAGTTCAGGAGTCTGTTTGAGTGTGAGGAAGGTGTTAGGCACCCCACAACACCCGTCCATAAGGACGGTTACCTTAAACCAATCAGCTAAAATAGAATATGGCTTTTAAATTTACTTCAATTACCTTTTTTATCGACATACAAGCCTGTTAAACAGAGGGGACAAAACGGCAAGAATGAAAGCAAACAGATGGATATTTACAAAGGGCGGACTTGATCTAGGATGAAAACCTAGGGCCTACGTACCCAGTGATTAGGATCAAAGTCCACGTAGTTCGACCAAAATGGTGTGTCAGTTGGTTGATGATTTGTAAATTTTGTGATGAGAACAGGAGGGTTTAGATTAAATAGATTTTCGTAAATAAAACAGAATTGTGATTTGGTTTGTGTGTTTTAATTTACGATAATCTGGTTAATCTCACTCTCTTGATCTCTTCATTTTCTCTCTTTTTAATTTTTTTTGTTTATTTTTGGAATTTTAATCCTTATTTTGAAATTTAAATGAAATGATTATAAAGAGTGAATTTAATCATTTTGTAAATAAAAATTATTTAATTAAGATATTTTTACATGATTATCTATATTGTTATTATTATTTTTAAAATGGGTATGCACTAATTTTGAGGATCTAAGGAGATTCAAATCTCATAGGACCCTAAACATTTGCAGAGAACAATATTCTCACACAATGATTTCGTAGGTGATAGAAAATATTTAATGAAAGTATTTATCCTTGCATTATTTTTTTTTTAAAAAAACAAATATATACTAGTTTTGGAATCTAAGGGGATTAAGATCTCACATGATCCCCAGCATTCGAGGAGAACAATATTCTCACACGATGATTTTGTAAATAATGGAAAATGTTTAGTTAGAGTATTTATCCTTGCGTTATTATTATTTTTAAAACAAATATGTGCTAATTTTCAGGATCTAAGGAGATTAAAATCTCACATGACCTCTACTAAGTGCCTAAGGAGATCAGTATTCTCACGCGACACTCATCAGTTAACTTTTTAGTGCCTGAAGAGACCCATAATTTCACACACCAACTTCTAAAATAGAGTGAATAATTAAATTTTAGAAATAATCTTATTCTTGCATTATAGGTGATCCTCCATTTTATTTGGGATTGATATATATATATATATATATATATATATATATATTTCCTTGCATTTCAGGAATCCATCGATTTTGTGAGTTTGAAATTATTTTATTTGTTCTCTTGCTTTATCAGATAATCTTCCCAAAGCTTAAGAGATTAAATGCCTAACATGGCTATTTTAAATAAGAGAAAGAAAAAAGAAAAGAGAAAAAAAGAAAATAATAATAAAATTCAATAAAATAATGGAACAAACTAAGAGGAAAAGAAAATAATGACAGTAATAGTAATGACTACAATAACATAGGAATCACATTATAAGGGTCATCTGAATGATTGAACATATATCAAAGTAGCTTAAGCCATCAAACATGCAAGACTAGTGGGGTCCATGACTTGCCAATACCAAAACCATGCAAATAAATTCATAGAAAAAAAAACACATTTTTCTTTTAATTCTTCTTTTGTTCACTATATATATATATATATATATATATTATTTTTTGTTTTCTGCTTTTTTTATATCCTTACTTGACTTGATCCTTAGTTTTCTTCTCAGTAAAATACTAGCTTGCAACCATTGAGCCGAACTTCGCGAAAGTAGATGATAGAACTCGATATTTCATTAACCATCTTCTTAAAACAAAGACCCAACATCTTTTCAACATCATGCATGAAATGCATTTGAGTTTTGGAGCATTGATATTTTAAGGCAAAAGTGGTTATATCACGTTGGGAGAACATGCTAAGGTTACACACTTTTAGCAAAATTTTGGACAGCGAAATGAGGTGAAATAATGCAGCACGTTTCAACAGTATTTGAACAATATAACAGAGGTATTATACAATAGATTTTTAGCACCGTTGGACAGCAAACCAAAGGCATCACGCAACTAACCTCAACAAAGACTTGACAGCAAAACGAAGTGGATAATGTAGCCAAGTTTCAACATCCTTTTGTGACAGATAACAAGATAGGACGTGCAGCAACATGAATTAAAACTGATGACAGAAAAGAGGGATATAAGTCGGCAACCTTGACTTTGGCCATGGGCACACTGTTCGTTGATTCTTGGTGTCCCTTCTGCTTCTTGGTTTCTCTCCCCTCCTCTCTCAGTTTCTCCTCCTGCTTCAGTTCGTTACTGTCTGGGGACTTCATGCCCCCTCCTTCAGTTTCTGCCTCTTGGTTTTCTGCTCTCTCTCTTTTCTGAGTTGTTGCCTTTTCTCGAGCTATCTTCCTATTCTCTTCTTCAACTTCCTGCTTCAGTTTCCAAATGATCACCTTCAGTCTCGAGCTCCTCATCCCTCTCTTCTTCGTTGATTGCTCATGGCCTCTGTTTAACTCTCTTTCTTTCCTTTGTCCATTTTGGTTCTGCTCTCCTCTCTTCAGACTGACCACTCTTCTTTTCGTTATGCCTCTTCTTAAAGAAACTGAAAATAGAGCTTCTTTCTTCTTTGGTTTTCAGCTTCCATTTTTTCTTCCCCTCTCTCTCTCTCTCCGTTTCTGCTTCTGCTTTTTCCTCCTCTCCCTGTTTCTGCTTCTACATTTTTTTTTTTTTTTTTTTTTTTTTTTTTTTTTTCTGTTCTCTCCACAACGAGCTCCCCCTCCTTCTCCTTTTTTGCTTCAGTTCCTCCTTTCTTTTCTGTTCCTTGCCCTCTCCTTTTCAGTCTGCCCAACAAGCTGCCCCTGCCTCCTTTTTCAGTTTCAGAGTCGCTTTTTTTTTTCTCTCTCTCCCACTGTGTGAGTGCCATCCTATTCTCTGCTTCCTCTCCTTCTTTTGCTTCTTGCCTTTTTTTAGCTCTTTCCTTAGGTTTTCACGTGCTGGCAGCCTTACAACACTTTTCCTCTCTCTTTTTTTTGTTGGTAATTTTTATTATTATTACTATTATTGTTAATTAATTTTTATTTTTTGATTTTTTGATTTTTGCTTTGTAATATATTTTATGTTTTTATATTTCTTTATTATATTTCTTTGATTTATTATAATTATTTTAATTAGCTAATTTTTTTGAATTTTGAGTTTATCTCCCATTCTTTATTTTTAATTCTAAATTGTCCCCTAATTGAAAATATCATTTGAAGTTTTGACATTTTTAATTTTCCTATGTTCTTAATTATTAATTAATTGGTGTTTCCATTAATTAAATAATTAAGTGATTAGGGATGGGGTGTTCACACTTAGGAAAAATATTTATGAAATCTTACCACTGCTATGAACATGGTGGTTTAATGAAAATTGGATAAAAGACCTTTAACCCAATGGAAGATCCAGTCCCTATGCCACAACATTATGACAATTTACTATTGTCAAAATATAAAATATGACTTCACGCTCCATAATCACCTCTATTTATTTTTGTAACACTTGCTAAGTTTACTAAGTTCATGCAAAATTTTTTTTTACTTAGCAAGAATGAGGAATAAGCATTTGTAATGTGTATTATATATCAGATGTGAGCCTTGGCTTAGTGGTAAGGCAAGTTATTCGGAACCAAAGGGGCGTGGGTTCGAGTTGTAGCTCCCTCATCCCTCAACATTTTTGTGGTTCTGACACGTGTCTCCTTCCCCAGCGAAATTACCATTCTACCCCTCACTATAACCTCCTTCTACATGCTTCTCCTCCAAAATCTGCAGAAAAAACGCAGCAACTTCTTCATTTCGGATTTCCACTTTTTCCTTCGTTCACTGCCATGTTCAACCTCCGACCACCTCCCTCCATCACCGGTGAAGGTTTCTGGGCGGCCACCGCATGCCGTTGGACGGCAACAACCACTTTTTCCGGTGGGTTTTGTGGCATCGTTGAGCAGCGACGTTTTTATTGATTTTGGTGAGTTTTAAGTGGTTTTTTCATGAGAATGATGCTAGGAGAATCATATTTGGCCGCTTTCCATTGAATTTGAGCTTTGGAAGCATAATTTTAGCTAAGTTTTTTTGAGTTATTCTGACAGGGACTAAAATGAAAAGTTTCGAAATTTTGGGGTTTTCAGAAAGTGGTGAAATTCTGCAGTTGAATGGGTTTAAATTGGTCTTATAAGAACACTTTTACAGTGTATGTCATGAAACCTTAGTGTTCTTCATGGATGGAAGGAAAAAGTATGAAATGGGGGACTAAAGTGAAACTTTAGAAAATTTTTAAGGCAGTGAGTGTAAATTGACGAAAACTCTGGGAAAAAGTGAGGGGATGAAATTAAGAATTTGGTCTAAGGCTTTTTTTTTTAGTATTGATAATGGAATGGAATATCAAATTGGAAATAGCAATATGAAGAAGTAAAGAGAATATGTAATAAAGTAATGAGATAAGATTTTGGTTGTTTTATGGCTTTGTTAAGGCATTATAATCAACCTAAATTGATGTATTTAGTAATGGAAATTGAGGAAAGTATATTCTTATGTTATAGGGATTGTGGGTGAAATTGAATTTATAATCAAGAGAGACCAAGCTACAGTGGTTATAGCATTGTCAGCCACCAGGTAAGCGGTAGCTTTCCCCACTTTATAATTACCATTGTAATTATGGTAGCAACTTGTTAGACTTGTTAGCCTTGCATATGACCTATGAAATTTGATTGATATGTGATGTTCATGTAAAATTTGTAAAAGAGAGGTTTGAACAAAAGAAGAAATGTGTTACTAAAGAATTGATATTGAAAAAGGGAAAATTTATAAATGGCAAGTCCTTAGATTTAGGGAGGACAAGATAAGACGGATGACTTTAACGTGAGCCTACGACTCACGACCGTGTTGGTGATTTACCCCGAGATGCTGTGTGCTCTTGATTGATATGAATAATCCGAGATGCTGTGTGCTCTCGATCGTATGAGTTATTTACCCCGAGATGCTGTGTGCTCTCGATCGTATGAGTTATTTACCTCGAGATGCTTTGCGCTCTCGATAGATAATTAAATTGCATGGGCCACGAGTTCATGACCGATATTTTATGTCTGATAGTCCTCCCTAGAATCTAGGTCCCAAGCCAACGGTATTTTAAATAAAAAGAAAGGTTTTTACCTAACTTTAATAAGTATCCAAGGGCTGAGTTCCCTTGATAGTTTGATGTTAATTGATGAAAAGGATTCTCCGAAGGTTGTGGATCCTCGACCGTGAAAATCATTTAAACTATTCGTTAAGTGTAAGTACATATTATTGCTTGTTATGGTTTAAATTATAAAGGCTTAAATCATAAATTGATTCATTACTGCAAATGCTACCCGTTTATGTTTTAATGAATTTCAGGCAACCATCCTGAGCAGTTTGCTGATCAAGAGGGCTAGAGGAGCCCTGTTGGCATTTTGTTTCTCCATTTTTGTTGAGATTTTGTTGTAATTGATATATGTAAATAGATGTAAATGTTATGTATGACCACAAGTAGATTCCCCATTCCCCTGTGTTGTAGTTGTCTCTGACTGAATAGAAAGCTGAGCTCTCTTTTATGTATAATATTATTTTGGGCAGATTTTTGTAGAAACCTCGGGAAGTCTCAGTTATAGAGGAGACTCTGCCGAAATTTCTACAAATTTCATTGGAATGTAAATCTACTTGGTTATGAATGTTGTTATGTATGATTGTAATTTAGTTAAGAACCAACTTGTTAGGCTTACAGAGGCGGGCTAGTCTCGTTTTCTGTGCCGATCACACTCCAGGAATTGGGGTGTAACAATTTTATCTATTTAATAGTTTTTAAATATTATTTATTTTATTTATCTTTTTTATTTCTATATAAGCTCAACACACTAATTAGCCAAATAATTTTCTAAGATTGAAGTACTCGCTTCAATTGTATCGAGACTTCGATACACTTCCTTGCACCCCCTTTGATCACCCAACTATTAAACATCAAACACATCTCCACTAAGACCCACAACAAGTAGAAGGTTAGAAAGGTGTTACTTCTTGCAACTCTATATACACTTTTATATACTTCATACTTGTGTATACACACACACACATTTCAAGGTTTATTTCATGTGCAATTTTTATTTTTCTTTCCATCCCTAATCTCAACCCAACATGACCCTAACAAAAGTTTACATTCATAAACTTACTAGTACTGTAATGGAGCTTAAAGGAATAAAATTTTACCATATTTAAATTTACCAAAGATTTAATTTCCAATGACCAAGCTCCCTTCCTCCTTAATGTTTATTGATGGCAATTTGAAATAAAATTTTGAATTTGACCCCTTTCATAGTTTTCCAAGTAGAAATAAGATTAGGTTATGGTGTGAAATTTGGAAAAATATTTATATTGAGAAATCAGAAAAAATATCATATCTTAAATTAGTAAATTCAAAATAAATGATCAAGCTATAAATGATAAAAAATTAATATATATATATATATATATATATAGGAAATAGAAAATTTAGGAAACTACTATCCTAATTATTTAATAGCTTAAAAATTATTTTCATGAAACTACTAAGTTATGTAATTTGGATTGGGATAATTAAGAAGTTGGGAGCATAGTTGTCAAACTCGCAAGCTAATTATCTGAGTTTACAAGTTTATGATTGTATATAAAGAAAACTAGTCACTTCAATGTAAACTAAGACTTAGTAGAAGCTCGGGTAAACTCGCAAGTTGACTTATCGAGTCTACCAATTTTACGATTTTAATGTATCAACTAGCTTGTAAAGTCAGTAATATAATAATTTAAACTTAAAACTAAACAAGATATAGACAATCTTATTTTCCATGAAGCCTTTACAATTTATTTTATCACAAGTTTGAATATGTATAAAAAATAATAAGATTAAATTTAATATATACTTATTAAAAAATAAAATAAATATTATTTAATTATTTATATTGAATAAGTATTTATGTATTATTATCTTAAAATATTCATGTTGAATATTACAAATGCAAAATATGAATAGCTTTTGTTTGATTAAGTATAATTTGAATTACATTTGAATAATTTGATAACTATTTATTAATTAAGGTAAACTCATATGAATTTATGTTAAATCTACGTTATTAGTTTATCTCTCTTCTATGAATTTGTCTAAACTCACATATTTAACTAGTTGGGAGCATCTACAGTATAAAGAACAATTTTATAAGTGGTGAATAAAACTTCGTAGAAATAAATGTAGTATGTATACAAGAAGACTATGACCGAATTCTTTACCTGGCATAATTCTTGTAGGACCCATGACCATTAATTTGGCTTCAAAGGGAAGAGAGATAGCTATGGTAGCCTGAGGGTGGCAATTAGATCGGCCAAAATTCTTCAATGCTCATGTGGAAACAAATCTGAAATACAATCACATATCATATAGGTGGCACCAGGATAGAACCTTAAAGCTGTGTAAGAAGGATGTTACTGTTGTGCTGTCATAAAAAGGAAGAAAGCTATAGATTGTGCGAGTAAGTGTTAATGAAAGATATTTACCGAACAAGTAGACTCCATTTAAGGATGCTTGGAGCTTTCATGTTGTTCCTCGAACATGTTTCTATTACGTTGAATAAAGATATCCATTAAATAAGTAGACTCTACTTAAAATGTGAGAGTTACTTAAATGATAGATTAGACTTTACTCACTTTATTTTTATTTTCCTCTAAAAGTGGCACCAAAATTAATAGAAAACAAAATCTACAAAGAAATACATAAGAAAAACATGGAAAATTAATCGAGTAGGACTGTGGGAGAATTATGCAAATTTGTGATGATGAAAATTAATGTTTTTAAATTTGTGAGTCTAGGTAAACTTATAAAAGGGAGATAAACTCATAATTTAAACCTTTAAGAATTTATTTTTATTAATAAATAATTAATAAAATATATAATTATATAATTAAATATGATATGCGACATATAATTTATTCAAATTCTAATTACTTTTGAAAAAATAAATAAATGAAAAATGAAAATATCCTTGAAAAACCGAAAAAGTAAAATGCAAACCTATGGTAAATTAGTTATCATAAAAAGAAAGGAATAGTAGAATTAATTATATATATATATATATATATATCTATCTATCTTGAATATCGGATTAGTAGTTTAAAAATATATTTAATATAATTTAACACAATTTTTATATAAATTTTATCTTTATTATATATGGTGTTATATAAAAATTCTGCTAATTATCTTTTAGATAGTACAGGATGGCTAATAAAAAATGGTCATAAGTTTATTTTTTTATTATTAATCTTCTCAAAATAAAATATGAATAATAATTATATATAAAAATTTTCTGCCAATGAACAATAGTATATCATGGTTGAGCGGAAGAAAGCACTTAGGAAAGCTATTAAATTTTCTCCTAACTCAATAATATACTTTTCAGGAGAAATCTCCAGGGGTGTCACACTCACTCTGCATTCTTTTTACTCTAAGTCTCTAAATATATTTGAGCAATATATATTTAATATTATATTTGTTTCATATAACATACTAATAAAATTTCTTATTGATATATTAAATATGTTAATTGATCTATGGCCTCCCTTACTCTATATTTTTGGTTCCACTCAAAGTTGTCAAACTCGCGAGTCAACTTGATTGACTCGGCAAGTTTTTGTTTTTAGAAAAAGAAATCGAGTCGACTAGGTACTTAACTTGGACGCCACACAAACTCGCTCAAACTCGGTGTCAGGCTACCTCCCTCCTGTTTTAGGTCAAAAAGTAGCATTTCCAAATCTCGAATTCAAGCACCTACCAGCGTTGGAGCACATCCTGCCATTGCTCCAACATCATCCTTATGTATATATATGCAACATTTTATATATATTGGCTCTTCATCTTTTTATCAATATATCATACCACTAATCCAATACCATCCTTATGAATACATTTGCAACGTTATACATATATATATATATATATATATATTCTCTTCATCTTTTTATAATTGCAAAAAGAATAAAACTTAGACGATTTGAACATGCACATAAAGAAAAGTGTTTATTTGTACATAGCTAGCATCATATAATTTGTTGCACCTATTTTTAGAATTTTATTTTAAATTTATTTAAAAGGATATCTATTTTTTGTTTTAATCTAAATTATTTAAATATTATTATATTAATTTTTTTTAAATATTTATAATATGATATTTTACCCAAAAATAATATGAAATTAATATATTGTTAATTTATTTGTTTTAACAAAATAGTCTTTAATAGTTATATATATAATTGTATAAATAAGTTTAATTCAAAATTCAAATTATTAGTATTTGTTTATTAATATCTATCGTATTTAAATTTTAATATATAATATTAAAAAAATACTTATGTTTAGTTTTCATCATTTTAACTATAGTTATACTAATAGACCATTGATCATTACCTTTACCAATTCAAAAACTAACTTGAATTTTAAAATATTAATTTTAATGATATAATTATATATTTCAATCATTAATTACTATTATATGTAAACTTTTACGATTTTACATTACGAGTTTACGATACGAGTTCACCTCCAAAAACGAGTCAACCTAAAATCGTGATTTTGACAAATATTGGTTCCAATGTTAACATGTACCCATGCTAAAGCATTCATAAGAGAACAATACTGCGTCTTTCGTTTCAAGTGCGTATCTGAGCGATGGAAATTAATATTAATATGTGAACCATCTTTGGCAACCAACGCCTCTAAATCACCCCTCACTTTTTATTACTTCTCGATCCGCAAATTCGTTACGACGCAAACTCGTAAGAGATAATTACCTTTATTTTCCGCAATATCGTCATGTGCAAAATATAATTGTGTTACATATGCATTCGAATATGAGGATTTTTTTTATTATTTAAAGTTGTAAATTTAAATCATATATCTATGCTCGTCATATATATATATATAAAAGATGAATTTTTACTTTTTTTTTAAGGGAGTGTCAGAGTTGTAATTATTTTCGAAGTTTAATCATGATTTATGCCTTGCAAACTAATTAAGACAAATGTTATTGTAATTTGCAATAATTATGTGCACGGTACAATGTCTAGGTTCAATTTATTTTAGCACAATTTGAATTGAATTTTATTTTAAAAACGTACCTTAAAATTATACCAAACTGAAGTAATAAATTTCTTGAACCAAACCAACCCAAAGGCATTACAAATATCATAGGGAGTTTTATTTCTTTCAGCCAGCATATATACTAAATTAACTTGACATACATAAAGTGAGACAAAAAAAACATTAACTAACCTGAAAATATACAAATATATATATATATATATATAAGTCAAACTAATATCTTGTTAATTATCCATATTTTTAGATAATGTTGATTTTTGTAGAAACTTTTATATCAAAGCTGGTGGGGCAGGGGCTATTAGCATATTTACATTTTTATCAATAAAATTATCATTATTAAGGTGTACTGGAAACATAAAAAGTAAACACATAATTAATTTGATATATATTCGTAACTTTTACTTTCTTTATCTGTAGTATTTAATATTCATAGAAAAAGACTAAGTTAAACATTCAAATCTTTCTCATGCTTTCACTTTCTTCGTCTCTCTCTCTCTCTCTCTCCGTTCATCTATGGATACACTTCCACCACTACAGAACAAGCAAGCACAGATCAGAGACATGGCAAACAGTATAGATCGTGACAACGATCTGGATTACGGGCTATGGCTGGAACTTCTTGTGAAAATGCCCGTACGACTTTTCTTTTATGGAATCTTAAAATTATGCATACTCATGTGAAAGTTGCTAGTAACGGTAAAGTTAGAATTGCAGTCATCTATGTCGACTACTTTATGCTTATTGGTATCATTTTTTACAGATTTGGATTTTCTGCATTATAAATTCATTGTATTTAAAAGGATATGAGCTATCGAATTTTTATCAAACAGTTTATATTTTAATAAGCATTAAACGTTTTTAATATTTTTTAAAATTTGGACCATTAGATATTCATCTGATAAACTAAATTTTATCAAATTCACTGCACTTGAATTTTCAACTTTACCAAATCTATTTTCCTTCTTTCCTAGTTTATAATTGGGTGTTACGTCTTGTCATTTTTGTGCAAAATATATATGTGTAATATATTTTTTATTATTAATGTCTTTGTGTAATTAATCATCAATATAAACATAGAAACCAAAATCTAATATAAAATTAAATTCCCAAGGTCTGCTAAAACATTAATTTCCTATTATAATCACTTGTCAAGTAAATAATGTCTCAGCCAATATATTGCACTTCCAAATCGCAACCTTGTATAGATTGCACGTTGAAGAAAAGGAAAAAAAAAAAAAAAAGCGTTGGTTTCCAAGATATTCTCTCCCTCACCTTGCTTTCCTTGAAGCAAAGTGTTCTGCTTCATTCTTAACCTAAAACAAACGTTTTATTTTTTGAAGGGGACATGAGTTAATCACGAACACGATTCTACTAAAGTTATTGAATATTTATTTGGAAGCAAGTTAATTACGTTATAGATTAAAATTTTAAATTTAGGAAAAAAATTATTCTTTGATTATAAAGTGAAGAAGACAAATTTTTGTAAAGTAATAAGCTGAGTATTTATCAATTAATAAATAAAACGAAAATTTTATGTAAAAATTGAATTTTAAAATATCCAATGGGTGATAGTTAGTTCTTGATTCATTTTTCTCAATAGCCCAAGTACTAGTTTTTTCCTTTCGGCAGCTCAAAGGCCATTGCGGGGAGCTCTTCCCTATTTTGGTGAGACCGAAAGCTATTCATTGGTTTCATGAAAATATATATATATATATATATATATATATTCATGTGTAGGCATATTGTCGTAACTGACATTTCGGTGAGAAGAATAAAATGTGGTTTAAATTGATTCCCAAAACGAACATTAAAATTTAATTTATTGGAGTCGCCACCAAAATTTTTAACAGAAAACTTTGGAAAAATAATTTAAAAACAAAAAGAAAAAACAAAATGGTTTGCAAAAATAGAGATAAATTCGGGAGTCTATTTGAGTGTGGAGAAAATGTTAGGTACCCCACAACACCTGTCTACAAGGATGGTTACCTTGAACTAGTCAACTAAAATAAAATATGACCTTAAATTTATCTCAATTACCCTTTTATTGACCTAGATGCATGTTAAATAGAGAAGACAAAATAACAATACTGCAAGCAAACAAATAGATATTTACAAAGGATAGACTTGATCTAGGATGAAAGCTTAGGGTCTACGTACCCTGTGATAGGGATCAAAGTCCATATAGTTTGACTAAAACAGGTGTGTCTGTTAGTTGGTGATTTTTAATTTTTGCGATGAGAACAGGAGAGTTCAAATTAAACAGATTTTCATAAACAAAACGAGATTGGAATTTGGATTTGTGTGTTTTAATTTACAACAACCTAATTAATCTAGCTATCTTGATCTCTACATTTTTATTCGTTTTAATTTTTGTTTATTTTTGGAATTTTAACCTTTATTTTGAAATTTAAATGAAATGATAATAGGAAAAAATTTTAGGATTTTTGAAGTTGTGATTTTTTTGATTTTTGGACTTTAGTTTTAATTTTGAAAATGGGATTATAATGCAAAAATCATTTTTTGGATTTTTAATCACAAATAACAGGTAAAATAAACTCTTTTATTTTATTTTATTTTTTATTTTGGAATTATTTGCACTTTGTATTTTGAAAATATATATTAACTTTCAAAACCTGAGGATCTCACGTGATTTCTATTAGTTAATCTTTGAGTGCCGAAGAGACAAGCAATCTCATGTGAGAACACAAAATGTGGAAAAAAAATTATTTGGGATTTCTTGGGATTTTTATTTTCATGGTTTTTTATATTACAAAAGCATATGTTGACTTCTAAAGCCTAAAATGACCAAAGGTCTCACATGCTACCACCAATCTACTTCTTAGGTGCCAAATGAGAAAAATCTTGCATGACAATTATTAAAAGTGTGAAGGTAGA
Source organism: Delonix regia (assembly GCA_037074485.1). Classification (NCBI taxonomy): domain Eukaryota; kingdom Viridiplantae; phylum Streptophyta; class Magnoliopsida; order Fabales; family Fabaceae; genus Delonix; species Delonix regia. The sequence continues at coordinate 13,185,635 of CM073458.1, forward strand.
TTATTTCAATGACTCCGAAATGAAAGAACATTGACATCCTACGTCCATGCATTCATGTACTCCTATATATCTATATCTATATATATATATACACATATATATAAAAACATGATAAAATAAAAAGAGAGGTACATCAAAGAAGAAAAACACCCACATCTGAAGACTTTGCATGCACCCATATATATACACACACACACACACACACATATATATATATATATATATGTATACACACACACGCACACACACACACACACACACACACACATATATATATATAAACATGATAAAAGAAGAAAAAAATGCATCAAGAAAAGGGAAGCATCCACGTCCCATGCATCCACCTATATACACCCATATATATATACATATATCTATATACATCTACACATATACACACACACACACACACACATATATATATAAACATGATAAAAGAAGAAAAAATACATCATGAAAAGGAAGCATCCACGTCCTATGCACCCACCTATATGCTCATATATATATATATATATATATACACACATATATCTATATACACACACACACACAACACACACACACACACACACACACACACACATATATATATATATATAAACATGATAAAAGAAGAAAAAAATGCATAAGGAAAAGGGAAGCATCCACGTCCCATGCATCTACCTATATACACCTATATATATGTACATATATCTATATACATCTACACACACACACACACACATATATAAACATGATAAAAGAAGAAAAAATGCATCAGGAAAAGGAAGCATCCACGCCTCCATGCACCCACCTATATGCTCATATATATATATATATATACATATATCTATATACATCTATACACACACACACACACACATATATATATAAACATGATAAAAGAAGAAAAAAATGCATTAGGAAGAGGGAAGACATCTATGTATACACACACACACACATACACACACACACATATATATATATATATATATGTATATACACATACATACATATATATATATATATATATATATAAACATGATAAAAGAAGAAAAAAAATGCATCAGGAAGAGGGAAGCATCCATGTCCCCATGCACCCACCATTATGCTCATATATATATATATATGTATGTATCTATATATATCCATACATATACCAATATATATCTTTATATATATATATAAACATGATAAGAGAAGGGGGTATCATGCAACCTATTTCTAGCACCTTTGAAAAGGAAAAACAAAGTGCAATAGTGCATTAGCCTTTAACAATATTTAATAGCAAAAAAAATGAAGGTATTATGCTGCAGATTTGGAGCACAATTGGATAACAAAATGAAGCAAAATAATGTCATCTGTTTCATCCATGTTTAAACAGCCAAAACCAAGGTATCATGCAACCAATCTCCAGTAAAACTTGACAGTAAAGTGCAGTGAATGATGCAGCTAAGTCCCAACGTACCTTGTGACAGTGAAATAGAAGATGGTGAAACACTATCAATCCTCATTCTTCCTTTGTTAACCTCTATTCTGAGAGTGCAAAACAGAGTTGCCAATCTCCTCTTCCCTTCTCTTCTTCTTCTCCTTTCCTTCTTTCTTCTCTTCTCGGTGCACTCCATGGCCTCTCTCTTCCGGTTCCAACCCCCTCTCTTTCTCTTCCTCCTTCTCGTCTTCTTTCTTTCCTCTCGGTCCACTCCTTCTCTCCTTCCAGTTCCAGCTCCCTTCTCCTCCTCTTCTTCTTTCTTCTTTCTCCTTCTCTTCCTCTTTTCTTTCTCTTTCTTCTCTCCTCCTCCTCCTCTCCTTCTCTCCTTCTCTTTTTCTCTTCTCTTTTTTCTTCTCTTCCTCTTTCAGTTCTAGCTCGCGCTCTCTTTCTCCCTTCCTCTTTTTTCTTTTCTTCCTTCTCCCTTGTCTTGGCTTCTCTTTAAATGCCTCCCTCTCTCCCCTCTCTCTGCCCTTTTTCAAAAAAATCCTCTCTCCCATGCCATGTCCTTTGTCCTTTTTTTTTAGTTTGCTCTCTTGATGTCCTTTTGTCTTTAGCTGGCCCTCTTTCCATCTTGTCCCCTTTTCTATTATTCTCCTACCTTTCCAGCTATCATTTCCTGCTTTTACTCTCTCCCTTTCTCTCCATGATGGCTCCTTTTTCATGTCAATCTTTTGTGAGTGTGTGTAAGAGTGTGTATGTGAGAGTGTGTGAGTGTGTCTGTGAGCAGAGGTCTGTGTGTAAGAGTGTGTATGTGAGAGTGTGAGTGAATTGTGAGTGTGTGTGTGTCTGTGAATGGAGGTGTGAGTGAGAGAGATTTTGCATTTTGATTGCTTTTAATTTTTATTTTGATTTTAATTAGATAACTTTTTTTTTTCCTTTTTTGATTTAGATTAATTTAGATTTTTTTTACTCTATTTGATTTTCCTTTTTCTTAATTTGCAAGATAATTAACATGTTTTTATTTCAAATACTTATTTTGAATTTTTTACTTTTCCTCTCTTTTTTTTTTGTGTTGTATCTTTGATATCTTGATTTTGTATTTGGTTTATCCCATTTTTGATTTTGTATTTTGTTTTTGTACCTTTGTTTTGATTTTGTATTTTGTTTTTCTTATTATTATTATTATTATTGTCATTATTATGTTTTATTATTTGGTCTTTTCATATCTATTTTATTTTATGACACCCATTTTGCATTTGTTTAGTTATAGGAGTAACCAATTAATCCACTAGGTAATTATTAATTTTTATTTTTGGGATAGGGTGTTCACACATATATTCACACAAGCCATTTTTCTCTTAAGTGTACAATAGATTTAGGGTGAAGTTACACTTCAGGCCTATAAGTGAGGGTTTAAATACGAAGGAAGGTTTGCAACAATAAGTAAGGGAATTAACAAAGCAAGTAAGGTGAAAATATTGGCAATAATAATGATAATAAAATAAATTAATTTAGTTAGTATAATTTTGAAAGTACTTATTTTATTTGGTTTTATTGACTAATTAAGTTTAGGAATGTATTAGTGAAAATGTATGCTTATATAATCATAATGATTATAACACGTAAATAATTTAGAAGTGAAGTATATACAATAATAGCAAAAACAATAATATTGTATTGTAATAAAAATCCTCTAAGGAATAAACAAGCATCTTAATACTAAGTAAATAATAAATAAGTAAATGTCAACGAGGCAACAAAATAGTGATTATGGCATAGGAATGTGTTTTACCTTACTATTGGCCAGATTGCACGAACTTTATGTAATTTATGGCTCATCACTTTGTGTGTTAGGGTCCAGATTATGGAAAGTAATTATTTTTTAGAGGGATTATTTCTCAAACTTAAAGTATTGAGGTTGTTCTACTTTGCATAATTGGGTCTTCTAGATTCCTTTTGCAAATTTGGTGTTTTCGTAATAGAGAATATGAGAGTTAAATCAGTGATATCCATCTATTAGCTAGTTGAGATAAAGCTAATTATGTGAATTTCTGTTTTATGTTATCTCATTGTAAAATAAATATTACTGAATATTCAAATGCCCTGGGGCAGGCTTCTTAAATTTTTAATCCTTGTCACTTCTATATATTCTGGCTATGCTGAACTCTCTTAATCTGTTTGAATTTCTATAAGTTTTTCCAACAATCAAGTATGTAATTACATGATTTTGGATTTTTGAATCACTCTGCATGATTTAGAATATTATGAAATTCTTTAATTTTTGACGAAATCTTAATGTTATTGTAACTATCGAGCAATTTGATGCTAATATTTTGTAATGCCTGTATCGATCACTCTAACTAGTTTAAATTGTTAGAATGATTTGTTTACGAAGTTATAAATATTTTGATTTTGTAGTCATGAAAGTTGAATTTTTTCTAATACATTCACTACATAACTTTGTAACTGTCGACAATAGGCACTAGTTATAGTGCATAGTGATATGAAATCCAGCTAATGATATCAAAAGTGATTTTTACCTATATATGCTTGGAAAATGGTCATCATCGTCCGTGAAATATTTTACCTTAATTGTTCTTTAACTTCTAATTTTATTCTTTATTACCATTAAAAATCATTAATTAAGAATTACCTTTTTCTAGAAACATCTTAGAGCTCTTTCCAAAAAATTACCTAATTGTTAAACCTTTCAAAAACTTGTAAACTAAAATCAATGTATATCGTATTTGGAATTGTTTTTTTCTATTGGGCTAATCCAATGTTGTCAAAATCACGATTCAACTCGTTAGAATCGTCAATTTTACGATCTTAGATAGGGATTTTGAGTTAAATCGTGGCTAGAATTGGAATTGACATAAACTCAGTTAAACTTGGTGTTAACTCGCATAGAATCGGTAGAATCACCGAGTTTACACGAGTGAATCGAGTTAGAGAACTTCATATTTTTCAGCCTAAAATAATTGAACCCAAGTTTTTTTTTGTTTTTTTATGCTACTGCTTGGTAGAAAAAGCCCAGCCTAAAAGGTTCGGTAACCTGAAGAAAAAGCCAAGAATCCCTATGCCAGCCTTGCATCACATGCTCTCTCACTCTTACCTCACCTCACCTCACTCACTCACTCACAGAATAAATGCTGGAGTAAGAGGACTTGAGTTCAAGGCAATTTCGTGGTTCCCGTCGCAACTAGCAATGTTGAAGCAGCAAGCTAGTAGCTTGGGAGTCAAGTTCCTCCAATGAACTACCTTCATCGTCATTAGCACTCTGGAGGACGTTAGCCAAAGTAATCTTCTTCTTCTTTAATATGTAACTATAATGTAAGTCTCTGACTTCTTCCTTTTTCTTCCTTTCTTTGATGTTGCAATTACTGAGCTTGTTGAAGTCTCCTACCAATTCCATTGATGTTGAATGTTAGAATCAGTTTTGCAATTTCTTTAGCCAGTTCCAATGTTAAAAACTTTGCAATTTTTGTAATTTCTCTATAATTTCATTCCCTGTAAGTGAAAATATTGAAGTCACTGAGACAAGATTTTGCTTCCTCCCTGTAATTTCTCGCTATTTATTTCATGTTAGAATCAAAACCAGACAAAATCTTGTTGTTTATTTCTTTTTATTCCCTACCCAGGTTATAATTTGACTTTTAGTGGTAATACAAGGAAGAGGCTCTTTGGAAAGCATGGACCTATTGATAACAATTTTCCATATAGTTGAATTTCCTTTTGATGATGATTGGAAAGATAAGGGGAAGTTAATTGTGAATTCTAAGCCTGTATATTATGAGTTATTCCTCATAATAAGATGAGAAATATTTGAATTAAAAGGGTGCATAAGATGAACATGAAGGCTACTGTGCTAAAAGGAAGAAATTTGTGAATGCATTGGTTGAAGTAGTTGTTAAGGATTCGAGTAGTTCTTGTCACATGGGTAGTTATGTGGATACAAAGGCTAAGAAGAAGGGGAGAAAAGTGAAGCTGGCAAAAAGAAGGGATTAAGTGGTTTAGTAGAGATACATGTTTGCTTGGGAATTATAATGGTGGAGCCTAATGCAGACAATGTAAAGATGGATGTTATACCAGAAGATTATCTTTTAGTTCTGATTGCTTGGGAAAAAATTAAACCAGTAGTTGTCATGTAAAAACTAACTTTTAGCCATGAGTATTTTCATGTTGGAATTGTCAAGGTTTAGGGGCAACCTTGACAATTAAAACTCTGAAGGAGTTCTGCAAGAGGAATAAGCCTTTTCTTTGTTTGTTTGTTTTTTTTATTATGGAAACCATAATGAAAAATGCATAACTAAAAAGAATATTCAATCAAGTTTAAAGGTATCACTATGAGGTCACTTTAAAACTAGTGGGGTTGTTAGGTAGGTTATTGCTTTGGTGGGAAGAGGGTGTTATGGTGTGAGTTCAATATATAACTAAGAACTTTATTCATCTTTTTATTGAAGGTTATCCTTATCGAATTTATATTGAGAGTTTGTTATATTAAATGAATAATTATTATGTATTACATGTTATGGATTATGTAATATGAATTATGAATTATGGATTATGGATTATGAACTATGAATTATGGAGTTTATTGAACTTTATACGTTGATTTGAATGAAAAATGTACAATATGGATAATGTGTTATAAAATAAGTACTTATGTATGCAATTTTGTGTGATTTTATAATATGGTTATGTTCAATAGCATAAATAATAGGTGTAGGTAAACTCTTACGATTCTACATTACGAGTTTACGTTACAATTCCACCTCCCCTTTTCGAGTCTACCTAGAATCGTGATTTTGACAACCTTGGGCTAATCCCTTATTTGAAATCATAATAGTGAACACGGATGTAGTATTTGAGAAAAATGTGCTGTCTATACTAAACTTGTCTCTAGAAATAATTAAAATTTCAATCAAAAAATATAAAATGAAAAACATGATTTTTAGAGCTTTAAAAAATTTTAAAAGGAAAATTAATTATTTAATCCCTATACTTTACATCAATTGTTAATATAGCCCTTATTGTATAATTTTATTTCAAATCACTTCCTACACTTTCCAAACATTTGAAGATTAATCCTTGTTATTCATCTCCGTAAAGGACATCTAGCTTAACCAATGAGACAGGGGAGAGGAGTAGAGAAGGCTCGTGACTCGTGAGGAGAATCTGTTTTGTCAGAAGTTTCAGTATCCCATGTGGTATTATAACATAAATAAATAGCTGGAGCTAATCTTCATATGTTTATAAAGTGTAAGGAGTAATTAAAAAAAATAAAATATAGCAGAATAAAAATTAATATAAAGTATAGAAATCAAATGATTAATTTTTCTAATTATAAATATAATTCATAATGAAATATATATATATATATATATATATATAGACACACTCACACACGAAAATAACTTGAATTATAAGTGAGACCAAAAACCACCAACTATCCTGAAACATATATCTTATTTCATATCCATATTTTTAATTAATATTGCTTTTGTAGATAATCTTATATATATTGAAGCTAGTGCTACTGAGCTATTATATTGGCATGTTTACATATTTATCTATAAAATAATCATTTTATTAAGAAGTACTTGAAACATAAAAAGTAAATACATAATTAATTTAATGCATATACATATCTTTTACTAGAGCTATCAAAGTGGGCCAACCCAATCCACTCGAACTGACCTACTCGGGTTGGTGAGTTAAATGAGTTAGCCCGTTTAACCTATTATAAAGTGGTGGGTTGAAAATCTCAACCCATCACACCTGGTGGGTTAAGCGAACTGACCTATTTAACCCATTAAAAAAAATTAAAAAATAAAAATAAAATAAAAAATTATAAAAATTCAAATGTAACTTTCTTTAAGCACATGTCTTGTTTAATCAATCAATTTTTATATCAGTATAAATAAACAAAAAAACTAACTAAATAAAAAGCAAGTTTCAACAGATTAAAATTTTTTTAAATAAGAAAGTGTAGTGTGTTGGAGTGCTAGACTGAGTGAGTGAAAAATTTTTAAAAAATAGGCAACATGTTTAACTTGCGAGTTGGCTCGTTTAACTTGCAGGTTAAACAGGGCAAATTCATATAAGTATATTAAACGGGGTCTCAAAGGAACTCCTCGACCCAACCCACCTTTTAGATGGGTTGCATGAGTTCAACTTGGTGGGTTGAACCGGTTTTGATGCCTCTACTTTTGACTCTTTTCATCTAGTTGTTATTATTCCTAAAAAGTTGCTGAGTCTCATAAAATAAATTATCGAGTACATATATTGGCTAGTATTATATATCGTTAACTAGTTAATCAAGACGATAACTGTTTCTTGACGTCATATATACGAAGTTAAAAATTTTACATTGTTGTGGGCCTCAGTTGAACCAATTCTGATCTCTTCATATATATTGGTACCAAGAAATAAGCTTCATCAAGAAAGTGATTGTTTAATTTCAAATTGTTGGAAGAAAAAAATATCAAATTATTAGGAATGCTAGCAGAACTTTTTTCGTTTAACCCGCAGTACAGTAGAGACTTGTATGTTGGAGTTCTTGATTCAATTAGATAAATATAATCGTAGTGTGGCTTCTGATCATACAAGTTAAAGAAATTCTGATCATTCTCTTGCAGCGTCAAGTGACTTCTTCTTATATGCAGCGTTAAGCGACTTCTTCTTATTATATACTATCAGTCATTACTACATTTATAACTTTGTGACAAAGGAGATTATTACTATTCCTACACCTCACATGTTAAGCGATCGCAGTAGTGGATTCATAACGCAAATGAAACAACCTCTTGTTGAATGCTTCAGAATTGTTCAAGCACTGAAGTAAGAAGAGGGTCTTATATTTCAAGTATATTCCTCTGAAACTGGGGAATGGGCTAAACAGTGATTTCACCTTCTCATTCACCTTCATGGTTATTGGGATTCAAGGATAGCCAAATTTGCTTTCAGAGGGCATCTCCATTGGGTAGAACATAGGACTAGAATTCTAGCCTATGACTCTTTCAATCAAAATAAACATGATTATCGGCTTCTAAGATTTTCCAATTCAAGATCGGTTAAAGATCTTAGTTTTTGCTTCAGTGTTTCGAAAGAATACATTAGACTTGTCGAGACATCAAGACCAGAGGTTGAGTTTTCTATGGTGGTTTGGATTTGTACAGTATGGAGACTTGAGGATTATGATGAGGAAGAGTGGTGCTTGGAGCGTAGAATCACGTGGTTGGAACTCTATAAGTGACACACCAAGGAATTTGATTCCTCTTTTTTATGGCCCATATAATCCGGAGGTTGTGTACTTATGGAACTGTGAGGTTGGAGAAATCATTTCTTTCAACCTTCGTACTAGGAAATCATTTATCAACTATAATTGGAAACCCCACCATTATGAATTTATGATAAAGCCAGTCCACCATGCTGAGATCCGCATTTGGCCATCGCCAATACTGCGTCCTTCTCCTCGTTGTTCAAATAATACTTGCATTTAAATGTATGTGGTCATATAATTCTTCTTCTATGTAATTTTAGATTTATTCATACTCATCTGAATGTTGCTATTAAAAATATAGTTAGAGAATTGCTATCATCTCTACTGTATATTTTAAGCTTCTTGGCCTTTTTCTTTTTTCCAAGTTTAAGATTCTGTGTCATCTTGTGCAAAGTATATATAACTATATTACATATGCGTTGTAATATAAGGCATTTTTTATTGTTAAAATTGTATTTTGTGTGATTAATCATCAATATAAACAAAGAACAAAATTCTAAAACAAAGTCAAATGTCCAAGCACCGGTAAAACATTGCATATATTAAAATCACTTCGCTCTCTTTAGGCCAGGGTTTCTGGTTCATTCTTAATCAATAACACATTAGGGATTGAAAGAGATAAATAAAAACTAGAGAGTAATAGTTGCAATGTAATTAGAATGTTAATAGTTTAAGATATAATTATGAAATACAAGTTACAGATCTATTTAGTGTAATTTTTATGCGGGCATATATAACGAAAGTGCTATAATACGATGTCACTTGAATACTTTACATCATTATTATATATTTATATAAAAACTTTAGAAATTCTGTTTACAAACTTAAATTAATACTTAATTTTCTTATCAAGAATTATTTTAAATTATCTAATATGAAATGATAACTAATAAATTTGTTAGAAGAAATTTAAAAAATTAATATGTAAGATCGAATTCTTCTTGAGCTAGTGACTAAAAGACCTAGCCAATTAGATTACAAGAACAATCATCTAATTCTACGTTCTAGACATGAAATTCAAACGTTCTAATAAACAAATAATCAATAGTAATTATTTGCTTAGGTAGCACGTTCTGGAAGCTTAGCTAGGGTTTGTTTGCTAAGGTAGTGTGTCTAGGAGGAGGTAGCTTCTGAGAGGCCTATCATTTACATTTATAAAGATAGAGATGGTGTCAACGGTTGGTGAATATTTGGTGGCAACATTTCTCTTGGATGGAAGCCAGCCATTGAAAGGAAAAGGAAAATTTTTTTGTAATGACAATTTAGTCCTTTGAAAATTGCATTGAAGCCTTTTATCCTTTCCTATAAATAAAGAGCTTCAAAACCTCATTTCTTATAACCAATAAAGAAGCAATCCTAGAGATAGAGAGAGTGAGAGAGAAAGAGAGTTGTGAGATTAACATTCTCCCATTAGCAAGAGATATAAAAATATTGTATTATCCTTGTTATATTAAGAGAAGGTGTAGCTCCTATTTTTCTCATAATGAAGCCCTTTTTTTCTTGTCTGTGGTTTTTACCCTATTGGGGTTTTTCACTTTAAATTCTGTGTGTCATCTCAAATTATTTGCTACTATTTTGTTTTTATCCGATGTCTATTTTCTCTACAATTGGTATCAGAGTCTATTTGGATGTGTTATTATTTAGTTATTGTATACTTTGTGGTTGCCACTGATATAGTGGATCCTCAGCATCAGATAATAACTAAGATTATTTTCACCCCTTATAAGGTATTGGTACTATTCATGTGTATAGTGCACTATTCATACGTACGGTTACCATTCACGAAAAATAGTGGGAGCTATTTTTGCTCACAAATAGACTATAATTGAAGCAATGAGGAAAAGGTATAATGACAATAATTTCTCATTGTGGAAGTTAAAGATAAAGACCATCTTGAGAAAAGATAATTGCTTTGTAGCTATCAGTGAAAGGCCAGTAGAATTCACAGATGAAAATAAATGGAATGAGATGAACGGGAATGCAGTTGCAAATCTTCATCTGGCACTATGAGATATTGTTTAGCATAGAGGAGAAGAAGATGACAAAAGAGATTTATATGCTTCAGCTAAAAGGGTTTGAAGAAAAAGGAAAAGAGAACTTAGTTTTTTGGTTGAACAAATCTCTATATGGTTTCATACAGGCGCCAAGATGTTGGTATAAAAGATTTGATTCCTTTATCATGAACCTTGGATACAATAGACTTAATGCAGACTCTTGTGCATATATCAATGGGTTTGGTGGAAATTATTCCATTATTTTGCTGTTGTATGTAGACAACATGCTGGTAGTAGGGCCCAACAAAGATCGCATGAATGAATTTAAGGCACAATTGGCTAGGGAATTTGATATGAAGGACTTGGGATTGGCAAATAAGATTCCAAGAATGCAAATTCACTCAGATAGAAATAACAGGAGGATTTAGCTTTTTCAAAAGAATTATTTAAAGAAGATCTTGTGATGCTTAAATATGCAAGACTGTAAGCCAATCTCTATCCTACTTCCTATTAATTTCAAGTTATCCTTAAATATGATCCCTAGCAATGAAGAAAAGAGCAAAGAAATGTCTCAAGTACCATATGCATCAGTAGTGGGTAGCCTAATGTTCACTATGATTTGCACAACATTAGACGTTGTATAAGCAATGAGAGTGGTTAGTCGATATATGGCGAATCCTAGTAGAGAGGATTGGAATGTTGTAAAAAGGGTCTTAAGATACAATAAAGGGACTACAGATGTTGCATTGCATTACGGAAGATAAGATTTCACCATCGGAAGCTATACAAATTCAGATTTTGTAAGTGATTTTGATAATAGCAAATCCACTAGTGGTTATGTGTTTACTCTTACTAGCGAAGCTGTAAGCTGAGTTTCAAAACTACAACTTATTGTGGCCACTTTAATGATAGAGACATAATATATTGTAGCTACATAAGCTTGTAAAGAAACAATCTGGTTGTAGATACTATTGGAAGAGCTCGGGACCAATCCTAAAAAGATTATACTATTTGGAGATAATCAAAGTGCTCTCCACTTGGCAAAGAGTTCGGCATTTACATTATAAGACTAAGCACATATAAGTTCAATATCACCTTATCTAAGAAAAGGTGGAAGAAGGAAGTGTGGATATGCAGAAAATCCAGACTAAAGATAACCTAGTGGATGCACTGACAATGCCAGTGAACATTGATAAGTTCATATGGTGTAGATCTTCCATTGGCCTAGCAAAGACGTGAGCAATAGGAGATGGCAAAGAAGAAAGAATGGTGTGAAGATTGATTGATTCTCATTCCAATCTTCAAGTGGGAGATTTTAATGGTAGGTGAGTATTAGGTGGCAACATATCTCTTGGTTAGCGGCCAACCATTAAAATGAAAAAAGAAATTTTTTTTGTAAATACAATTTAATCCTTTGAAAATTTCAATGGAGCCCTTCATCCTTCCTTATAAATAGAGAGCTTTAAAACCTTATTTCTCACAACCAAGAAATGAGCAATCCTATAGAGAGAGAGAGAGATAGTTGTGAGATATATAAAGAGTTGTGAGATAGTATTCTCTTTTAGCAAGACATATAAAAATATTGTATATAGAGAAAAGGTGTAACTCCTATTTTTCTCATGGTGAAGTCTTTTCTTCTTTATCGAAAATTTTTACCCTATTGGGGTTTTCTATGTTAAATTATTTGCTACAATTTTGATTATATCAGGTGTCTATTTTCTCTACAGATGGTGCATCTAATGATCCAGGAGGATGATGAGGAATGCAAGTTTAAGGAGATTATGGGGGGTGAAAGGGTTGGTAAGGCACCCATTGGGGGTGTTTGTGCTTCAGAGATGGGTGATGACCGGTATCTCTTTTAATTATTTTATGAGGTTGACATGGATAGAGTTGTGATGATAGCCCTTGGACTTTTAGTAACTACTTATTGGTCCCTCATTGACTGGAAGAATGTGAGGACCTTTCCAACATATCAATATTATACTCTAACATATGGGTTTAGGTTTATGATCTACCAGTAGTGATGATGTTAGAAGCCATGGTGGATAAGTTTGGAAATTTATTAGGTATGTTTATGTAGTACAATGCAAAGGCCATTGTGAGTGGTAGAACAACTTGTATAAGAACCAGAGTTATGCTTAATGTCCAGTGCCCACTTAAAAGGAGAATGAAGATTAGTTTGCCTAGTGGATGATTAGTTTATTTTACTCCTAGGTATGAGTGTTTTATCCTGTGTCTATTTTCTTTGTGGGCTCTTGGTGGGTCACTTCAAAAGTTATTTTGAGATATAGATGGTTCATGCTGGCAGTAAGGACTTGGTGTTATGATAAGATTTGTCTCTAAAGGCAATTGGCCGAAGAGGAGCACAGACAATGAGCAATTGGCTTCATGACATGAATAGAGCAAAAAGTACAAAGCAGATAGCTGACTTCACACCTAGTAGGACAAAGATAGGGTTGGGTTCTAGCCAACACCCAAACCATATGTGAAGAAAAAATTATAGGATCTCAATAAGTACAATTTACCCCAACTTGCTACATTGTCGAATATTAGGAACATTACGTGCTTCATTGTCAGATATTAGGAACATTGGACCATATGGTGTGTAGATGGGCCACTTAGATAAGGATGCTCACCTTGAATGCATGTAAGGCAAAAAATGACACCAAACTGATTAGATCCTGGACTAGGCATTAAAAAGGAATTTAGAGACAATGTTTAAAGATTAGGATTTAAAAAGGAATATGGAGACATTGTTTGAATGTGGGTTAACTTACTAAAGTGAATTTCCATCATAAGTAGGCCATGCTGAGCAGGTTTACTGGGAATTATAAAATTCTTAAGCTAGAATTGTCATAGACTGGGCAACCCCTAGGCAGTTTGAGCTTTAAAAGAGTTCATAAAGACTAATAGGCCTAAAGTGTTGATCCTGATAGAGACATTGGTTCAGGCAACATGTATAGGTGAGTTACAAGTTCAATTGCATTTCAAATCTTGCTTTTGTGTTGATAGATTAGACAAAAGTGGTGGCTTAGTTGTTACGTAAAGGAGAAATGATGTTATCATAATTTCCTCTTACATAGTAAATTGGAATTTCATCTTTCTCATACCACTCAACAATATTTGTCAATTAGAACCAAGGGGAGAATATGAAGATGAGCATTATTTTCGCTTTGAAAATGCATGGCTATCAAAATCCAAGTTACTTGAGCTAGTGGAGCATAGTTGATAACTTCATGATTATATACCTATCACTAATAAATTGAAATGCTATGAAAGAGTCCTTGCTATATGGGGTTTTAATAAAAGAAGAATGAATATGGCTCGTCTGTAGGATAATGATGCAATGCTAACAGAGGGCAGAAGATAAGCACAGAACAATAACAAAGAGCTTCATGATCTATAAAATAAAAGGATGAACTATTGCGGCAAGATGGAATCTAATGGCAATGGGATACAGAAAGTTTTCAGCTGAAAAGTGGTGAGAGAAATACCTCGTTTATCCATCTTAAGGAGAACAATAATAGAATAGAGAGGCTATTGTTTGATTAAGGGCACTATGTTAGCAAGAGGGAAAAGAAAAATAGGGTGATTCTCGAGTACTTTATTGAATTTTTTGCTAAAGGAAATAACACTAGGGATCAAGTCCATAAACATGTGTAGAGAAAGGTTTACAGATGACAAATTCCAAAGGGCTATCTTCCATATGCATCTCGATAAGGCTCCAAGGCTTGATGGATGTAATTCTCTTTTTTTTCCAAAAGTTATGGCACCTGTTGGGACCCAAAATTTGTAACAGTTGTAAGGATGTGTAACACTTACTTAGTTAGCATGTGTGACACTTGAATGATTGTATAGATTATTCCTATTGTTAGATAAATTGGAATGAAATAAGTGATTAAATAATTTTAGAAGTAATGGTAGTATAAATTTTAGTGGTGTATGCACATGACTAGCAAGTGAGAATAGCTCAATGGAACGACTCTAGCAACCTAATTCTAACGTCAGGGGTTCAAATCTATGTTCTCTATTCCCTTAAAATTGTTTTCTTATCTTTCATGTGTCCCTAACCAGTATAATTTACCTTTTTGTGCATGATTCAATTATTTTCTCCTACTTGATAACCCTTATCCAGTGAGGTTCTTGCCATCGGCTTTCTTTTTCTAGTGAGGGAAATTAGTTTTCTTCCTGTACATGGATTGACTAAATCGACGAATTAGAGTGAATTCTGAGCTTCTTCCAAATTTTCATGGGGTTTTCATTCTTTAATGTATCTTTGTTCTTTCCCCTATAATTTGTAGCCACAACAAAGTATTTTTGAGTACTAATTTTTGAGAATTTGTCTTATAGTGTTTTAGGGTCAAGTTGAAGCAAAGATAAAAAATCTTCAACTTAGATTGAGTGAAATTGGTAAGAATTTTGTTTAAATTCTCTTAGGGGTTTCGATCCTTATATGAATTTAGCCTTTCCCTTTTGATTATTAGACTGAATGTTAAACTTAGGTGGCTAATTTTGGAATTTGTTAAACTACACGCCTAAGGTTTAATTTGGGGCAGAATTTCAAAATTTCCATTTGATTTGGGCTAACATTGGACCTAAGTGAAGAAGGAGACCAATTTGTAGTTGCTTTTAAAATAAAACTTTATGATGATGTCACATTATTGTCGAAGCATGGGATTATTTGAGATGTATAAAAGAGTTAAGTTATGGTGTATTGGAGTCAAAATTATGGTTGGTAATGAGGAATACTCTGATCATATATGAATAAAAGTCTTTATGTCTTGTTATGTGCATATAGTTAATTATGCAATGAAGAATGATAATAGAGTGGACAAAAGGAAAGAAGATGAAGTGATGACATGAAACTTGATGGTAAAGAAATGAATTGTGGAAGGACATTGGGTAATAATATTATAACCTTTTGAGGTATTGTAATATGTAATATTGTGAGAATTATGAAAATAAGACAACATAAAATAAAATAAAATAAAATAAAATAATAATAATAATAATAATAATAATAATAATAATAATAATAATAATAATAAAGATTTCCTTTCAATATTGTAAGAAATTTATTTAGTTAAGGTTGCACGTAGCAGTGTGTCTAAGTTGGAAGAACTATATAGTTTGAATTAAGATTTAGATGTCATAAATTATATTGCTATGGCAAGGTTCCTTGGAGTCTTTATTCTTAGAAAGAATGAAATAGAGAAGTGACATTAATCGTTGTGTTTGACCTAATGTATAAGGTACCAAATAGGACTTTGGAGTCACTCATTTTCTTTGTATGATGCCACAACAGTTGATTTAAATTTAGATAAGATACTAAAATGAGATGCCTTGCATTTTTAAGTTATAGGGACTTACCTTGACAATTCTTCTTTAAGGGTCTGATAAGAGGTAGAGTTAGTGTAATAAATCCAATAAATTTAATTACTAATAAATAAATCATGTTATAAATCATTAAATTAAGGAGTGAAGTAAAATGAATAAATTTAAAATAAGTATAAGAGAAAAAATTTCAAAGAATGAAGTAAGGTATAAGGATAGATGAAATGGAATTTTATTAAGAGTTTGTGGCTAGCCTGATGGTTAAGCTACATCCTATCATTCCATCCTAGTATTGGTTAAGTTGCATACTTCTTCATCCTGATAGCTTCTGTTCTTCTTCATATGAGTGAGCTATAGATACCATACCCATCTATTCTTTGATATTGGTTCGTCAACCCTACTTTTACTAGTTGCACCATTGTTGTTGATGAGGTCTTGGCTGGAGATCACTGTTATTCCAACAAGAATTTTATTTTGTCATTCATTTAGTGTTGGCTATAGATATACAATGATTTTAGGAAAAAATTGGTGAGAAATCTTACAATGTTCATGTACCTTTTGATGCTTACAGGATTTTCAACCCTTTCCCCTTGATACATAAGTTTAACAATATGATTTGGGTTATTAATTTTTGTAATTCATTTGACAGTGCACCTAGGGTTTGAAAAGGGGAAAATTTTTGAATTTCATCAAATCGAGCTCAAATTGGTGAGTTGAACACGAAATTTCCATGTGCCTTTTCCTCTTCATGCTAATTGCATCCATTTACCCCTCTCAATTCCAAGAAAGTCAAGCTAACTTGGAAATCCCCAATGTATAATGAATTTAGGTTTCTTGAAGGACCTATTTGTACTTTTTGAGAATTAGGCTTCAATTAATAGCATAAAAAAAGTAGTTGGAACAATTAGAAGTTATCATTTTGAGAGGTAAGATGAATTGTTGATTTTTCTAAATTTTTCCTTGCATTTCATATTTATAGAATGGTTAATAAGATGGAAAAGTATGTTGGAAGAGCTTATTGAGACTGACTAATTGTCTAATCATGTTAGAAATTTCATAATGGAATTTATATTAAGAGAATGATTGGTTTGGGTTTTAGCAATTAGTAAATTGAGAAATTAATTTATTATTTGAATATATATATATATATATATTTATATAGGAATATAAGTTCTTAATGAAATATATTTATAAGATTTCATTTCCTTGTGGGTTGTAAGTGTTCTTATTAGAATTTGATGTTGATGGTGTTTAGGTGAAGGAAAGAGAAACTGTTAATTTCTTAATTAAGATGGTTAATTGTTATGATTAAAGTTTAATTGAAAAATTATGGACTAATAAGGGTATTATAGTATTCCCAACGATATATATTATAATCATCATAATTATTTTTATTATTATGATTATTATTATTCAGTATCGTTAATCCTTATTAGATGATTTTCCAAAGTTGATTTACATAATTACATCGTATATGGGTTGGTAATGGCAGTTGAGAAATTCATGAGTACTGTTAAGTACAACCGCCAGATAAGTAAGTATTTGTAAAGTTAATTGATTCCATACATGCGTGTTTTATTTTTCACTAGTCATGTGAGGATTAGTTAGAACACTATAAGCTAATAACAATTCTGTTAGTCCTTGGTGCATTTGGGGGAAATACCCAGCTAGCAAGGTTAATGGAGGTGCTTGCCCCATGTGACAGCCATCACACGTGGACAGACAGACAATAGATTTTCGTGAGTTATGATCTCACACCTGTTGGTTTCACACCCTCGAGGACTATATGTCCTTGCCTGTTGTGATTTACCTTTATAGGCTATGTGCCCATGTTAGATATCTAGATACTAATTCGTAGCAGTCCTTCCTTCGAATGGATTTAGTAGCACATTATTTGTATGTTACACTATTAAACCTGTACATCCTAAGTTAATTTTCTTTCCAAGAGTTTAGAGATAAAATAGGCTTAATTGATTTGTATGTTAAGAACCAATAAGTGCATCTTGACTTGAGTAGCTGTGAACACCCCATCCTTAATTACTTAATTATTTAATTAATTGATATACCAATTAATTAATAATTAAGCAAATAAGGTAAATAAAAATGATAGAGATTCAAGTGACATTGTTAAGTGAAGGCAATTTGAAATTATAAATGAATAATGGGAGAACTTTAAGACAAAAAAAAACCAAACCAAAATTTGAAAATAAGAATTAATTAATAATAATAAGTCAAAATAAAATCATAAAAGACACAAAAATAAAAAATTGAAAAAAATCCAAAAGTAAATTTTAATAGTGATGATGACAAAAATTAAAAAAAAGGGAGGTTAAAATTAAAATATAAATTAAATCAAAAGTACCAAAAATATATAATATAATGGCAAAATATGATTTATAACTCTGATCCATATCTCTTAGCAATTTGACGGTAGCTTCTCTGCAAGTTGACGTTGCTCTACAAATTGCTGTAGTCGCCTCTTGCAAGTTGCCGTAGCTTGTCTGAGGAAGTGACGGGCAACAGAAGAGGTAATGATGATGGTGGCCTCTATAAAGAGAGGCTAAGAGCAGCTGAAGAATGGAGGAAAAATCGAAAGAGGCAAGAGAGTTGGGAGAGACACCAAGAGAAGGAGTGAACCTTAGTTGAAAGAAAGTGCAGATCGAAAAGGAGGAGCAATCAAACTGAGAAGAGAGGGAAGCAAAGACTGAGGGAGCCGAGGTTACAGCTCGAAGAGAAGAGAAGGCACACTGAGACGAGCTGGGCTGTGGCACTGAGATGAGTTGGACTGAAGGCACATCGAGATGAGTAGAATGAGAGAACGCTGAAGCGAGCCTATCGAAAGGGACTGAGGTGAACCCAGCTGAGGAAGAAAAGAGGTCAAGAGGGAATACCTCCCCTATTTTGGATGTTGTGAATAGAGGCAAACAGAAGAGGGATGACAGACTGAAGAAGCTAACTGGGAGGTGCCGAAAATTGCTGAAGCTGTCTTCGTTCTAGAGTCGGGAAGAAAAAATGCTATAGACTTCTTCTGGTGTCGTGGAGGAGAGAGAGAGACAAAGAGTAAGCTTTTCCTAAAGCTTTCATTCTTCTCATCATGCTTATATATATATATATATACTATACATGTGTTTAGATATATATATATATATATACATGCATATATACCATTTGCCTCCTGATGCTTATTTTTTTTTCTCACACCATATAGTATACATGTGTAAATATAGAGATATATATATACACATGTACATATACCATTTGCCTCATGATGCATGTTTTTGTTTTTTCTTTCTCGCCATGCTTATATATATATATATACTATGCATGGGTTTATATATATATATATATACGTATATGTGTATGTATAAATATAGAGGTATATATATATATATATATCTATTGCTTCTTGATACATGTTTGTCTCCTCGCCATGCTTATATATATATATATATACATATATACTATACATGTGTTTATATATATATATATATATATGTATATGTGTATGTATAAATATAGAGGTATATATATATATATATATTTGTTGCTTCCAGATACATGTTTGTCTCCTTGCCATGCTTATATATATATATATATATATATATACTATACATGTGTTTATATATATATATATATATGTATATGTGTATGTGTAAATATAGAGATGTACATATATACATATATATATATCTATTGCTTCCTAATGCATGTTTGTTTCCTCGCCATGCGTATATATATACTATACATGTGTTCATATATAGATATATATATATTTGTGTGTGTGTAAACATAGAGGTATATATATGTATATATGCGTGGATGTGCTTCATTTGCCTCTCGGTGCTTGTCTTCTATCAATATGTGATTAATTTTTGCTTTATAAACAAGATTCCAAGAAAAATTATCGTGTGAGAATATTGTTCTTCTCGATTGCATGGGATTATGTGAGATTTTAATCTCCTTAGATCCCTAAAATTAGTACGCATTTGTTTTAAAAATAATAAAAATTAAATATTTACTTTAATTAAATATTTTCCATTATTTACGAAATTATTGTGTGGGAATATTGTCCTCCTTAATTGCATGGGATTATGTGAGATTTTAATCTCCTTAGATCCTTAAAATTAGTACACATTTGTTTTAAAAATAATAATAATAAAATATTTACTTTAATTAAATATTTCCCATTATTTACGAAATTATCGTGTGGGAATGTTATTCTCCTCGATTGCATCGGATCATGTGAGATTTTAATCTCCTTAGATCCCAAAAATCAATACATATGTGTTTTTTTTTTAAAAAAAATAATAAGAACAATACAAAAATAAACACTTTAATATCGTCCATTATTCGCGAAATTATCGTGTAAGAATATAGTTCTCCTCGAATGCTTGGGGTTGTGTGAGATTTTAATCTCCATAAACCCTGAAAATTAATACATACTTGTTTTAAAATCATGATAACAATAATGATAATAACGCAAAAATAAATATTTTAATTAATTTTTTTTAACAAAAAGATTAGTTCTTCCTTCATAATCACTTCATTTAAATCACAAAATAAAGATTAAAATTCCAAAAAAAAAATGGGGAGAGAAAATGAAGAGATCAGGAGAGTGGAAGTAATCTGGTTGTCGTAAATTAAAACACACAGACCAAATTCCAATCTTGTTTTGTTTATGAAAATTTGTTTAATTTAAACCCTCATGTTTTCATCACAAAAATTACTAACCATCAACCAACGGACACACCATTTTTGGTCAAACTATGTGGACTTTGATCCCTATCACCGGGTACGTAGGCCCTAGGCTCTCATCCTAGGTTAAGTCCGCCCTTTGTAAATATCTATCTGTTTGCCTCCATTATTGTTGTCTTTGTCTTCGTTGTTTAATGAGCATGCTTGTCAATAAAGGGTAAATGAGATAAAATTAAAGGCTATATTCTATTTCAGCAGACTAGTTTAAGGTAATCATCCTTATGGATCGGTGTTGTGGGGTGCCTAACACCTTCCCTACGCTCAAATAGACTCCCGAAAACTCATCTATGATTTCGCAGACCATGTTGCCTTTTTCTTTTTATTTTAAATTGATTTTCCAAAGTTTTCCGTTAAAAATTTTGGTGGCGACTCCAAATAAATTGATTTTCAAGATTCATTTGTGGGAATCAATTTAAACTCTTTTTTATCTCTTCACGTCGAAAGGTTGGTTACTACAGTAGCATTCATGGTTTTTATATTCATCCGTTGAATGGTTCTATCCTTAGTGACTTTTACATAATTTGATATTTTATCTTAATTTAAAAATGAATTTTGTTTTGTTTTCGATTTCTTTTTTTTGGTTTATTACTTACTAATTTAGGGGTGCTATCTACGGGAAAATTTGTTGTCTTAGATAGTAGAGCTAGTGACCAGCCTGAAGGAGTTAAGAAGTGAATAAGGACTTTTTTCGGTGAGGCCTGTTTTGTTTTTGCAAGGGCTAAGCACTACTTTTTTTTGTTGTCTTCACTCTTTGGGGTTGTATATATGCTCAGGGTAGCTATTCTTTTGTTCACTCTAGCTATGTATCCCGATGACCACAAGTTGTGCATCCCCACACCTTTTTTTGGTGTATTTTTGTTTTGTTTTGCTACTGAGATAGCTAAGCTCTCTTTTTGTTTAGTTGCTTGGGCTAGCAGGATCTTGTGAAAATATTGGGAGGCCTTATGCATAGGGGAGACTCTATCGAAATTTCTATAAAATCTGCACATTATTTATACACTATATATATCTCTAATGATGGGGCCAGTATTATTTTGTACAGGATGTGATGCTTGAAATTCGTATACAATTTTACTTTTTGTCTAGTGTAGGCTTGTAAGATCAAGAATTTTCCCTCATTTTTTACACCAGTCACACTTTTGGGATATGGGGTGTAACAATTAGTTAGAGTACTTTGCATCTATGTGAGCGGTAGCATTTCCAACTATGTTATGTACTCTAGTTAATTGTTTCTTGAATAGGTCATTCTAAAACCTTTTACGTATAGTTCTCACTTCATTTCACTCACGAGAGTGTTTTATAAAGAAATTTAGATTCTTCCTCTTATGATAGATTAGGATTATGTCATGAGGTCATATAATTGTAAAGAAAGAGAAGTTATAACCTAAGCAAAATATCATAATTAACTATTAATCATTTTATGGAAATTAGATCAACACAATGGAAAATTGTTATTAAGATATGGGATACTAAAATAGGGCATGGGTGGATGTTAATAAAATTTATAGCATGAGATTGAGACTCATGACCAATTGTTAGCTTGCTCTAAGGGCAATGTGCTATCGAACAAATATAATACTTCTCCAAGGGATAGGGCTTTCGACCGCTGACGATTTTATTTTTCTTCCCTAAGGGCCATGTGCTCATGACTAATAATGGAACATTTAGGGATTAAATGCCCATGACCGATAAATACACTTTTGATAGATTACTTGGTATAATGTTTTGGATTACTATTTATATGTATATATCATAGGAGACAATAAATGTTATTTATTGAATATGATGCATACTTGGCAAGATGATGATAGTTGCTATGTTACTAGTATTCAGATATTGTTTTTACCCTTCATAGGGATAATTTGTATGTGAATTCAGGGTGAAAGAAATTATTTTATCTAACCTCTTATTTATCACCTGTAGCTATATCTATTTCATCTTTCTAGAATGCTACCTATTCATTTTTAATTTTTCAAATTCTTAGCCAAATCAAGCTCCTAGTCTTGAGAATGGAGATTATAGGCTACCTGATGAGCCCATTTCATTCTACGAGGGCCAAGAATTTTGCTTTTTTTTTTTTGTAATTTTTGTAATACATTTACTTTAGTTTTGTTTTGGATTGTGTATATATATATATATATATATATACCATATTGTTAAGTCTAGATGATTACTGGTAGGGATCCCATCCCTTAGCTATGTTGTCAATGTATGTTTTATGTTACTTTGGTATAGATGAGGCTGATCTCATGTAAGATACTGGTAAATTCTGACAGGTGACTTGTAGAAACTTTGGGAGGTCCATATTTATAAGGAGGTTCTACCGAAATTTCTAGTGTCCCAGTATTGTTTTATCACCAATATTATCTTAAAAATGTTTAATTCTTAAGTTTTTCATGAATGAATATAATGATTGCATTTCTAGGCTTACAAGCATAGGGTTTATCCTCTTTGCCAGTGCTAATCATGCCCTAAGTGTTGGGGTGTGACAAATTGGTATCAAAGCCAGTTTGGGTCCCTCTTTGTTCTTCTTGTAGATGATGCTCTTTTGTGAAAACTTTTGTTATCCATATGAAATTAAGTATGCTTATAAAAAAGGTGTTGTGGAAGGCCTATTAGGATGTTGGTGTGTATAACTCCTTCGAGTATCATCCATCATTATTTGAGTTGACTAAGAATTGTTGATTTTAGGGTTAAATGTTTACTAATGACTATTGCAAATTAATTATGTCGCCTTAGAGACGTGTTGTTCGTTAGTTGAATGTGGTGATGGAGGTGTCTATAAAGGCATCTACCCAATCCACTTCATTACCTATTGGAGGCCATGGTAGGGGTCTTAGGATTGCTAGGCATCCTAAACAGGTACCCATAATAGAACTATTGGCGGTATCACCGACCCAAGAAACTTATACTCATGGGAGGCTTTATCTCAATTTTTGAGATTAAGACCTCTTGCCTTTTATGGATGAACTGATGCAGAGGACCTTTAATGCTTTTTGGAGGGTATAGAGAAAGCAATTAAAATATTGGGTAGTCTGAGTTGTAGGTTAGTGAAGTTTGCTGAATATCAACTTCATCGCATAGCTTATATCAGGTTTTAGTCTGTGTTGAGGGAGAGGTAATGGGAATTACCTACCATGGAGTGGGATGAATTTCAGGAGTTATTCAAATAACAGTTTATACCACAGAGTTTATGTGACACTAGGGCTCACAAGTTTCAGTTACTAAGATGGGTTCTTAGTGATACTATATCTGACTATGACATTAATTTAAATTATCTCTCAAAATACACATTGCACTTAATCTTTATTGAGAAGCATCAAATTAAGCGATTCATTATAGAGTTATCTAACTTAATGTTCCAAGCAATGGTGTCACACACAAATACTTGGAGTGCAACTGGTGTACATATCAAGGGTAAACCCTGCCTTGCAAGCTTAAAACCATGCTAATTGTGACACATTACTAACATTGAACTTTTTAAAAGCAACATTTTGAATTTCCCATCAATGATTTATACTGGGCTTAAAATTATGTAGAAATTTTAATAGAGTCTTTCCTAAATATGGAACCTCCCAAAACTTCTACAACCTACATGTTAGCCCAAACAAACATTCTAAGTGAGCTCAACTTTCAAATATGAATAAAAATAATCAACTACATCAACAAATGCATGGGGAAACCCTACCTGTGGTCATCTAGTCATATCTATAAAATGTATATACAATACAAATCCTCCACAAACAAAAATTACAAAGGCAATAGATAATAGGTCTTGTCCCTTATGTAACAACACAAAACTCCCCAACAAGGCTCTAAGCTTTATCCTTAAATCTTGGAATCAACTTTTGCTTACTATCTAAAATGGATCAAAGTAAATAGGTAGCATCCCATAAATACATAATAACATAAGGTAACCAAGAAGAGCAAAGTTAAGATAATAATTATGCAATCAACCTGGCAAAAATACAATCATCATTGTATCAATTCAAAAGTAGTAAATGTAGATAATATCTATTAAAAAAACTTCACTAACTGTCAAAGCTAGCATCAAACTTTCTCTTTAGAATACCAATAGCAAAAGCTTTTATTCAATATTAAATAGGAGAAAGCAATTCACTTGAATACCATAAATAGTAATTAAGTGGATAGTCACGGGACATAAATCATCTGCCATAGGCACACTACCCATGAAGTCACAACCATCTATTTAGACTTTAAAATAGTATGTGTGAATGTGGAATAATACATGCTATTAAATATTTGAGTTTTGCTAAAACACATTTAAAACCTTACTTTTAATATTAAAAATAATTAACTTGGAAACCATATGTTAGGGAGGACTAGTAAGGACATGAAACAACGGTCATTATCAATCGAAAGCATACAACCCTAAGGGTAATTAATATCAGTCAAGGGCATATGACCGTCGAGGTAATCAATATTGGTCGAGGACACATAGCCCTCGAGGTAATCACTATCAAATGATGGCACATAGCCTTCGGAGTAAAGTACCATCTAGTTGTGAGTTGCAAGCTCATGCTAAATCATCTGTCCTATACTAGTCCTCCCTAAATCTAAGGAAACTATCATGCATGGGTTTTCTTCTTTCAATATCAACACGATCAAAAGACTAATTTCAATATTTAAATAAAGACAATACTCAATTTTCATATCTATGAATACTCAATTCCATGCACAGATTCAATCATACAACATGATTCAATTATAATCCTTTTAAAACCAAGCATTGAAAAGGATGAGAAAAGCTTCTTACATTAACGTAAGAATGCAAGTAAGATAACAACCCCATGGATTTAACGAGAAGCATGTGAATGAGGATATTCATAGATAAGAACTTGGGAATACTATCTGCATCAGGATACATGACCTTTCATTTGGTGAAAAGGAAAATGAACTATATTCCTTTTAAAAATCATTTTGGTTACATTGAACGGGCTTCGCAAGTAAAACAAAACTATATGTGAAGAAATGCCAACATAAACCTATAGAGTAATATTACAATGAAATATACAATACTATTGGGAATGCTACTGCTTACACTACATTATAAATCTTGTACTAGTCCTTATGATAACCGAATTAATTGTTTCATAAGGCTATTATTGCATAACAATAAGATTGTTAATTCATTGTACTATATATATGCTTTGTACTAGTTTAAGAGAGGGATCTAAATCTAGTGAAACTGTTCAATAAGCAATATAAGAATTGTAATTAGCTAAATTCCAACATAAGCCATTTAATGAGATAAATATTAAACATGTAACACAAGAAAGTGTAACGTTTAACAATGTTGGGAGTGCTATTGCTCACCTATTTAACAGGGTAATTCTTGCCATTCCCAATTTTTTTTTCAAAGAATTGGTGGAGTCTCCAAAGATATACCCCTAAAGTAGAAAGGCAAAGGAAATCTTTATTCATTTGATAGTTTATCATGATAGTACAATTCAACTCAGAATTTTGTTATAAGCCTTATCCATGTCCAACAAAACTAATTACTCTAAATTGGTGGCTTAAGGATTCCAATTGTGATTCTATTACACTTAGAGCTTAAAAAACAAGGTATACCAGTAATTTACTCCTACTCATGTTGGACTTTCTCATAAGTAACATCACTAGAAAGAAATCAAAAAGACCGAATTCTTTGGAAGCAAGTTTATATATATATATATATATATATTTTTTTTTCTTTTTCTCAAACTACTTATATCAATACTAAGAATCTCTATAAATACCTATACATATACCAAGAAGGGCCTTCACTTACCTCACCATTCCTACAACAACAATATTTTAACATTACATCCTTGCTTAACTTCCTTCCACTTTTCCCATGATACACCACATTAACACTCATATTGTAATATTTCTACCACTTTACCATTATACTTTACACTCCATGACACATATCACTAGGTGTGTGTATATATATATATATATATATATATAAACTTACCAACCAATTAAACTAACCTTATCATAGCATAACTCAATTTCTTTAACCAAGTGACCTAATAAGTTGGTAGTAATGACATTCATCATTACTAAAAAAAATTATTTTTTCAAATTAACCTTGAAAAACTAATTCCCCTTATGCCAAAGTCAATTCCAAGCCAAGACCAAGAGAAATTTGAATTTTGCCCTATTTCTAAACCCTAGGCGCACTATTAAAAAAATTTCCAAAAATAGATAACCAAAACTCAACATTGAGCCTAAAATTTAGAGGCGAAAGGTCGAAATCTTAATAAAGATTGAAAGCCATATGAAAATTTAAAGAGATTTACACCAAATCCCACTCCAAATGCTTACCTAACGTCAATTTTAGTTGAAAAATGGATAAGGAGGTTTCTTGCCAGAAAGGATGATGGTCTCTAGTTGGAAACTTGTAGGAGGTGACTAGTGAATGTCGAACTATAGCTCTAATGGCAAACGATAGAATAATGAAAGCAAGAAAGCTCAAGAGCCATTTTTCTGAAGGAAAGGAATTGGGTATAAGAAAATAGGGTTAGAGGCAAAAATGTAATTCTCTATTAAGGGGACACATGTAATAATGAAAAATAATAATGTGTATGAGGAAGTTGGATTTGAACCTTTGACTTGAGAGTTAATATTATTGAGCCTTGCCACTAAACCAATCTCATACTCAAGTGTTATACATACCCAACTTATTTTTATACAATCCCTATTTTAGTTTTGTTTATGTAGTTATTTTATTTCATTATATTTTAGTTAAGCCTAAAATAATGTCCATCCTTATGAGATTTAACATTAATTAAACCACATATACCAATATGTCGCAAGTGTTACAAATAGCCTATTAGATTGACAACTTCACCACATATTCTACTGCTATTGACTGTGCTTGCTTAATTTAATGAGCAAGAGATGCAGTAAAACTCCTTCAACAAGAAGAGAGAGAGAACTAGTAGGTAGAAGGGAGGGGGCAACCACTTTTTTTAGAGCATTTAAATCTCAGGGGGCAACTAGACCAGCTAGGTCACACTCTTATAGTTTCTCCTTTCCATTTACTATTACTTTAACTATTTAGTCTGCCTTAGGGAATTTTAGGTCTATAGGACTTTGTGAGACCCTATAGTCCTCCCACCCGAGGATAGCATGTTCCGCTTGTGGTAAGTACCATTTTGGGGAGTGTCATTTGATTACTAAAGCTTGTTTCTAATATGAGTAGGTAGGTCACATGAAGAAAGATAGCCTTATGGCCCAACCCACTACTAGCTAAGGCTTTGTACAACCAAGTTCATGAGCAACTCCTTCTATGATTGCTTTTAGAGGAGTACCTTCTTCTTTTGGTGGTAGGGGCGCTTCCAGAAGAGGCATGGAGGTACAGGGACAACCATCAGCCGAACGAGGGTAGGCAAGGGTGTTTACTTTATCCAAATAGGATGCCTAGGCTTTTAATGCTTTTGTTATAGTTATGGTTATGGTAGATTCACATTTAGCTTATGAATTATTTGATTTTGGTTCCTCTCATTCATATGTATTTGTACATTTCACTAAGCGATTAGCGATTAAAAGAAAGCCCTTCATGGCTGGAAAATGTGATGTTAGTGGGAACATCTCTCAGGGAATCTTTATTAGTTAACATGGTATTAAGATCATGTATAATGTCCATTGAGAACTGAGAAACCTTGTTAGACCTATTGCTACTTCAAATAGTAGATCTCGATGTAATTTTGGTATGGATTGGTTTGCATCTTGTCATGCCACAGTTGATTACGGAAGAAAGGTGTGAAATTTGAAACTGATGGTGAAGACTCTTACAAAGTACATAGAGATAATGGTGTAGGTCTAACTAAGCTAATATCTGCTTTCAAAGCACAAAAGCTTTCGAAAAATTGATATCAAGGGTTTTTGGCATTGATAAAGTATGTAGAAGAACCAAATATAGGGTTGGTGGACATTTTAAGGGTTAAGGAATTCCCAAATGTCTTTCCTGATGAATTGTCAAGTTTACCTTCAGATAAAGAGATTGAATTTTTCGTTGATTTACTTCCAAACACCTAACTTATCTCTATCCCTCCTTATCTATGGCTTCTACATAGTTAAGGAAGTTAAAAGGAAAGTTACAAGATTTACTAGAAAAAGTATTCATCAGAACAAGTACTTCACCAAGGGGTGCTCTAGTTTTATTTGCGAGGAAAAAAGGATGGTTCCCTAGGGTTATGTGTATACTATAAGTAGTTAAATAAGGTCATGATATGAAATAAGTATTCATTGCCTTGTATTGATTTTTTTTTTATTAGCCGTAAGGATCCCTTTGTTTTTCAAAGATAGATTTACGATTTGGGTATTATCAGCAAAAAATCAAGTAAGAAGACATTCTTAAAATAACGTTTCCTACTTGATATGGCTATTATGAGTTCTTAGTGATGTCATTTAGGCTAACTAATGCATGAGATACTTTCATGGTCCTAATGAATAGGTGTTTAAATCATTTCCTGACAAGTTTGTTATTGTATTCATTGATGATATTCAAGTGTACTCAGAGTCCAGATGAGCAAAAACAAAATTTGAGGATAGTATTATAAAAATTAAGGGAAGAATGATTATATGCAAAATTTTCAAAAAGTGAATTCTTGTGAAGTCAAGTGGTATTCTTGGGTCACAGTGTCTAAAGATGGGATTTAAGTGGACCTAAGTAAGATTAAGGCAATTCAAAATCAGCCTTACCTTTCTATTGTTACTGAGGGGCGTAGCTTTTTGGGCTTGATTGGTTATTATGATCGTTTTGTGCAAGATTTTTCTAAGATAGCTACCCTATTGACACAGTTAACATACAACAATGCTAAATTTAAGAGGAATGATTCTTCTAAAGCCTGTTTTCAAAAATTAAAGAAATGTTTAACCTTAGCTCTTATTTTAAGCTTACCTCTGGGCTGTAGTGGCTATGTTGTATACCATCGTGCCTCTTGCATTGGGTTGGGGTATGTATTATTATGGAATAGGTGCATGATAACCTATGCTTATAGGTAATTGAAGAAGCATGAACATAACTACTAAATTCACGATTTGGTGATAGCAGTAGTAGTTTTTTGCATTAACGATCTAGCAACATTATTTATATGGTGAAGCTTATGAGATTTATATGGATCATAAAAGCCTTAATTATATCTTTTAATAGAGCAATCTGAACCTTAGACAAAGGAGATGATGGAATTATTTAAGGATTATGATTATACTATTCTTTACCATTTGAGAAAAGCAAACGTGATAGCTGATGCATTGAGTAGGAAATCAATGGGAAGTCTAGCCCATATTTAGGTGATGAGAAGACCATTAGTAGAAGAAATACTAAAATTTGGTAAGAGTGGAGTAAACTTTAAAATATTTAATGCAGGTGTGTTTCTAGCCATGTTTAAATGGCATTATTAATGAGGTAAAGACCACTCAAAAGTCAAATTTGAAATTGTGTAAACTAATAGATGATGTTATGGATCAGAAGGATAAAGACTATATGGTTAATTCATAAGGGCTACTGAGATTTGATGGTAGATTATATGTACCTCAAGAGGAAGGCATTAAGACAAGGCTTCATAAAAAGGGTCATCGTTCGATGTACACTGTGCATCCAAAAGCCACCAAAATGTATCATGACTTAAAATAGATTTACTAATGTGACTGATTTTGTTTTTTCACTTTATTGTATGTTAACAAATTAAGGCTGAACATTAAAGACCAACAGGGCTACATCAGAGATTAGAAATCCTATAATGGAAATGGGAGAGTATCATTATAGATTTTGTTATTAGATTGCCTTGTACCTTGAAAGGTTATGATTCCATATAGGTTAACAAAATCTACACATTTTCTTTCAGTTGAAATAACTTTTAGCATAGCTAGGTATGCCAAATGTATATAAAAGAGATTAGGAAATTACATAGAGTACCTTTATCTATAATATTTGACTAGGGGCCTCAGTTCACCTCTAAATTTTGAAAGGCTTCCTAAGAAGCCTTGGGAACTTAATTAAATTTAAGCACTGCTTTCCATTCCTAAATAGACGGCTAGTCAGATTGAACAATCCAAATGATGGAAGACAAGTTAAGGTCATGCATGTTAAATTTTGGCAGTAGTTGGTAAAATTATTTGCCTTTGGTAGGGTTTGCATAAAAAAAAATAGCTATCAAGCTTATATTCAGGTGGCGCCATTTGAAGCTTTATATGGTTGCCATTGTCGTTCCCCTATTAGATGGTTTGAAACTAGTGATGGTTAGATAATGGCCTAAATTTGGTACTAGATACAGTGGAGAAGGTAAAGTTAATTAAAGAAAGATTACTTGCAGCACAAAGAAACATAAGGCTTATGTCGACCATTGAAGGAGAAGGTTAGAGTTTATGGCAGGTGATTATGTGTTTCTTCAAGTTTCCCTTATAAAAGGTGTTATGCGATTTGGTAAGAGGGGTAAGTTAAACCCAAGATATATTGGCCCATCTAAAGTGCTAGAGAGAGAGAGCTAATAATGTAGCCTACTGACTTGCTTTGCCACTTGAATTATCCAATCTCCATCCGATGTTTCAAAAGTCAATGCTTAGGAAATACCTTTATGATCTTCACATGCGATTGCACTATAGGAAATTCAGATAGATGCCAGCTTGAGTTATGAATAAGAGCCTATTACTATATTGGATAAACAAGTAAGACAATTATGTTTTAAAGAATTTCCATCAGTGATGGTGTTATTGAAGAATCATTCTCAAAAGGAAGCAACATGGGACGATGAGCATGTCATACATAACAAATACCCCTATTTGTTTGGAGAAGGTATGTAACTGTTTAAACTTGGGGGCTAAATTTCTTTTAAAGGGAGAATATAACACTTACTAGGTTAGCATGTGTGACACTTGAATGATTGCATAGATTATTTCTATTGTTAGATAAATTGGAATGAAATAAGTGAATAAATAATTTTAGAAGTAAAGGTAGTATAAATTTAAGTAGTGAGTTCATATGACTAGTAAGTGAGTGTGGCTCAGTAGAAGGACTCTAGCACCCTAACTCTGAGGTCAGGGGTTTGAATCTATGTTTTCCATTCCCTCATAAGTTTTTTCTCATCTGCCATGTGTTCCAAACCAGTGGAATTTACATTTTTGCCCTTGACTCAACTGTTTTCTCCTACTTGATAACTCTTCTTGCTCGTGTCTCCACATGTTTAGCCTCATCCTCCCTTCACCTCTCTGTTCTTGTCACTAGTGTGGGTAGTCATCATCAGTTGACCACCTTTGGTGAGGTTTTGGTTGTTGGCTTTCTTTATCCAGTAAGGGAAATTCGTTTTCTTCCTTTCATACAAGGATTTACTAACTTGACGAGTTAAAGTGAATTTGGCAAGTGTTTTCCAAAGTTTTCATGGGGTTTTCATTCTTTAGTGTATCTTCATTCTTTCTCCCATAATTTACAACCTCAACGAAGTATTTTCAAGTCCCAATTTTTTAGAATTTGTCAAATAGTGTTTGCTCGTTAGGTTAAAGCAAAATTATGAAATCTTTAGCTTGGATTGAGCAAAATTGATAAGACTTTCTTTAAATTTTCTTAGGGGTTTTGATCCTTATATGAATTTTAGCCTTTCCCATCTGATTATTGGACTGAATGTTGAACTTGGGTGGCTAATTTTGAATTTGTTAAACTGTATGCCTAAGGTTTAATTTGGGGTAAAGTTTCAAAATTTCCCACTTGATTTAGGCTGGCATTGGACCTAAGTGAGGAAGCAGAGCAACTTGTAGTTGTTGAATTATTAAGGTAAAAAATTTATGATGATGTCTCATTATTGTCAAACCATAGAATTACTTGACATGAATAGAGTTAAGTTATGATGTATTGGAGGTTAAAATTATGGTTGGTAATGAGGAATACTCTGACTAGGTATGAATAAAATTCTTTATGTCTTGTTATATGCATTAGCTAATTATGCAATGAAGAATAATAATAGAGTGGACAAAAGAAAAGAGGAAGAAGTGATGACATGAAACTTAATGGTGAAGAAATAAATTGTGGAAGGTCATTGGGTAATAATATTATACCCTTTTAAGGTATTTTCTATATGTAATATTGTGAGCATTATGAAAAATAAGATAAGATAAAATAAAATAAAATAAAATAAAATAATAATAACAATAAAAAAGACTTCCCATTAATATTGTAAGAAATTTATTTAGTTGAGGTTGCTTATAGCAATGTGGCTAAGTAAGTTAGAAGAACTATAAAGTTTGAACTAGGATTTATATGTTATAAATTATATTGCTATGGCATGGTTCCTAGGATTCTTTATTCCAAGAAAGAATGAACTAGAGAAGTGATGTTAATCATCGTGTTTAAGCCAATGTATAGGGTACCAAATAGGACTTTGGAGTCACTCCTTTTGATCGTATGATCCCATAATAGTTAGTTTACATTTAGATAAGATACTGAAATTAGATGCCTTGCATATTTGTATTATAGGGACTTACCTTAAGAATTCTTCTCTAAGGGTCATATAAGAGGCAAAATGAGTTAAAGTACTTCGTACCCAATTAAACAGTAGCATTTCCAACTGTGTTATGTACTCTAATTAATTTTTTCTGGAATAGCTCATGTCAAAAACTTTTACGCATAGTTCTGGCTTCATTTCACTCACAAGAGTGTTTTATAAAGAAATTTAGATTCTTTCTTTCATGATAGATTGGGATTATGGGATGAGGTCATATAATTGTAAAGAGAACCCATAGCCTAAGTGAAATATCATAATTAAATATTAATCGTTTTATGGAAATTAGATAAACATTATGTACAATTGTTATTCGAATATGAGATACTGAAATAAGGCACAGGTGCATATTGATAGAATTTATAGTGAGAGATTGAGAATCATGACCTATTGTTAGCTTACTCTGAGGGCTACGTGCTCTCAATCAAATATAGTACTTCTCTAAGAGTTATAGGCCCTTGATCGTTGACAATTTTATTTTTCTTCCCCAAGGGTCGTGTGCTCATGACTGATAATGGAACATTTATGTTAAATGCCCATAACTGATAAATACAGTTCTGTTAGATTACTTGGTATAAGGTTTTAGATTTCTATTCCTATGTATATATCAATGGATACCATAAATGTTATTTATTGACTATGATACAAACTTAGTAACATGATGATAGTTGTTAAATCACTGGTATTAAAATATTGTTTTCTCCCTTCACAAGGATAATTTGTATGTCATTTCTAGCTAAAAGAACATCTTTTATCTAACCTCTCATTTATCACCATGTAGCTATATTTATTTCATCTATTTGGAATGCTACTCATTCATTTTTAATCTTTTAGATTCTCAGCCAGATCGGGCTCCTGGTTTTGGAGGTGTAGCATAGGGGTTGCCTGGTGAGCCTGTTTTACTTTACGAGGGCCAAGAATTTTGTATTTTGTAATTTTGGTAATACTTTTGCTTTGGGTTTTGTACTAGATTATATATATATATATATATATACACCGCACTATTAGGTCCAAATGATTACAAGCAGGGATCCCACCCCCCTTTGCTATGTCGTTAATGTATGTTGTATGTTACTTTTGTGTAGATGAAGGCTAAGCTCTCGTAGAATACTAGTAAATGCTGACAAGTGACTTATAGAAACTTTGGGAGGTCTATATTTATAGAGAGTTTTTGCAAAAATTGCTACAGTGTCCTAGTATTGTTTTATCACCAATGTTGTCCTACGAATGTTTAATTCTTAAGTTGATCATGAATGAATATAATGGGTGCATTTCTGGGCTTACAGGCATAGGGTTTATTCTCTTCGCCTGTTCCAATCATGCCCCAAGTGTTAGGGAGTGATAGAATGCTTGTTGATGGGAAAGTTTCTAGAAGCTCATTTTAATACTCATGTTGAATGGACATATGTAATGTTCCTTTTAAACTGTTCTCAATAGTCATCGCAAATAAACATAAAAGAATTCTTCATGACATTGTTTTTGAATCTCAGATAGCTTTTGTTCCATGTAGACTAATCATTAATAATGTGTTGGTGGCATTTGAATTGTTACATACTATAAAAAGGAAGACAGGAGGAAATGAGCGATTGATGTTGATTAAAATAGTCATTAGTAAAGCTTATGACAAGGTGTATTGGTACTTCCTCAAGGATATGCCAGTTACTCTTGCTTTTGAATACTCTATTATGGTAAATAGCAAGGTAGTGGGACCCATTACCCTTAATAAAGGATAGAGACTTGGAGACCCTCTATCCCTCTACCTTTTTATTCTCTATGTTGAAGGCTTAATGATGGTTGTTAGGCAAACTGAGATAGTAGGAGAACTACAAGGGTGTAGGGTGAGTGTTAGAGGTCCCTAAGTGATACATCTTCTGTCACACCCTAAATTCCTAGACTGCAACTGGCATAGATAACAGGAATAACCCTGTTCCTGCAAGTAACCACTAAGTTTTCTTGACCGATTATAATATTGTGCAAACCATGCAATAATGTAAGTTCACGAAAATCTTAATACCAAGTAGTTTAACAGCCGTGTATTTTTGAAGAAATTTCAGCAGAGTCTCTTCTATAATTGAAGCCTACCAAAATTACTACAAACATCTACCCATCAAAAAATAAAGTCCAGAAAAGAAAGCTAAGCTCTCAGATAATCCAATAACTGATAAAACTATAACAAAATAGGGGAATGGGGAACCTGCCTATGGTCATCCATACACATTTACAATTATTTATATTTTGGCCAAATTACACTACAACAAAAGTATGATACCCTAGCAAAATAAGGAATAATATCCTCTGCGGTACAAGTAGAGCTCTTCTAACCTTCACGTTTTGGAAGCTGCACTGGGTGGTTATATGAAATTAAAGAAAATATAAATGGGTAGCATTTCAGTAACATGCGTTACTTTATAAATCCTTACCGTGCTTTGTGTTATTTACTTTATAATAACTTCTCAAATATCTAATACTATACCTATTGGCCGAAACCTTTTAAATGATCAATTCTCTATTAATCAACATTTAAATGCTTACCGTAAAAGGCATAACATGCGTTAATTACACAAAAGAAAGAAATTTCAACTATGCAATATAAAATAACAATCATGGATTTATTTCCATGGAAATTAAGTCAATCAAGGGTACTCAGTCCTTGGAAAATATATTTATTGGTCAAGAATCCACTACCTTCAGAGAAACCATATTCATTGGTCAAAGGTACTTAGCCCTTGGATAAATTAAATCAAACCATTGTGAGGCACAAACTCATGCTGTTTAATCCATCTAATACTCACTTTCAATACAATCCCCTTCTGATTGTTCTTACATAAATGTCACATTGCAATAACTTATTAGTTTGCCTATGATATTATATTTGCTTTATATGTGTTATGCAACATCACACATAATTTATAGTTCATTTGAAAAAAAAAAAATTCAAGTTCATAGGCTATTCCCTCGTCAACAAAAGGACAATATCCACAAAAATTCCATTACAAAATAATATAATTGATAAACAACAGCATATATCATATGATACCATTGGAAAAGCTACCACTTATCTGGTGGGGGAATTCCCCTAGCTCGCTAGCTCTTCGTGTGGCATCAAGTGGATGGACTTATAATCGTGAACTTTCAAATTGCAAAGACACCGATGCACTATTTAAGAAAAACATGCCATGCAAACTAATCTTGGCTACAGAAAATTTGAAATAATGAATATTTCAACAAAAAATTTATATAAAAAGGAAAAACCTAAATTTTAGACCTCTAAATTAAAGGAGTGTCACAGTCTTGATTATTTAAATCATAGAGTTAAGCTTGTCACAAATATATATATATATATCTATATATATATATATATATATGTATGTATGTATATATAAGAGCTAAATTATTAACTGGAAAGTCAGAGTCTTAATTATTTTGAATATTAATACACGGTTTATGCTTTTCAAGCGGTTATTGTATATATACTTTACGTTTCAGAACTAAGCGAGGTGTTATTGTAATAATTATGTGTATGCTGAATAACTTGTCTTGGTTAAATTTATTTTAGCAAAATTTGAATTGAATTTTATTTTAAAAAGATAATTTAAAATTATACATAGATAACGTGACACACGTAAACTGAGACCAACATCCACCAACTAATCTGGAAAAATATTAATATGGACAAGTCAAATGTCTTATTTAAAATCCATATTTTTAAATATTACTGTTGATTTTTGTAGAAGATATTTTATCATAGCAGGTGCTGCAGGAGCTATTGCCATATTTACATCCATTTCAGTAAAATTGTCGTTTTATTAAGTTGTACTGGAAACATTAAAAGTAAATGCATAATTAAAAGTAAATATCACATACATATCAAATATTAGAAATATGCTTCATCAGAATTTTTGTTTCAGTAAGTTTCAGTTAGATTCAGTTAATATCACGTGAGGATCACGTGCAAGTGAGTCCGGTTAGTTTGAGGATTGCATTAGATAAATATAATCGTCGTGTGGCTTCAGGTCATACAGGCTAAAGAAATCATTCTAATCTTTCTCTTGCTTTCATTTTCTTCTCTCTAGCTCTTCGTTCTTCTCTGGATCCTTTTCTACCATTATAGCGCAAGCAAGCTCACCTCAGAGACATGGAAAAAAACAAAGAATGTGATTTAGAGGGCGAGTCATTGCAAGAAATTCTTGTGAGACTGCCAGTTCATTGCGTCTTTCGTTTCAAGTGCGTCTCTAAGCATTGGAATTCAATAATATCAAAACCATCCTTTGCCCACTTTTACGTTTCTCGCATCACAGAAACCTCCAAATTGAACCATCGCTTCTTATTACTCTTCGATGCGGTAGTTCTTGATGAACCACGACGGAGGATTAGGGGTTTATCTCCTCCTACTGCAGATTCCCAATTACGCAAAATCATAAGAGATGAATCAAAATTACCTTTAATGGAGGGCGAGAATAAGCCACACCGAGCGGTGACATTCTTCTATTTACCTCCGAGGAGAGTGAAAGAGTATAATGTTATTGCAGCGTCAAACGGCTTCCTCTTATTATGTACTATCGGTGATTACTACGTTTATAACTTTGTGACAAGGGAAATTGTTGCTATTCCTGCACCTCGCAGGTTATGTAATCCCAATATTGGATTCATAACCCAAATGAAACAGATTCTTGTTGAAAGCTTCAGAATTGTTCAAGCACTGAAACAAAAACAGCATCTTGTATTTCACGTTTATTCCTCTGAAACTGGTAAATGGAACGAACAGCGATTTCCCCTTCACATTCGCCTTCTTGGTTGTTGGGATTCAAGGACACCCAAATTTGCTTTCAGAGGGCATCTCCATTGGGTAGAACGTAGCACTGGAATTCTAGCCTATGACCCTTTCAATCAACGTCAATGTCGGCTTCTAAGATTTCCCAATCCAAGATCGGTTCCTAATTTTTGCTTTAGTGTTTCCGAAGAATATATTAGACTTGTCGAGACACCAAAACCAGAGGCTGAGTTCGGTATGGAGTTTTGGACTTGTACAGTATGGAGACTTGAGGATTATGAAAAACAAGAGTGGTGCTTGGAGCATAGAATCACATATGATTGGAAACGTAGTACTCGACGTATTACCAGACCAATTAGGTTTTTGATTCCTCTTCTTTGTGCTCCGTATGATCCACAGGTTGTGTACTTATGGAACTCCAAGGTTGGAGAAGTCATTTCTTTCAACCTTCGAACTGGGAAATCACTTATCGACTATAGTTGGAAACCCTACCGTTATGAATTTACGATAAAGCCAGTCCTCCATGCCGAGATCCCCATTTGGCCTTCGCCAATTCCTCGTCCTCTTCCTCCAAATAAAACTCGCATTTAAATGTGCGTTATCATATAATTTTTCCTTTTTGTAATCTTAGAATTTATACGTAAGTGAAAGCTGTTATTAATAGTAAAGTTAGAGGATGGGCATCATCAATGTTTATTTTATGCTTCATGGCATTCATCTTCTTTTTTAAGTTTAGGATTTGGTGCTACGCAATGTAAGAAATTCATTAACTTGTGTTACGAAAATTTGGTGTTAGGCAATGCCATCTTGCGCAAAATATATATAAGTGTGTTATATATGTGTTATCATATGAAGCTTTCTTTATATTATTATTATTATTAAACATTTATGTTGTTTAATTAATCATCAATATGAATAAAGAAACCAAATAATACCTGCGTTTTAATTTATGTAGTCATATAATTATTCTCTTATGTAATCTTAGAATTTATACATACTCATGGGAGAGTTGCTATTTATAATAATGTTAGAGAATTGCCGTCAACTCTATTGTATATTTTAAGGTGTTATCTTTAGTGTATTCGCAATTTTGAGTATACCAATGTATCCAGTTATAATTGTAATAACTGGGTGCATTGGTGTACTCAAAATTGTGAGTGCACATAAGATTTTATCATATTTTAATTTTCTTGGCGTTTTTATTTTTCAAGTTTTTGATTGTGTCATCTTGTGCAAAGTATATATAAGTATAACTATATTTCATGTGTTATAATATAAAGCATTTGTTATTACTAAAATTGTATTTTCTGTGATAAATCATCAATATAAATGAAGGAACCAAAATCTAACACAAAATAAAATTTCCATGCTCCCCTAAAACATTGCCTATGTTAAAATCCCTTGTAAAGTAAATTATGTCTCAGCCAATATATTGCACTACCAAAGATGAAAAGAAGAAAAGAAGAAAATAAACGTTGATTTTCAAAATATTCCTTCCCTCACCTTGCTCTCCTTGAGGCCAAGTTTTCAGGTTCATTCTTAACTTATACCATATTAAGGATTTAAACTTTATTTTTCTTATAAGTTGCAATAATTTTAAAATTTCTGTTAATTTAATTATAATAAATTATGGAATGTAAAATGCAAATAAAAATGGAAGCACTTATTGAGATTGAATGAGATAGATAAAAACTTATGCAGTAATAATTGCAATTAAATACGAATGTTAATATTTTATGATATGATTACGAAATATAAGTTTGGCATCTATTTAGTGTAGTTTTTGTGTGGGCAAATCACGAAAGTGCTATAATATAATCTCACATGAGTACTTCACATAATTTTATATAGTAATATTAAAAATTTAGAAAATCAGTATAAAAACCTAAGTTATACATTAATACAAAATTTAATTATCAACAATTATCTTAAATTATCTAATATGAAGTGAAAACTAATGAAATTATTAGAAGAAATTTCAAAAATTAATATGTCAGATTGAAGTCTTTATGAGCCTATGACTGATAGACCTAGTGAACAATCATTTAATTCTACATTCTAAACATGAAATTCAAACGTCCCAATGAACAAATAATCTATAGTAATTGTCTGCTCATGTAGCACGTATAAGAGGAGGTAGCTTTTGAGACTCTTGTCCACTGCATCTATGAAGACAAACATGGCACTTCTAATGATCTAGGAGGAAGTGGAAGAGGAATAGAAGGTTGAGGAAACCATTGGCGGTCAAGGGATTGGTAAAGGAAACTATGAGATCAGCTTAGTTGGTTGGTTTCTCACGTCTAGTGTTGTAAACTTTCAAAATACCCTGGCAAACTTGTGGCACTCGCTATGGGGTGTTTGGGTTTTAGAGATGGGTGATGACCGTTATCTCTTCTGGTTCTTTTATAAGGTCGACATGGATACAATTATGGAAGGTGGCTCTTGGACTTTTAACAACTACTTATTAGTGACCCATAAGCTTAAAGAGGGTGAAGACCCTTCTAATGTACCATTATTACACTCCAACACATGGGATTAGGTTCATGATTTGTCGATAGGGATGATGTATGGCAATGCAGTTTGGAAATTTCCTAGCAATGTTTGTGCAGTATGATGCAAAGGCCATTGCAAGAGGTAGAATGACATATATGAGAATTAGAGTTGTACTCTGTAATGTCAAAAAAAAAAACATCTTTTTCTATAATTTAAAACTTTATGGCTGTCTAGACCATTTAAAAATAATAATAATAATAACAATAATGGTAGATATGAATCCCATTTATTTTCTTAAACTTTACTGTGTATTTAGTTTCCATTTTTCTATGCCCAAATTGGTCTAGGAGTCTTTAACATGGTTCATATTCCAAGATATTTTTAACAAGGAAAAATGGTAACCCCACTTTCTAGTGACCATTTAGGCGATAAAAGAAAAACCTGCCATAGATTTCAAGAGTTATGGGATTTGAATTAATCATTTAAGTGACATAGCCTGCCATAATCTTATATGTACAAGGTCCACAAGGCTTCTTAAAGATACTATTTAATTTCATTTTAATGTCTTATTTTACTCATTCCATTAATTGAGATTCTACCACTACCATGTATATAACATGTAAAAATTTGTATAAAAGAAATAGCCTAGTACTCTGAAATGACTAGGCCTCATACAAAATTAATATTAATAATAATAACAACAATAAAAATAATAATAATACTTGGCGTAACATAAATCAATTCTGATTGTTTATATCTAAAGTCTGTATACCGAACATCTTATATGAAAACATACATCTTACTTAGAAATACAAATAAGTTCGTAGTAGTCACATAATTCAGACATATTATACACATTATTTTCTTATAAAAGTACAAAAAAATGACATGTTTCTAAAGTATATTACATAGCTTGCTTTCTTTTATTTCCTTGGAGTTTTCACCTGAAAAATGTTATTCAACTTGGATGAGATTACAAATCTCAGTAGTGATATATTTTAATTAGAATATACAGGTATCATTAATATACCTACTATAAGAACTAAGAACATTAATATGGGCTATGTATGATAATGCATGAATGCACATTTGGTTTCTTTTGTAACCATAATCCCATACTTATGGCTATCTCATCATATCATCATTCTCATGATCGTCATCATGACTAAATATTGGCCAATTCATCATCGTGGTGAGTTAAAAAACTCAAGAGTTCATCCTGCCTTTAAAAATTACCATGCGACAATTTATAGATGAACAAAACTAACCAAATGCATACATAGCAAGATATATTGAAAAATATTAATAAACCAGTTCTTAGACAGGTATATAGAGAATAAAAATATAGACTACCTTTAAGGTGAGTTTGAAATATGAATTTCCTATGAGTACTTCTTCCACTATCTCTCCCTTTCTCTTTCTTTCTCTTAACTTCAAATGAAAAACTAAAGAAATGTTCGTCCTATTTATAGAAGTTTTTCAAGTTACTATACAGATTATTGTGCAAATAGTAAAAATACACATTTTCGACGTGTTAGCCACTGTTTACTATGCAGTTACTATGCAATGGCTAAAATTACATTTTTTTATCTCGACAACATATTTTATTTTCATTTGAGTCCTTGGTAAAATTATATTCTCTACCCTAAATATTACTTTTTCTTTTCCATTTGGTCCTTATGCAATAATTTCTCTACCGACACTTTCGTTTAATATTTATTTATTTTATAAAAAGTTAAAACTATAATTTTATCCAAAAAATATTATTTTCTTTTGATTTTAGTCCCTAAAAATTATAATTTCTTCCCCAAATATTTTTTTATCCTTTCATTTTAGTCTTTAAAATTTTATTTTAATTCTATTTTCTTGGCACTTTAAATTCTTACAAGTCGACTAATAATTATATGTTACTTCGACAAAATTAATTTTCACTGAATTGGACCTCGTATATATATTTTAAATTATCCAAATATATATATATATATATTTAATTAACATAGATTTAAATATTCTAGGATGTTACATTTCACCCCCTTAAATAAAATTTTGTCCACAAAATTTGAACATACCTCAAGCAAATAAATATGGGTACTTCTTCTGCATTTCAACTTCCATTTCCCAGGTAACTTCTTTAGATGATAGATCCTTCCATAACACTTTCATTAGAGGGATTGTTTTGTTCCTTAGCTATTTAATCTTCCTATCTATGATCTTATCCGGTGTCAAAACAAAAGACAAATTGTCTTGCAATGTAATATTTTCATATTCAATGATAGGCCATAGATCCAATTTTGTTTAAAATTTCAAATGGACCAAGGTATTTGGGATTGAGTTTTCTTTTTTTTATTGATCAAGTAACCCCAGTGACTAGAGACACTTTAAAAATTACATGGTCTCCTACATCAAATTCCACTGGCCTCCTTCTCTTATTTGCATAACTTTTTTGCCTGCTCTGAGCTATAATTAATCTCTCTCTGATGGATTTAATTTTCTTTGAGGTTTGGTCAACTATCTTTGGTCCTATCAAACTTCTCTCTCTAAGCTCAATGCAACAAAGGGGTGACCTACATTTTCTCCCATACAATGTTTCAAAAGGTGCCATTTAATGCTTAATAGTTGTTATTATAGGCAAACTCTGCTAAAGGCAAATACTCATCCCAATTTTCTTTAAGCTTTAAACACAAGCCCTTAACATGTCTTCTAAGATTTGATTAACTCTTCCTGTTTGCCCATCGGTTTGAGGATGGTAAGCTGTGCTAAAACATAATTTGGTTCCTAATGTTTCTTGTAAAGACCTATAAAAGTTTGAAGTAAACTTGGGATCTCTGTCTGCATAATACTGTTAGGAACCCTATGAAGCCTCACAATTTCTTTGATATAGATCTGGCTTAATCTATCTAGAGTATAAGTGGACTTAATTGGAAGAAAATGAGTCAACTTTGTTAATCTATCCACTATAACCTAGATAACATCATTCCTATAAAACGTCCTAGGCAATCTCATCATGAAATCCATAAATATACTATCCTATTTCCATACAGGAATGTCTAAGGGTTGTAATAGATGCTCAATCTTTATCCTTTGGTAAGTTAAGCATCTAGCCACATATTCAGTATTATCACCCTTCATTCTTGGCCACCAAAAAATATTTTTCAAATCATAATACATTTTGGTAATACCAGGATGAATGGTATATTTACTTCTGTGTGCTTCATCTAAGATCCTTTTCTTTAACTCTTTGTCATTAGGTACATAAACTCTCTTGAAAAATCTAACCAAACCATCCTTTCTTACATTATACTATCTTGCTTTTCCCATATTCATTTGTTCTTTCACCTCTAGTAAATACTCATCTTGCTATTGAGCTTCTTTAATTTGTTTCATGAATTCATTTTCAATTCTCACCTCACTGGAAAGTAGTCTACTTAGTTGTACCTACCAAGACAGGTTCATGCCTCTTAAGGATTCAATTAACTCATGTTCTTTAACCATTATCATGGCCATATGGATTGATTTTCAGCTAAGTTCATCGGCTGCTACATTGGCTTATCCTGGGTGATATTTTAAAGTAACATCATAATCTTTCAAGTATTCCATCCACCCTCTGTGTCTCATTTTCAACTTCTTTAGTCGAATAAATATTTTAGACTTTTGTGGTCTATAGACTTCAACCGTGGCAACATACAAATAATGCCTCCAAATTTTTAAAGCAAAAATTACCATTGCTAGTTCAAAATCATGTGTGGGATAATTTTCTTCATGTGGTCTTAATTGTCTAAAAGCATAAGCTACCATTCTACCTTGCTGTATAAGTACACATATCAAACCCTTTTTTGAAGCATCAATATAATTAATAAAAGTGTAATGTGGATCTGGGTTGATAAGTACTAGTGCATAAGTGAGTCTTTGTTTTAATTCTTGAAAACTCTTTTCACAATCACAATCCTATACAAATGGTCTTTCTTTTCTAGTCAAACTAGTTAGAGGTAAAGCAATTTGAGAA
The DNA here is from genome assembly GCA_037074485.1 of Delonix regia. Taxonomy (NCBI): domain Eukaryota; kingdom Viridiplantae; phylum Streptophyta; class Magnoliopsida; order Fabales; family Fabaceae; genus Delonix; species Delonix regia. Next base: position 13,230,181 of record CM073458.1, read on the forward strand.
AAGCCATGTATAAATCTTCCATAGTAGCCTGCTAAACTTAGGAAACTTCTTATTTAAGTAACTGTTTTAGGCCTCTCCTAATTTAAGATTGCTTCAACTTTGCTGGGATGTACTGCAACCCCTTTTTTAGAGATAACATGGCCTGAGAATCTTACTTTGTTAAGCCATAATTCACATTTACTAAGTTTGGCAAACAACTTCTTTTCTTTCAAAGTTTCTAGGACAATTTTCAAATGTTTTCCATGTTCTTCAGGGTTCTTTGAATAAATCAAAATATCATCTATAAAGACCAAAACAAACTTATCTAAGTAAGGCCTAAAAATTCTATTCATGTAATCCATAAAAATAGCCAGTGCATTAGTTAAACCAAATGGCATACCCAAGAACTCATAATGGCCATATCTTGATATGAAAGTTGTTTTAAGGTTGCCTTTAGCCTTGACTCTCAATTGATGATATCTTGATCTTAGGTCTATCTTAGAAAACACTGAAGATCCTACCAATTGATGAAGAAGATCATTAATTCTTGGTCATGGGTACTTTTTCTTTATGGTTATTTTGTTTAGTTCCCTATAATCAATGCATAATTGCAAACTCCCATCCTTTTATTTTACGAAAAGAATAAGATCACCCCATAGAGAGACCTAGGCTGAATAAATCTCTTTTCCAAAAGTTCTTCTATTTGCTTTTTAAGTTTGACTAACTCTGTGGGTGCCATTCTATAAGGTGCCTTAGAAATAGGTCTCGTCCCAGGTACTATGTTAATAGCAAACTTTATTGCCCCTTCAAGGGGTATGCCACTCGCCTCAGTAGAAAAAACTTCTGGGAACTCTCTCACAATTGGTATTTCTTTTATTCCCTCTTTTACTTTGACTTCCACTAAAACAAATATTAAGAACCCCTGACATCCCTTTTCTTAAGCATTTCTTAGCCTGGGCAGAAGACTTAAACACAAGTTCAGACTTAATACATGGTATAGACCCACAATTAGGAATAGAAATGGTTTTATTGGTGCAATCAAGTATGACATTATAGGAAATCATCCAATTCATACCAATAATAACATCAAGTTCATGGAAAGGCATAACTATCAAATCTAGGGTGGTAGAACAATGATTAAATTGGATGATACAATTCAAACACACATCAGAAGTCACAACTTTGCTTCCAGTAGGGGAGGAAACAGAGAAGTCATATGGCAAAGTATCAATATGCAACCCTTACCTCTTAGCACAATCATATGATATGAATGAGTGGGTAGCACCTAAATCAAAAATTGCATTTACTAGACAATCATTAATTGTAATGTTACCTTGGATCATAAAAAGAGATTAGATAGCCTTTTGCTGTGTTAGGTTAAAGATCCTTCCATGGGTTTGTGATTTGGAATGGGGAACTACTTCCTTCTATTCTAGGCAATCTCTAGCCAAATGGTCTAGCTTTTTGCATCTGTAACATCCGCCTTGCCCTGCTAAACATGGCCTAAAGCCATGATTTTTACCACACTGTAGACAAGTGGGGTTTTGGAAACTTTCTTGTGTGATAGGTGTCATATTCTTTCCTTTATCATTCCCTCTTCTAGGCCACGCATTTTTACTACCTCTTTTATTACCTCGAGCACTACTTTCTTCCTTTCTTGGCCTCTTAACTTCAGAGTGAATTTTAGGTGTAGACCCTATCATTTTTTTCAAATTATTTTTTGTCACCCATGCCACTTTAACTAATTTATTAAATACTCTAATTTGTTGAGGGGCAACTTTATCCCTAATCTCTGGTTTAAATCCCTTTTCAAGCTTCTCAACCATCCAAACCTTATCATCAAATTTCTTTAAATACGAGGAATACCTCGAAAGTTCAATGAACTTAGCCACATAGGCATTAATTGACATATCTCCCTCTTATTGTTTTAAATTTATAAATTTTATTTCTTTTTTATCTCTAATAGATCTGGGGAAATTTTTTCATAAATTTCCTTCACAAAGCTTTCCTGGGTTACTAGTACATTTCTTGCTTGTAAAACATACCTGGTACTCCGTCGCCAATGTTCTGCTTCTTCAGTGAATATAAAGGTAGCTAGGACCACATTTTGATGATTAGTAACCTCCAAAATTCCAAATATCTTCTCCATTTGCATGAGCCATGATTCGGCCTTTTGAACATTGAATTCTCTAATGAATTTTGGTGGATTATACTTCTTAAACTAGCTGAAAGCTTATGCATTGGTGAGTTAGGGTAGATTTACTAGAGGTGAAGGGGCTGGTGGTGGTTCCTGAGACCTTGTAAGAGGTGGAGTAGCTTGAGGTAGATTTTCTTGCCCATTCTCAACTCTTATACTACTCCATTGCTGTTGAGTAGTCCTTTCCTCTCTTTCTTGTTCTCTTTTACCTAGGAGTTCTTGTAACTACTGAATGGTTTGTTATTGTTGATCCATCCTAGCTGTAAGAACTTGTAAAGTGGCTACCACTTGATCCATAGGGTCAGTTGTTCTCCTACCTCTTCCTTTAGTGTTCACCATTTTTTTGTTTTTTTTTGCTAAAAAATGAACAAACTTTAATTTTTCTCATCAATATATGTAACATTTAATAGTCCAACTCACTCATAACGAAGAAATATATCTATTCTTCATGTCAAAGTATAGTATTATCAACTTTCTTTTTTTAATCAAGGTGCCTAAATCATGCTTTGATAACAAAAATGTAATGTCTACAAAAAATTAAATACATCTTTTCTATAATTTAAAACTTTATGGTTGTCTAGACCTTTTAAAATAATAATAATAATAATAATAATAATAATCATGCTAGATAGGAATCCCATTTATTTTCTTAAACTTTACTGTGTATTAAGTTTCCATTTTTCTATGCCCAAATTGGTCTAGGATGTTTCCAACAGGGAAAAATAGCAACCCCACTTTCTAGTGACCATTTAGGCGATAAAAGAAAAACCTGTCGTAGATCTTAGGAGTTATGGGATTTGAATTAATCATTTAGGTAGTGTAGCCTGCCATAATCTTATATGTAAAAGGTCCATAATGCTCCTTAATGGTATTATTTAATTTCATTTTAATGTCTTATTTTACTCATTCCATTAATTGGGATTCCACCACTACCATGTACATAACATGTAAAAATTTATATAAAGGAAATAGACTAGTACTATGAAATGACTAGGCCCCATGCAAAATTAATATTATTAATAATAACAACAATAAAAATAATAATAATACTTGGTGTAACATAAATCAATTCTGATTATTTATATCTAAAGTCTGTATACCGAACATCTTATTTATAAATACAAATAAGTTCATAGTTGTCACATAATTCAAACATATTATAAACATTATTTTCTTATAAAATTACAAAAAAATGACATGTTCCTAAAGTTTATTACATAGTTGGCTTTCTTTTATCTGCTTGGGAGTTTTCACTTGAAAAATGTTATTCAACCTGGATGAGATTACAAATCTCAGTAGTCATTTTTTTTATTCAGAATATACAGGTATCATTAACATACCTACTATAAGAACTAGGCACATTAATATGGGCTATGTATGATAATGCATGAATGCACATTTGGTTTCTTTTGTAACCATAATCTCATACTTATGGCTACCTCATCATATCATCATTCTCACGATCGTCATCATGACTAATATTGGCCAATTCATCATCGTGGTGAGTTTAAAATTCAAGAGTTCATTCTACCTTTAAAAATTACCATGCGACAATTTATAGATGAACAAAACTAACCAAATGCATACATAGCAAGATATATTGAAAAATATTAATAAACCAGTTCTTAAATAAGTATATTGAGAATAAAAATATAGATTACCTTTAATGTGAGTTTGAAATTTGAATTTCCTACGAGCACTTCCTTCACTATCTTTCCCTTTCTCTTCCTTTCTCTTAACTTCGAATGAAATACTTAAGAAATGTTCGTCCTATTTATAGAAGTTTTTCATGTTACTATGCACGTTATTGTGTAAATAGTAAAAAAACATGTTTTCGACGTGTTAGTCATCGTTTACTATGTAGTTACTATGCAATGACTAAAATTATATTTTTATCTCGACAATATATTTTCTTTTCATTTAAGTCCCTATTAAAATTATATTTTCTACCCTAAATATTTTTTTTTTCAATTTGGTCCTTATGCGACACTTTCTTTTAATTTTTTGTTTCTTTTATAAAAAGTTAGAACTATAATTTTATCCCAAAAATATTATTTTCTCTTCACTTTGGTCCTTGAAAAGTATAATTTCTACCTCAGATTTTTTTTGTCCTTTCATTTTAGTCCTTAAAATTTTATTTTAATTCTATTTTCTTGGCACATTAAATTCTTACAAGCCAACTAAAATTTTATGTTACTTTGCCAAAATTAATTTTCACTTAATTGGGCCTCGTATATATATTTTAAATGATCCAAATATATATATTTTTAATTAAGATAAATTTAAAAATTCTAGTATGCTACACACTCGATGTCTAATGCCAACATAAAAGAAGAAAGAAGATAAGTTTTCCTAGGGGCTAATAAGTTTATATTACTTTTAAGTATGAGTGGCTATCCCTATTCAATTATCTCTGTAGGCACTAGGGTTGTAACATCCTTTAGTGATTTTAATATAAGCTAAATTATTTATGAGAAATTAGAAAGAATTAAACAAAAATAAATATGCCTAGTTAAATCATTTAAAGAAAACAACCTAAAACTTAGTTTTAAGGCAAAGGGGCAAAATGGTCATTTTTGAAAAGTGCAAAGGGCAAAATGGAAAATTTACAAGGCCAGGGGCAAAATGGTCATTCTTGAAAAATGATAAGGACAAAATGGTAGATCACAAGGAGGGACATGCGGCATTATCTTAACATGCGGGGCTAGCACATGTGGGGCCCACACCATAGTAAAATATTAATATTCATGGGGCCCACACCATAATTATATCTTAGAAATTTATTATTTAAGATTAAATACAATCGTTGGATTAAAAATATGTGGTTATATCCTACTTGTCGAATTCTCTTTAAATACTCCACACCCTACCCCTCTTCTTTACATCATTCCCTTCATTCCTTCCCATTCTCATTTCACTCACTCTCACCTCTCCACTCCACACTTAGGTCAAGAAGGAAGAAAGCAAGAAGGAAGGAAGCAATTTTAGAAGAATTACTAGAAAGTATAGCGTATCCAAGTAACATGATTTAGCATATTCTAGGTTCTCTTCTTTTCTTTTTCTTTTCCTTCTTCTTCTTCTTCTTGAATGGTTTTCATGGTAATGTAAGGGTAAAAAGGGTTGGTTACGGTGTGGAAATATAGTTGAGTTTAGAACACACCATAATACTGTATAACCAATCACTTTTGGCCTATGGTTATTTATCTTAAAATTTTGTCACCATGACCTTCCATAAGCCCATTCAAAGTCTAAGAAGGGTCGAATTAGAGAAGACTGAGGCAAGATAGATATTTTGAAATATATAGGGAAATATTATGTAAGTCATAACAACTTTAGGATAATAATTTTGATGTGTGAATTTTCTTATGCATTAGGTATCCTTGTATAAATATTTGTTATTCATAAACTATAATTGCCTATGTTATTATACATTTCAACTTTGTATGATGGGGAGATAATATGGTTGTTTGAGAAGAGAACAACTCCTTGTGAGAGTAAACTATTCTTGTACGCTGTACTTATTGATAGCTTGGAATCCCATTTGATAATGGTTGGTTGTGCTGCCTTAATATAAGCCATTTGATAATGGTTAGCTATGCCACCTTAATATATATTGTAAATCATTGGTAATGGCTGGCTATGTTGCCTTAATATATATTGTCAATGAATTCCTTAGCAAGGTATTATATCTCATTAATCTTGTAATTAATGGTAGGTCATACCACCTAAATGATTTCAGGAAAAATGGTGTTATTACACTTCTTGGCCCATAACTTGAATTATGAGATCAATTGTAGGCTATGCCACCTAAAGGGTCGCAAGAAATCAAGAGAGGACAAGAATGTATCCTTGTTGGGAATATCTTGAATTAAATTGATACCAATGGGATTCCTAACTATCATAAGAACATCAGTGCTCAAAAGAAATCTTGATAGTTCTCTCTCAAACTAATCTTGTTATAACCACATGATGGCTTGGATGACATATCAAGATAAAGATTATATTGCCTAACTTTATCTTGGGTACCTGCTGGGGGACTTCTCAGTTAAAGGTGGGGTCGCTCTTGCTGGTCAGATGTCATACGCTGGGGTTCATGAGACTCGATTGCCTGGGTATGACAGTCTTACATTGGTCTTCGTGAGACTCGAATAGCCCATATATGACTTCCCAATGCCTAATGGTTGAGGACATTGTTTACTTCTATTTGCCATATGTTTACTAACACATATTTGTATGTTGTGATATATGACATCCATAAATATTTCATAAAAATCATAATTTATAGTTATAATTTATTCCTTGGATATTTCGAGTATCATATATGCTTTTTCATGTTACTAAGAAACTATTCTCACAATTATAATAATGATGTTTTTAGATGGAAAATAATTAAATTTCTCTTGAAGTCCGTACAAATTGGGTATTTATCCCATCAATTGGGAAGTGCTTATTATTAAGATAATTGTCGTAAGATGCGATATGGCCTTATGCGCCATACCACTTATGTTCATGTCACAAGATGGCATAAATTTTATTAGTTTTTCAAGTCCTGTGTCAGTCCTTAATATTAGGCCTAATTTCGATAGGCTTAATACCCATTCTCCCAGTTTTGTTGAATTATTTATACAGATGTATGATCAAATGGATGTATGAACTTATGTTATCTATAATTATATTATTTTGTTTTAGACATTCTAATGCATTTTTCATAATTCTCACTTAATAATATTTTTAATTGGAATTTATAATAAATTCTATAATATGGTTGTTATAGGGGTCACTTCAAAAGTTGTTATGAGTTATGTTGAGTAAGGTTGGAACCCAAGAAGGGGGTGAATTGGGTTTTATAAAATTTTACTAAAAAACTCCTCTTAAAATTGAAAGGAAATAATCAAATCAAACTTGAAACAATAAATGCAGAATATAAAAGGAGTAAGGGAGAAGAATAGACATAGAGATCTATCTTGGTTCAGCTTCTACCCAAGCCTATGTCCAGGCCTTAATCAACCTCTTAGGATTTTTCACTACCTCAAAAAATTAATACAACACCCAAGAGAACCTTTCCTAATTCCCAAGCTCTCACAACTTGACTCCTTTAAGAAACCTCATTGAATTCTCTCTCAGGTATATACTCCCCCTGAACCCAAGCTCTATCTTAGCTTGACACCCTCAAGGAAACTCCTTGAGCTTGTATCTCAGAGGAATGAAAGAATTATAGATAATGAACTCTCTAAAATAGAATAGATGATACAATGAAGCACTAATATGATAAAGAGCTTATATAGAGATAAAAACTTATGATATAATCACTATTGAATAGTTTTCTTCTTATTTTAGTGTCTTTAAGTTGATTTTATATAGATTAAGGTCCAATAGATCTATTGGAAGTGAATGGCAAATGAGAGATTCCAAAATAGATCTGTTATAAATCCATTCTGGCTTTTCTGCCAGTGATTAGTCAATGTTTCACCACTGACTAATCAACTACTCCCTCTTTCCCTCTCACAAATTTTCAAAATCTAGACCCTAACAGTCAATTGATCACTTATAGCCAACTGACTGATGCTTAATCTGAGTGTGGCCAGTTGACTGCTAACAAGTGGCCATTTGACTGCTCATTCATAGACAGCTCCCAATCGAATATGGCATGAGCTGGTAGCTGACTGATGCCTCTAAGAAGGTGACCAGTTAACTGTTGGCTCACAAAGTGCTCCTACTCGACTGGACAAGGCCTGACAGCTGACTAGCAAGGTGGCCAGTTGACTAGAGACTTCCAGAGTTCCCTAAATAAGGTTTTTGTCTACCATTAAGATATGAAATTAATTATACATTCATTTTATGTCATTCCTATCAACTCAATATCGCTTACAAAAGGTTCTTAAGACATGATTAAACATTGAAAACATCTAGGACCAAGGTAATGCAGAAAAAAACTTTTCTTCTTGTGTTGTTATCATTAAAACCTTGGTCTTTCAACAAATGAGCTCAACAATCTCCCCTTTTTTTTATTATGACAAACCTGTAAATGTTAGTTCTTCACAATGAAAACTTTTTCAAGGTAGTAAGCTCATAAAATCCTTTCTTTTTGTGAAGTTTGATATGGTCACATTGTTTAACTTTCACTTCTTTTTATTTCTATTGGTTTCTTGTTTATACAAATAAGTGCAGGTGATAATAACAGATAACCAATAATCATATTAATCGAAATAGCTACTTTTATTGAAATCATAAGCATAGTAGAAACAAATAAACCCAAAGTTCAATAAGGAAGTAAACACAAACAAGAAAACTAAGTTCAATGAAATCAAACATCAAACATCAGATGCTCAAAAGCTTATAATTTCACTTTAAACTCCTAATTTCTTTGCCATTTTGTCACATCAAAAAGGGAGGCAAAGAACTAAATCTATTCTTTAAAACTCTTAATACTCTTAGAAGTCAAAGTGCTGCTCATGATATGCCTCAATGGGCTTAAGCCTGACATTCATGTCTTCCAAAGTTTCCTGAAGATTATGCATCTATAAACTATAGGAATCCATCTTTAGATTCATGGCATGAATCTCAGAAAAAAGGATAGGCTCAAGTATTTCTATAGTCTCAGGCTGAGCTAGAGTGTAACCAATTAGAGTAGTAGCCGAAGGAGATAGAGGCATATGAGAAGAAGGAGATGGTGGCATAAGAGCTGAAGACCTATCTTCCTCTAGGTCTGCAGATAGAGGATGAGGTAGTCAACTATTGGAGGAGGTTGAGGTCTTGGGGCTCTCTAGGCTTTCTTAACCCATTGTCCCTGAGGAGTCTTATTGAACCCTATGCATTATAGATTGTTCCAACTAATCTATAGAGGAGACTTCACATCATCCTTATGGGGTGAGATGTCGTAGTGTTGAAGGATGGCTACAATTATGGTCCTATAAGGCAAAGAAGATGATTTCTTCTTCTTGCAAGTTGCTATCCTCTAAGTGATTAACCATGAAAACTTGAAGTTTTCTCCCTCTAGTATGCACTTCATCATGAGTATCTTAGGCTCACTTAAATAGGCAAAATTTCCTAACTTGTAGACCAGGCAAGGAGAAATGATGTAATGTAATTGCCCATTCTCTAAAGATAAGTCATTGACATTGATTGGAGTATTAGGGTTGTCAATGACTACTTCACTAATTCAATTCATAACCTCTAACTTGTTATACCTAGATGCTATCTTGAGGGAGTTAGGGTGATCAGTGAAGTAGTGCCTAGCAAGAGGAAGAAGATTAAGGATTTCAGCTAATGTTTCATCACTAAACATGATTCTTGTTCCTCTTACCTCTATAGTGATGAGATAGGTAGTGGGATTGTAGGTGAGGTTAGAATTAAAAATCCCCTGATCACCTTGTGGCTATAATCAAGCTTAAGGCATAGTAAGTGATCTAACCTAGCATTGGAAAATGAATCAAAAAGGCTAAATCATTCATCTTAAAGTAATGGAAGATGCACATACCTACTGGTAAGAACTTCTCATTGTTGAAAGTTTTCAATGAATGTTATTTCATGAGCTCATGAGGAGAAAAGTGGGGGAGGATTGGAGGAGGAGCTAACGGTTGGATTCTTGGTCCTAGCATGCATGGGAGTAGGTCTTTGAGCCGTTGATGATGAATAAGGTGCAAGAAAGCAAGAAGGATTTCAAAAATTTTGGGTTGGAGAAGAGAATTACAGAAAATCCCCTTTTAAACTGATGAAACCTTAGATTAAGGAGTTTAATCAGTGATTTTGGGAGATTTAGAAACAAAATCACCAAGATTTTGCAAAGATTTGGTCGAAATATTAGAGAGTAAAAAGGGGAATGAGCAGTCAACTAGTAAAAATAGTTAAAGTTATAAGTTTTTAGGGTTTCAACCGCCCTTAATAGCGAATTCTGTCATTGACTAGTCTATTGGTCACTCGTGAGCACTCGGCTATCGGTCCCATTTTTACATAGTATCACTCTCTGGCATCGACCAGTCGATTGGTCACTTGTGAGTTGTCCACAATTGACCTCTATTTTTCGTAGGGTTACTCTTTGAAACCTTTTAGTTGACTGGTCACTTAACATCAGTCAATTGTTGGGCTATATAGGGTACTTAGTTGATTGGCCACTCCTTGGTAGTTGACTGTTCCCTTACAGAGAGCCATCAGTCAATTGCTCCTTGCTTCCCAAAACTACTGGCCACTCTCATAGCCTCCACCAGTCGACTATCCACTCTTTGGCAGTTGACTGGTCACTTTAAAATGTGACCAATTAAAGTATTTTAGGCCAACTTTCTCAATTTCTAGAGAGTATTTTACTTATATGCACAACTAGGCACAAATATTGATCCAAACAACATGTCAGGTAAGTAGAAAACATAAGAAATCATCCGATGTTGAAGTTAGTGAATGTTCTCATTAAGCAAATGGCAAAACAATTTAAATCTTTATTTTATAGCTCATTAGGATTAACCATTCCAAGTTCACCTCTTATAAAACAAAACCTTTCAGTGGAAAGAGGTTTAGTAAAGATATTAGCAAGTTGAAATTCAATTTTGATAAATTAAAGGTTAATATCTTTCATTTGGACATGTCCGTAATGAAATTATGTCTAATTTCTATATGTTCAAACCTTGAGTGCATAATAAGATTCTTGGTAAAATTGATTGCACTGGTATTGTCACATTTGATTGGAATCTCTTTAAGATATATCTCAAGATACTCTAGTTGTTATTTCTACCAAAGAATTTACATACAACAATTACCAGCTGTAACATATTCAACTTCAACAGTGGACAATGCTACACTATTTTGTTTCTTACTAAACCAAGAAACAAGAGAATTTCCAAAGAATTGGCATGTTCCACTGGTGCTTTTTCTATTTATTTTACAACTGACAAAATCAGCATATGAATATCCCACCAAAGTATTAGTAGATCCTTTTGGATACCACAAACCCCTTTGTATTGGGCTAACAATATATCAAAAAATTCTCTTTATTGCTAAGTAATAAGACTCTATAGGACAAGTTAAGAATCTGGCACAGATGTATACACTAAGCATAATGTCAGGTCTACTTGCAGTTAAATACAAAAGGGATCCAATCATATCTCTGTATTTTGAGATGTCCAATGGTTGTCCCTTTTCATCAGCATCCATTTTTACAATTGATCCTATTGGAGTGTCTTTCATTTTGACATTTTCAAATCCAAATTTCTTAAGCAATTCTTTGACTTATTTGGATTGATCCAAGATTCTTATTTGTTTGTTGTTTGATTAAAGGACCTAAGAAGAATGTAAGCTCCCATGTCATAGACATTTTAAATTTTCATCATTTTAGAAAATTCTTTGCAGAGAACTTCGTTAGCAGCACCAAATATAATATCATCCATATAAATATGAATAACTAGGATATCATGCTTTTACTTTTTGAAGAATAAAGTTTTATCCAGCTCTTGAGAAATTATTCTTAATGAGAAATGTACTCAGTCTTTCACACCATGCTCTAGGTGCTTGGTTAAGGCCATATAATGTTTTTCTTAAATTGAATACATGATTTGGAAGATTTATATCTTCAAAACCTGGAGGTTGTTTTACTTATACTTCTTTCATTATGTATCCATTAAGAAAGGGACTCTTGACATCCATTTGATACAAATTAAAGTCATTTATGCATACAAAGGCTAGTAGCATATAAATAGCTTCTAATCCAGATATTGGTGCAAAGGTTTCTTCATAATCAATTCCTTCTTTGAGATTGTAATCTTTTGCAACCAACTTAGCCTTATTTCTAGTAACAACTCCAAATTCATCCAGCTTATTTCTAAATGCGCAATTAGTACCAATTATTGGATGATTATTAGGTGTAGGGACAAGTGTCCATGACTTCTTTCAAATTGATTTAATTCTTCTTGCATAGCTATAGCCAAATATTCATCTTTCAATGCTTCATCAATTCCATTTGGTTCTATTTAAGACAAGAAAGCTTGATGATTACAGATATTTCTAAGTGAGTTTCGAGTTGTTACCCCCTTTGGAGACCTCACAAATTATTTGTTCAGGTGGATGATCCTTTTTTAAATTTCATGCCTTTCTTAGCTCATGAGTGACTTCTTCCTCCACTTCTTGGTCAAACTCTTCATTCAAGGAGGATTGTTCATCTGTCTTGATGGATTCATTTTCATTCTTGATTTCTTAAGCTATTTGTTTGTCTTTTTATTGTAAGATGATTAAATTTAACTACAATTTCTTCATAAGATGCCTTTCTTGGCTCAAAAGGGTTAGAATCTTCAAAATTTATATGAATAGATTCTTCTATAGTCATAGTTCTTTTATTATACTCTCTAAAGGCTTTGCTTGTACTAGAGTATCCTAAAAAGATTGCTTCATTAGGCTTTGCATCAAATTTACCTAAATTATCTTTTCCATTATTAAGCATAAAGCATTTACATAAAAAATACATGCAAATGAGAAATATTAGGCTTTCTTCTTTTATATAATTCATATGAAGTATTTTTCAAGATGGACCTTATCATTGCTCTATTCATAACATAACATACAGTATTTACTGCATTAGCCCAAAAATATTTAGGAAGATCTCTTTCATTGAACATAGTTCTAGCCATCTCTGCAACTCCATTTTGTTAGGAAGTTCTTGGTGCAAAGAAATTATGTTCAATTCCATTATCATCACAAAACTCTATGAATGAATTATTTTTGAATTCTCCACCATGATCACTTCTTATTCTTACAATGATCATGCCTTGTTCATTTTGAATGAACTTAGCTAATTTCATAAAGGATTTAAAAGCTTGATCTTTATGAGATAAAAAGAGTGTCCATGTGAATCTAGAGAAATCATTTACAATTACCAGTACATAATATTTTCCTCCAAGACCTAAACTCCTAGAAGGTCCAAAAAGATCCATCTTAAGTAATTGTGAAGATCTAGTTGTGGAGAAAATTCCTTTTGCTTTAAAGCAGCTCTTAATTTGTTTTCCCTTCTGACCTGAATCACAAAGTTTGTTTTTATCAAATTTTAATTTGGGCATTCCAACAACTAGGTCTTTCTTAGGAAGCTTCTCTAAGAGACTCATACTAGTATAGGCAAGCCTTCTATGCCTTATCTAGCTATCATCATTAACACTTATCGAACATTTTGAATTACTAGATGGAATAATTTCCAAATCAATAACATATACATTATTAATCCTCTGTCCTATTAGTACGAATTTCTTTTCATTTAAATTTTTAACCAGGTAATGTTTTGAGTTAAATATGACTTTATTGTTTTTATCACATAATTGATTGATGCTAAGCAGATTATGATTCAAACCTTCAACAATAAGTACATTATTAATAGAGGTGGAAGAATTCTTACAAACCTTTCCAATACTAGTGATTCTTCCTTATCTGCTACCTTTAAATGTGACATTCCCTCCATTCTTTGCTTGAAGAGAAATAAACTTGGATTTGTCTCTAGTCATATGTTTGGCGCATCCACTTTCTAAGTACCACTTTGTTTTGGTAGCCTTCATGCATTCCTGTAGAAGCATTAATTTTTACTTTTAGGTGCCCAATTCTCATTGGGTCCTTGAGTGTTAGTTGTTACCTTGGGAACCTATACTTTCTTTCCTTCTAGAGTTTTATTATTTCTATAGGGTCAGGTGTATGATCCATGCCCCTTTTTACCACAGTAGAAGCATGTGATGAATGGAGTGCTTGTCTCACAACAGGAACAAAGAAACTACTATAGTATTTTTGTCATTTCTCAGGATTATAACTAATGCCTACCTTATCATGAATACATCTTTGTTTACCAAGTAGGATGTTTAAATTGTCTTTCCCCTTAGTGAACTTTGCAAAAATGTTTATCAAATCTTTCTTTTCTTTTTGCAAAAGCTCGTAATTACAAGAAGTCATATTTTTAAGAGAAAAATGTTTATTTTTTAGACTAATATAATCATGCTATAATTTCACCATTTGTTTTTGTAAAGAAGCTTTTATTTGAAGTAGAGAGTTGTTTTCTTCCTTCTCCTTCTCTAGATTTTCTTCTAAAGATACAATTTTCTTTTTTGAAAGTTTTAAGGTTTTTGCTATCTTGAGAAATTTATGACGTAAATCATTAAATGCTTCTTGTAATTCTTTATAAAAGGGGAGATCGCCTACCTCATTTTCATTTGCCATTAGGCAAAGGTTGGCTTCTTTATCTTTATCATCAGAATCTTCATCACTTTCTCCCCAAGTGGCTAAAATGTAAGTCTTCTTCCTTTCTTTTCCTTTCCTCTTATCTGTGATGTCTTGCTTCTTCAGGAATTGAGAACATTCCTATTTGATGTGTCCTGGCTTTCTGCATTCATGGTAAATTGGAAGTTCTTTAGTTTCTTGATTCCTTCTAGTTGGTCTCCTTCTATCCATTCTTTTACTATTTAAGAATCTTTTAAACTTCTTAATGAAGAGATCAAGAGTTTCTTCATCAATTTCATTTTGAGAATCATTGTTGCATTCTTCCTTATCTGGATACATTAATGATGAAGCTCCGAAAGCAAGACCTTCTTTCCTTTTGTCATGTTCATCCAAGAGCTACTTTAATCTTGGCTTAAGCTCTTAAAGCTTCCTAAAAAAAGCAACAACTGATTTTATTAATAGGCCTTTTGCTTCTTTTATTGTTGTCACCTTAGGTTGCCATTCAATGGGAAGTGCCTTCATGTTCTTGTGAGCTTGATCAGTTTGTAAGTATGTCTTCCTTAAAGTTGCCAAATGATTTACAATGTGAGTAAAATTCATTTTCATTTCTTTAATTGTTTCTCCAGGATTCATCTTGAACAATTTGTATTTTTGAGTAAGATTGTGAATCCTAAACTCTTTTACTCCTAAGATTCCCTCATGAGCTTTCTCTAAAGCTTCCCACATTTCTTTTGCACTTTCACAATTTGACACTCTAAAATATTCTTTTTGAAACCCAAACTCATACTATGAAATTTCTGACCTAAGAATCTTAATAATTGTGCCTTTTCCAAACCCAAACTTAAAACCATCTAGTTTGGTCCCTATCTCTAGGATTGTTCTATTTTTAATTGTTTAGCAATGCAACTTAATTTAGATTACTCTAAAATTTGGTATGGAACCTCTTAAACCTATTTTGAACATACCAATAAAATTTCAAATTAAAAATAATTTTTTTTCCTCTTAAATTCTAAAAGTCTCTAAAGCTGTTTAATGGTGTTTTGAAATCTCAGCACTATTCCATTTTGAGTCTTTTACTCAACTTTCTTCTCATAATTTTCTCAAGAATTTCAAGATCTGATAGGAATCTATCTAGAGGCTTCATATCAAATTTCATAGCAAAATAAGCCATTGGGTATTTTATTCAAACCAAATACGCATGATCGACATACTTATGGAAAATGTACTATGTTTCTAGCATTCATTCATATATATATCAAACATACAAAAAGAGATTCATAATACTACATTCTTCCATATTAACTATTCCATCATAGAGTTTAGTCACATATTTCCATAGACAAACATCCATAGTTCCTCAATTATATGTTGCAACCTGCATGTCTTTATCATTAGTTGCACTTTCACCTATATAATTGTTAATTCAAACATGGGTAAGATTAATAGATCTCAACAGTCAAGTATCTTATTCAAGATATACAAAACAACATCATATATATTGTAAGAACTAAGATTAGTAGACATGGGCTATGTAACATGATGCATAAATGCATATTTGATTTTTTTTTCTTTTGTAACCACAATCCCATACTTGTGGCTACCTTATCATCATCATCCTTATCATCATGGTCATCACCATGTTTAAATATTGGCCAATATATCATCATGGTGAATTTAAAACTCAAGAGTTTAATCTGTAATAAGAATTACCTTATGGCAATTTTATAGATGAAAATAGCTAACTAAAAGCGTACATAGCAAGATATATGAAAGTATATAAATAATCTAGTTCTATACAGGTATATAGAGAATAAGAATACAGACTACCTCTTGCGCAGTCCAAGCTTAGGTTATCTCTAACATGCTTCCCTTCTTTTAGTTGTTGTAAAATATAATCTAACATTCAAAATTTCAATACACATGTATAAGCATGATTAATTTTTCAAAACAGCCATTGTTATTTTAGAGATTTTGCTATCAACTAACCAGTAGAAAATCTTTACTTATCCTAGTCCAAAAATTCTAAGATTCACTTATATCTTAACTTCAGTATCTAAACTTGGTTCCTGTGCTAAACTTATTTCAGACATTATGAGGACTTCCAGAATTAAACCTTCAAGTATCCTCTTCATACTAGAGAAATAGGACTCAAAATTCATGCCTTTAATATGTAAACCATGCTAAAATTCTAAAAAGTGCAGATTGGTCCCAATTTCGCTACCAGTCATTTTTTAGCTTATGTAATGGGGTAAAATAACTCCAATTCACCTGAAATTTGTTCCAAACATTTCTATGGGTTTTGGAAATATTATATTAAAATTTCCTTTTGAAATTCGTTTGTTTCCCTATCCAAATGCCTCATTTAGTGTCAATAACCTTTGCTGTCTTTTTATGTCAACATGGTACTATTTCAAATTTTTAAAAAATCATATCTGTACTATCCCCTAATCTTTGTCATATTAGGGATCCATATATAAAACTTCATCTCTTATGGAGGTCTTTTACTAATTTTTTTGTCCAATTCAATTTCATAAACAATGCTAATTATCTTAAAACTTGTTTTCTACTGCATGTTCTGTATCCTATGTGTTTTATATTCTAAGATTGTGTGATTCTCATAATATCTATTTTCATTATATCTTAAATCAGAATTCGTAATCTTCCTCCATAGCTTCATTTCAAAACCAATCATATATATATGTGTGTATGTGTGTGTGAGTATTTATTTCATATTTCATTTCTCCTTAAATTTTATCCCAAAAGAATTTACCCAATGTTATAAAGAAACATCACTAGAGACAAAATCCAAATAGAACCATTTACCACATTCTTTTAAAATATGAATAAGTTAGAGAACTTACATCTTATGGTTCTTTCCTAATATTGTTATGGTAACCACCTTACTTCTTTTTATTTGGTGCCATTTAAAATAGAATTTGGGGTACACGTTCAACAAGCATGCAAAAATTCTACTCAACTTTGCCTTCTACCTCAACTAGGAATGAAAGATTAGTGCCTTATGCAAAGAGCTTGGTCATCTATCTCTCTCACTCTTTCTCTCTATTTAGTTAGCAAGGAGGGAGAATAGGTCTATCTCTCTCACTCTTTAGCCATACTATATGTGTGACTAAATGGGATGGGTTACTCCATTAGATGTCACATTCTCATACTATCCTACATGCTACCTCACTCCCATGGACCCCACACTTCACTATTATATATTTCCTTCTTTGGTTTTATCAAAATGAAAGAATATGTAGGGTATGGGTTATTTTATAATGGAATGGATGAGACATGCTAAATGAAATGGGTGAGTCATATGTTAAGTGTCAAACTCTCCCAATACCATGTGGAATATTTGAAGTCATGAAATAATCTATACAAGACATTAGCATGAGCCTTCAGTTAGTGGAACTATGACCCTATCTTTAGAGAGATTCTTGGAATTGATAAAAATTTATAAGTTAGTATTTAGGTAATAAAAATTTATGAGTGAGTTTCATTCTTCTTAAGTTTATATATATATATATATATATATATACACACACACACACATACACACAATAGAAATATGCATTTGTTAGTTGATATCACTTTTTTCTTTCAAATTTAAAATTATGAAGTAAGTTGATAGGAAAAAAATAGGAGAATATAAATCAACTAGAATTTTTTTTGTTTTTAAATCTGTAATAATTTTGCTTTGTATACTTGAATGGTTAAAAAATATTGATTTCTCTTTATGTGTTTTGGAATAGGTCACACCCCTAACTAAAGAAGTGTGACTGGCATGACCCTCCACAAATCATAGAAAGTTAGACAACTTAAATAGTTTGACAACATACCTGCCAAATGAAGGTTACCAGATTATACTAGTCCATATGTATAATCTTCACCAATTGGCTTTCTTGTGGAAATTTCAATAGAGTCTCCCCAGGAATATGGACTCCCCAAAATTTCCATAACTAAGGCCTATAAATAAAAAAGTGAGAGAGCTCCACTCTCACAAAATACATAGCCTGACAATTATAGATATACATCACAGTATCCAATTTCTTGCCTGTGACAATTGCTTTCTAAAAAGCATAGATTAGGACATATAGTTGTGCATGATTAGGACTATCGTACTAACCTTTCAGCGAGGAGAAATAAAAAGTGTTCAAATTTGATTCCCAAAAATGAATATTGAAAGTCAATTTGTTTGGAGTCACCACCAAAATTTTTAACGGGAAACTTTGGGAAATCAATTTAAAATAAAAATAAAATGGCAATATGGTCTGCGAAATCAGAGATGAGTTCAGGAGTCTATTTGAGTGTAGGGAAGGTGTTAGGCATCCCACAACACCCGTCCATACGGACGGTTACCTTAAACCAGTCAGCTGAAATGGAATATGGCTTTTAAATTTATCTCAATTATCCTTTTATCGACATGCATGCCCATTAAATAAAGGAGACAAAACAACAAGAATGAAAGCAAACAGATAGATATTTACAAAGGGTGGACTTGACCTAGGATGAAAGCCTAGGGCCTACGTACCTTACGATAGGGATCAAAGTCCACGTAGTTCGACCAGAAATGGTGTGTCCGTTAGTTGATGGTTAGTAATTTTTATGATGAAAACAGGAGAGTTTAAATTAAACAGATTTTCGTAAACAAAACAAGATTGGAATTTGGTCTGTGTGTTTTAATTTACGACAACCTGATTATTCCCACTCTCCTGGTCCCTTCATTTTTCCTCCCTTTTTTTTTTTTTAAGAATTTTAATCTTTATTTTGTGATTTAAATGAAGTGATCATGAAGGAAGAACTAATCTATTTGTAAAAAAAAATATTTAATTAACATATTTATTTTTGTGGTATTATCATTATTGTTAATATTATTTTAAAACAATTATGTATTAATTTTCAGGGTTTATAGAGACTAAAATCTCACACGACCCCAAGTATTCGAGGAGAATTATATTCTCACACGATGATTTCATAAATAATAGGGAATATTTAATTAAAGTAAATATTTAATTATTATTATTTTTAAAACAAATGTATACTAATTTTAGGGATCTAAGGAGATTAAAATCTCACATAATCCCATGCAATCGAGGAGAACAATATTCTCACACGATAATTTCGTAAATAATGGGGAATATTTAATTAAGGTAAATATTTAATTATTATTATTGTATTTTTTGTATTATTATTATTTATAACAATTATGTATTAATTTTTGGGATCTAAAGAGATCCGAATCTCACACGATCCCAAACACTTGAGGAGAATAATATTCTCACTCGATGACTTTCTCATAACTTTGTTTATAAAGCCAAAAATTAATCTCATATTGACACAAAGATAATAATAATATATATACACCTATATGCATCTATATATATACATATATATATACATATATACATATATACATATATATATATATATATATATAAACACATGTAATAATATATATGAGCATTATAGAAGAGGAGAGCAAGCTTCAGGAAAATAGGGAAGCATATATCTATATATTCCCACACACATATATATATACATCTACATACATATATATATATATATATATAAACACATATGTAATATATATGTAAGCATGGTATGAGAGGAGAGCAAGCTTCAGGAAACAGGGAAGCATAAACTCATATACACACACGCATATATCTATATATACATCCACATACATATATATATATATATATATAAACACATATATAATATATATGTAAGCATGGTATGAGAAGAGAGCAAGCTTCAGGAAACTGGAAAACATAAACTTATTGTCGTAACCGACCTTTCGGCGGGATGGAATTAAAACAGGTTTAAAACCGATTCCCAAAAATAGAATTTTGAAAATCGATTTTATTAGGAGTCACCACCAAAATTTTTAACGGAAAACTTTGAAAAACCAATTTTTAATGGTCTGCGAGGTCAGAGATGGGTTCAGGAGTCTATTTGAGCGTGGGGAAGGTGTTAGACACCCCACAACACCCGCCCATAAGGACGGTTACCTTAAACTAGTTAGTTGAAATAGAATATGGCCTTTAATTAATCTCAATTACCCTTTTATTAACATGGATGCACGTTAGACATAGAAGACAACAGAGCGAAAATGCATGCAAACTGATGGATATTTACAAAAGACGGACTTGACCTAGGATGAAAGCCTAGGGCCTACGTACCCCATGAGAGGGATCAAAGTCTACGTAGTTCGACCAAAAGGCATTTTTGTGATTGGTGGTTTTTTTTTTTTATTTGTGATGAGAATAGGAGGATTTTAATTAAAACAGATCATTGTAAACCAAAACGGGATAGGAATTTGGTTTGTATGTTTTAATTTACTACAATCTGATTAACCTCGTTCTCCTGAACTCTTCACATTTTCTCTTTTTAAAAATTTTTTTGTCGATTTTATTATTATCATTTTTTTTGAGTTTTGAGAGTTTATATTTCGGGAATTAATGCATAATTTATAATGAAAGGAATATATTCTTTTATTTTTATGAATTTTTGAGTTTATTGTTGGTAAATATTGATTATTGGTAGACAATTTAATTTAAGTGCTATTATTTATTTGTTTATCTGTTTGTCTTTGAACAAATATATGCTAATTTTCGGGTTCTATGGAGATTAAAATCTCACACGAGCCCGGGAAGTTGAGGAGAGACAAGTATTCTCACACGATCCATTTTGCATAAATATTTAATCAAAGTTAATATTTAATTATTGTCCATTTATTCATTTTTGTATTATTATTAATATTATTATTATTTCAGAATTAATTATAGGGATTTAAGGAGATTAGAACCTCACATAATCCCACGCAATCGAGGAGAACGATATTCCCACACGATAATTTTGCAAATAGCATATTAAAGCAAGCATTTTGATTATGATTATTATTATGATTTAATCCAAATTAATATTTAATTATCATTCATTTATTTTCCACCATTCACCCATTAATACTTCATTAATATTACTGTTACTTTTCAATTATTCAATTCATTATAGGGATTTAAGGAGATTAATATCTCACATAATCCCCAGTAATCGAGGAGAACAAAATTCTCACACGATAATTTTATCCACCATGACAATATTAATTATCATTCAATAATTTTCACCATTCCTTCATTAATATTTTATTAATATATATTGTCATTTCTTTATTATTTTTTTTACCATTTATTCATTAATATTTCATTAATATTAATTGCCACTTTTCCGTTATTCAACTAATTGCAAGGATTTAAGGAGATTAACATCTCACATAACCCCCGGTAATCAAGGAGAACAAAATTCTCACACGATAATTTTATCCATCATGACAATATTTATTAATTATCATTCAATTATTTTTCAACATTCTTTCATTAATATTTCATTAATATTAATTGTCTTCCAATCATTTGATTAATTGCAAGGATTTAAGGAGATGAAAAAAAACTCACATAACCCCCAGCAATCAAGAACAACAAAATTCTCACATGCTAATTTGGTACGTAATAGCCATAATTAATCAAAGCTAATGTCTAAACAATTATAATGAACAAAAATAAACAAATTTAAGCACGTGAATAGTAGCATTGCATCTTAGAGTGCGTGAACAGTGCACATGCATGATATTGTATTGAAGGAAATCGAGTGAACAGTAACGACGTGCAGAATTCTCGGCCAAGTCAAGAACGTGTAGCCATACCTGGCATTTTCAGCTCCTCCCATGTGCTCCAATGAAGAAGGACCTTCTCCTCCTCACCCAACAATCGAAGATGAACCTCCAACAGCCCCCCAAAGTGGCTGGTCTCGGTTGGAAGTGCAGAAACGGATAGCTTCGTTAGAGTTTCGTTGGACAGCTTCGTTGGAGTTTTCTAGTTGGCTCCAGCGCTGGAAACTCTGTAGAAAGTGTCTCTACTTCTCGGCTGGAAGATGGAAGCTGAAAGCTTCTCTTCTTCTCCACACTTCCTCTTCTTCCTTGTGCTCTCTAAGCTCTCCTCTGTTCACCTCTGTTTTTTGAGCTCAAAACAGAGTTTTTTCTCCTCCACGGTTCAGCTTCTATCCCTCCCTTTACTGCCACTTTGTTTTGGATTCAGACTTCCTTGTTTCTGCACATCATTTTGGCATTGAACTCTCCATTTTTCTGCTCCTTGGATGGTCTGAACTTCAGCACCTTTTCACTCCAGAATTTGGGACGTTGCTCTATGATTTTTCTGCATGTTGGACAGCTTCGTTCAACTCTCAGTTTCTGCAGTTCAACTCTCGGTTTCTGCCTCGTTTCTGGTTCATTTTCCCTGCTGTTCTTTCCTCACGTGGCTGCCTTGCTTCCTTGCTTCGTTCAACTTGGTTTCCCCCTCACGTTGCTGACTCCATTCTTTTCTTTCATTCAGCGTTGTTTCCTTTCGGTTTGTTGCTGGTTTCGTTGCTCTTCCTTTCTTCTTCAGTTCCTCTTCCCTTCTTGGTCACGTGGCTCTCCATTTTCAGCGTGGTTCCTCTTTCTTTTTCCTTCCTTTCTTCTCTTCTCCAGCTCTCTTTTCTTTTCAGCTGAGGCCTCCTTTCTCTCCAGCGTTTTTTCTCCTCCTTCCTCTCGGTTTGCTGCCACTTTATGCTCCAACGCCACCTCCCTTTTTCTGCCATGTTGCTCCCTTTTTCCCTTGCTTTTTCTGCAACTTCTAGCCACCACTTTACTGCACACGGTCCCCTCCTTTTGCTGCCATCTCCAGCCACGCCACACTCTTCTTTCACTGCTCCAGCCACCCCACTTTCTGCCATGTTGCAGAACCACTCCCACTTGCTTTTTTGTCCCCCTTGTCCTCTTGTGCATGTGTGTACATGGGTGCATGCATGTGGTGAGTGTGTGTGTCCATGGGTGAGAGTGTATGAGAGTGTGAGTGTGAGTGTGTGAGGATGTGTGTCTGTGAGTGAGAGTGTGAGTGTGTGAGAGTGATGTGTGTCATGTGTGTGAGAGCAAATGAGCATGTGGGAGTGTGAGTGTGAGTGTGTGAGAGTGATGTGTCCGTGAGTGTGAGGGCAAGTGAGCATGTGAGAGTGTGTGAGTGTGAGCAAGTGAGAGTGTTTTGCAACTCCATTTCAAGTGTGTGGCCTTGTTCATTTTATTTCCTTGCAAGATGATTGCCATGTCTCTTCTTCCAACTTATATCTTGAATTTTCCTTTTTATTATTTTTGGTTCTTATGTTTGGTTTTTTCCATATTACTTCTACTTTGTTTGCCTCTTGCAATTTTGTTTTGATTAATTGTTATTATTATTTTATTATTTTATATATATTTTTTGAATTTTTTAATTCTATTTATCATTATTATTGTGATTATTATTATTGTTAATTTGGGTGGGGTGTTCACACTTATATACACACACGCCTATATATATATATATATATGCATCTACATATATATATATATATATATAAACATATATATAATGTGTATGAGCATGATAGAAGAGGAGAGCAAGCATCAGGAAGCAGAGAAGCTTACTCTCTCTCTCTTTTCTCCTTCACGGCTGCTCTCAGCTCGGACTGCTCGCCTCTATTCGCCCCTGTTCATATTGCTCGAAACAGAGGAAGACACTCACAGCTTCAACTTGATCTTGCTTGGTTTGCTGTGCTTCAGTCTTGCTCGTCTGTCACTGCAACTCGGCTTAGCTCGTCACGGTCTGCCTCATCTTGCTCATCTGTTGCAACTCGGTTTCTCTCCTTCTAGTAATTCTCAGACTCTCTTCTCTTCTCTCTTCTCCATTGCCTCTCTTCCTTTTTTTTCCTCCAGCCTTGGTAGCTTCTCAGCCTCTCTCCTTTCCAACACTCTTCTTTTTCTCCTAAGCAAACTCTTGACCTCTCTCCTTTATCTTCGCTTCTTCCAGCTACTCTCAGCCACTGTCATCATTAACTCTCCTATGCTGCCCATCACTTCCTCAGACAGGCTATGGTAACTTGCAAAGAAGAGGCCACCACAGCGTTTGCAGAGCAACGTCAACTTGCCGAAGCCACCGTAAAAAATATCCTCAAATAATCATGTTTAGCCATATATATTGTATTATATATGTTTGGTATTTAATTTAATTTATTTTTAATTTAAGCCCTTTTTTATTATATTGTTTATTTATTTATTATTATTATTTTTTAATTTTTGTCATAATCACTATTAATATTTACTTTTGGATTTTTTCTATTTTTGTGCCTTTTATGATTTTTTATTTTGATTTGTTATTATTATTATTAATTAATTCTTATTTTCAAATTTTGGTTTTTTTTTCTTGAAATTCTCCCGTTAGTCATTTTGAATTTTAAATTGTCTTTGCTTAAGAATGTCATTTGAGCCTCTATCATTTTTATTTTCCTTATTTGCTTAATTATTAATTAATTAGCAAATCAATTAATTAAATAATTAAGTAATTAGGGATGGGGTGTTCACAAAGACACACAGTTGTGTTTTGATTTCATTTATTTACACCTTGCATACAACCTTAGGATGATGATTAGCATTTCTTGCTCTTTCGACTCTGGGTTATGCATGGGTTAATTAGCTTAATCATATGATACTTAGTGTCATATCATGTAAGCATGGTGAACATTAAATCTTGTGTGTTTTTAATTATCTGATCCTGATTCAAGTCTTTCTTTCTTTTTATGTAAAGAATGACTATATTTTCCAAAAGTATTGTTACTGAGCTCAACAAGGGGTTGAAGCTAAATGGCAACAATTATAAGATCTGGAGTACGAAAGTCCAGTATCTCTTGGAAGAGCAAGAGGTTCTTGAGGCTCTCAATAATGTCATGGAGGTGCCAGAAGCTGGAAACACTGCCCATAATAGATGGGACCATGAAGCATATGACGCTTGGAAGAAAAAAAACTCCACTACTTGCATTTCATTGCTGAGCACTATGGATGATGACATCCTAAGGGAGTTTAAGGACCACCGAAGTGCTATGGGGCTTTGGAATGATCTGAGAACAAGGTTCAAAACTATGTCTGTATTTAGATTGTGTTCTCTGATGATCAAATTTGACTCATATAAGAAATGGCCAGAACATTCAATGAGGAAACATCTGAGGCTAATGTCAAATAAGATTGCTGAGATAAAAAAATGCTAGAAATGTCTTAACAGATGAGCATTAAATCCAAGCTATCATTCACTCTTTGCCTAGTTCTTGGGAGCATATGAAGATACATCTCACTCATAATGACAAAATTATGACTTTGGAAGATGTCCAGAGACACCTTGAACTCGAGGAAGAAAGGCTTGAATCAGCCAAGTTGATACTTAAGTTACACATGACAACTTCTGGTGAAAGACATCATTCAAAGAGAAAGAGCTGAGGAAAGAACAAAGAACCACCTCAACCTAAGAAAAACCCAAAGACTAATCAACAAGGCAAAAAGAAGCAACAAAAGGTGAATACAGTAGAAGTTAAGTACTTCAATCGCCAAAAGAAGGGACACTATGCAAGTGATTGCCTTGAGCCTTTTAAAAAGGTAACCTACACTATTTGTGCTAGTGAACTTTGTATTTCTAGCTCAATTATGCTTATTGAATCTTATCTTGTATGGATTGTAGATTCAGGAGCTATAGACCACATAGCGCAGGATCGTGATGCCATTGTTGACTTCCAACGAGTTCCCTATGGAGCATTCTGGATATATGTGTGCAACAACAGTAAGGTCGTTGTCAAAGGAATCAGAACATACAAGTTAGTCTTGTGTGGTGGTTGAGACCTGATCTTACATGATGTCCTTTATGCACCTCAAATTCATCGGAATGTTATTTCAGTTTTAGTTTTACTTAAGCTAGGTTAGGATTTGTATTTCCATGACAATTGTGTTAAATTAAGTAATGACTTAATTTTTTATGGTTTTGGTTATATAATCAGAGGTTTTATTTCTATAGATTTGGATGATGAATCTTACTTTAATAATAATGTTAGTTTTTCCATGTTTACCTCTATGCATGATTATGAACACAAAGTAAATATATGGCATACTAGACTTGGTTATATTGGCCAACAGAGAATGCAATGGTTAGCAAAAGAGGGCTTGCTTCTCAGCATTGAACAAGTGGATTTGTCTACTTGTGAATCTTGTTTAGCAAAAAAATCTACAAGAAAACCCTTTGGTAAAACAACTAGAGCCAATTTTCTACTACAGTTAGTTCATTCTAACATCCGTGGGCTAATGAATGTCAAAGCCAAGCATAGAGAATATTATTTCATCACTTTCATTAATGATTATACTCATTTTAGTTATGTATATTTGATTTCTCATAAGTCAGAAGCATTGAGCTGCTTCAAAAACTATATGACCTTAGTTGAGAATCAATTAGACAAGAAGATTAAGGCTCTTCAAACTGGTCAAGGCCGAGAATATTTGTCAGTTTAATTCAATGAATTATGTGATGAGAAAGGGATAGTTCATCAATTAACTATTCCAAGTACTCCACAACAACATAGTGTTGCGAAAAGAAGGAATAAAACACTTCTGGAAATGGTTAGGTCCATGATGGCACAAGCTAATTTGCTAATCACTTATTGGGGTGATGCATTGATGTCTGCAACCTACATACTTAACTGTGTGCCTACGAAATCAGTTGCAACCACTCCATATGAGTTATGGACTAGGTGAAAGCTTAACCTAAGTGTTATGAAACCATAGGGATGTGCTACCTATACACATGATTCCTCTCACAAGTATGGCAAATTGGGCCCGAGAGGAAAGAAAAGTATTTTTATTAGATACTCAAAAACCTCAAGAGGATATGTGCTTACAGGTCAGCAAGACAGTGGGAGCGTGACTGAATTCGAATCTAGAGATGTCACATTCATAGAGAATAATATCCTAAGAAGGGTGAGGTAGGTCAAGACCTATCCTTATTTGAGATCAAGGATCCAAACACACTAGGATCACTTCATTCGAGTGTGAGGATTATAACAGATGATGAATTAGTTTCTCATCAGCAACCTTCTTCATCATTTAATGTGAATGAAAGTGTTCCTAAGCCAGTTGCTCTAAGTGGAAGTGACCAAATGGATCTCATTCCAACTGGAAGTGAGACCAATGTTCTAAATCTGAGTGGAAGCATTATTGATCCAAAAAGGAACAATGAAACAAGATTTAATGAATCACAACTAAGACGTGGTTCATGTAAAACAACTCCTCAATGATGATATGAGATTGAAGGTGATGAACTTTTTACAATGCTCTTGTAAAATGAAGATAAGCCGAGAAATTTAAAAGAGGCTCTCTTATCCCTTTTTAAGGATAAATGGACTAAAGTTATGGAAGAGGAAATAGAGTCTATGAGAGTCAACAATATTTAAGAACTTGTTGATCTTCGAGGGGATGCAAGGCTATAGGGAACAAGTGGGTTCTTAAAATCAAGAAAAGAGCTAATGGCACAATTGAAAAATTTAAGGCTCAATTAGTAGCAAAGGAGTATACACAGCAGGAAGGAATTGACTATGAGGAGACTTTTTCTCCTGCTGTACAATTTACCTCTGTTCGCTTACTTCTAGCTATAGTGGCTTGTTTAGATCTTAAATTACATCAAATGGATGCAAAGACTGCCTTTCTCAATGGAGAATTAAATGAAGAAATTTATATGGAACAACCTAAGGGTTTCATTAAAGAGGGCCAAGAAGAAAAAGTTTATAGACTTTTAAAGTCTATCTATGGCCTTAAACAATCTTCAAGGCAATGGTATATTTGTTTTCACAAAGTAGTCATCTCTAATGGTTTCACTATGATGAGTGAAGACAAATGTGTATATACCAAAAGATCTAAGGACAAGTATGTGATTATGACATTATATGTTGATGACATACTCATAGCTGAAAATGATATAGAGCTAATCAACAAGGTAAAGACCTAGTTGTCATCTCGCTTTGAGATGAAGGATGTGGGTGAAGCTGCATCCATTCTTAGAGTTAAGATTTGAAGAAATCGTTCTAAGAAACTCTTGTATCTTTTACAAAAGAATTACATCAAAAAAGTTTTATAACGTTTTAGTATGGAAAGTTGCAACCCTGTTGACACTCTTATTAGCACAAGCTGAACCATGAGTGTCGAAATGTGTCCTAAGACTGCCATGGAAAGAGAGTGCATGAGTTGAACTCCATATAGGAATGCAATCAGTTGTCTAATGTATGTTATGATGTGTACTAGACCTGATATTTGTCAAGTAGTTGGCTTAGTGAGTAGATATCAAACCGACCTAGGTCCTAAACAAAAAGGATCTTAAGATATCTGAAGGGGACTGCTAGTTATGTGCTCTACTATCAAGGTAGCAGAGATTTATAATTGGTAGGATACACTGATGCTGATCATAGAGGAGGCTTAGATGAGCGAAAGTCTACCCTAGGATATGTTTTCTTACTTAGTGATGGCACCATATCATGGAGTAGTAAGAAACAATCCTGTGTATCCTTGTCCACGATGGAGGCAGAGTTCATGGCCCTATCTTCAATAGCCTAAAACGCTATTTAGTTGAAAAAGTTCTTGGATCAATTATTGTACAAAGCAAAAAACATTGAACCAATATTAGTGTACTGTGACTATGAGGCTACAATTACATACACCAAGGATCCAAAGTACTATTGTAAAACCAAACACATAGATATCAAGTATCACTATGTAAAGGACAAGGTTGCACGTAAGACTGTGAATGTGAAGTATGTGTCTATGCATGAGATGATGGTAGATCCACTGACCAAGCCTAATTCTAGAGATGTGTTTGTGAGATATGTTAGGTCTTTAGGATTGCATAGAATTTAGCATACTTCATTTGTATTTTTATTTTTTTTCCATTGTTCACAGACAGAGATGTTTTGATGTTCTTTGATAATCAATAGAAGTTTGATTTTCATGCTTACATATCTTTATTTGAATGTTGTGTACATTCTTATTTATTATTGAGTATGTCGGGAAAACAAAAGGGTTAACCTTCTCACATTGGTAACTACCATAGTGTCTTTGTGTCATTAGGGATGAGACAAGATTTTAAGAGAAAATTTTAGGAGGATAATTTGAGAGCAACTATACTTAAAATAATTTAAGTCGCCTGATTGATGACATAGGGTCATTAAAATTGGTTTGATGAAATAAGTTCATAATTTCTAGTTTACCTTGGTTGCCAAATATGAGTTCAAGACATTGTGTAGATCAAGGAACTCAATTTTAGACTAAAATATCATTTGTACAGCATCATTTGTGAAATAGACATACACTTCATAGGAAAAAGAGGAATGTTGTAGCACATGTTTCATACCATGTATGCAAATGCCAACCATATGGGTTAACATGAGTGCGATCTTAACTCATGATTGTGTGAAACCCTTGAGCCTCTACACTGGCTCTATATTTATACCCTTGGACTCCGATCAAGTACTTGAAATAAAGCTTGGTGCTTGCTATTTTAGCGTATCGCATATGGACTATGAGTAATGATTCAGTTTGGTAGGACATGTCTAGAAAAGCAAACTAAGTCTGTGTTAATAGGATCGTGAGAATAAGAAGATCATAAAGATAATCTCATTATTCTGTATTCACCGATATACCAATTATGACTTGTGTGTCATGATTGTGAATACAAGATATTAATTGTGATAGATTAGATCATTAAGAGATATCTGAATGTGATTCTTATGATCTAAGGAGCATGTATACTTTATGATCTACATGCAGGTGCATTTTTTACAAGAGGTTATGTATTTGTAACTGATGTATAACATTGATGCTCTCATAGTATGTTGGTCGCACGACCTACTTTCCCTATATGAATGACTGTAAATTATAAAGAGAATGTGTTCTCTTGATTTACCAATAATATGTTTCTTGGGTTTAGAGCGTATAAGCACTCCCATTATGTGTGAATGGGAGATGTTAGAATATCGTATAATATCTAGGGTTTAAATCTGTTAAGATATTATACAGAGTCCACCCATAAGGGGTACTCATTAAATAAGGGTAAAATAGTAATTATAAGAATTACTACTAAACCCTAACCCTAGCTAGCCTTTTATAAATAGGGCTAGACTATTATACGGTAGATAACTCATTAAAAAGAGAGACTTAAGACACTCTGCATGGAATACCTGTGAGTATTCTGTAGTCACATTCGAGAGGGGATTTAGGCTGTGAAAACCTGAGATACACCCAATACACTGTGGGTATCTCATTCGATCAGTGATCCCAGCCAAAGTTCAATAAGCTTCCGCAATTAGGAGAAGTATGTAAGTTTCCTACTCTAAATCTATGAATGTGCTTATTTATTTTTTATTCCCTTCCAAAAGAGTATAATGTAATTGCAGCTTCTAGCAGCTTCTTCTTGTTATGTACTCTCAAATATTACTTTGTTTACAACATTATGACAAAGGAGATTGTCAGTATTCCTGCATCTCACAGGTTAATGGATTGCTATCATGTTGGATTCATAACGAAAGTGAAATAGCCTCTCGTTGAATGCTACAGACTTGTTCAAGAACTGATACAAGGAAAGGATCTTCTATTCCATGTTTATTCCTCTGAAACTGGTGAATAGACTGAACACCGTTTTCCCTATTGTAATATTCTCCTTCTTGGTTTTTAGGATACAAAGACACCTAAATTTGCTTTCAACAAACATCTCCATTGGGTAGAATGTAGGACTTGAATTATAGCGTATGACCTTTTCAATGACAAAAAGGGTGAATGTTGGCTTCTAAGATTTCCCTATTCAAGATTGCTTTAAGGTTAAGACATTTGCTTTAGTGTTTCCACAGAATACATTAGACATTTTGAGACACCAAGGCCACAGTTAGGTGTGTCGGTTAGGATGTGTGCAGTATGGAGACTTGAGGACTATGAAAAGGGAGAGTGGTGCTTGGAGCATAGAATCATGTATGATTGGAGCCTTATAGGTGTTACCACACCAAGGAAACTGATTCCTATTCTTTGTAACCCATATGATTGAGAGGTTGTGTACTTATCGTACAATTGGGTTAGTAAAGTCCTTTCTTTCGACCTTCGAAGTGAGAAATCATTTGTGGACTATAATTGAAAACCCTACCATGATGAATTTATGATTAAGGCAGTCCATCCCTATTTGGCCTTCACTAATGCCTCATCCTGATCCTCCTCGTTCAAAAAAGGCTTGCGTTTAAATATATGTACGTAGTCATATAATTCTTTTCTATGTAATCTTAGAATTTATACAATCATGTGAAAGTTGCTATTAATAGAAAAGTTTGACAATTACTGTCATCTATATTGTATATTTTAAACTTCTTGGCGTTCTTTTTTACAAGTTTCAGACTTTGTGTCATGATGTGTGAAATATATATAACTATATTACATATGTGTTCTAATATAAAGCATCTTTTATTGTATAAAATTGTATTTTGTGTGATTATTTATCAATATAAATAAAGAAACCAAAAACTAAACTAGGATTAAATTTCCACGCTTCGCTAAAACATTGCCTATAAATGAATCACTTGTTATGCATGTCACACCTTTCTCTCCTTGAGGAAAAGTTTTCTGGTTCATTTAACCTAGAAATGTTAAGGATTTAAGCTTTATTTTTATTTTATTTTTTTACATTGCAATAATTTTAAAATTTTTGTTGATTTAATTATAATAAATTGTGAAATATAAAATGAGGATAAAAATGGAAGCACTTATTATCAAATTTCACAAGAAAAAGAAGAATTTGAATAGAATTCTCTACATTTTCTCATTTAGTTGCTTGAATATATATACAAAAATATATTCTGAGAAAAAGGGTAACCCTAATCTTCCTAAAATCATGCTAATTATCCTAAAATCATGGGATACCATTGACCTATGTAATATTTACTTCCTAAAAGAATACAATATTACAAAAATATCTATATATCTGCAATACCCCCTCAAGTTGGTTCATAAAGATCATGAATACCCAAATTGTAATGAAGAAACTCATATTGTCGCTTGCCTAATGGCTTCATGAAGATGTCAGCAAGCTGACCTTGTGTAGGAACAAATGTGAGAGCGATGTTTCTAAAACTGATCTCGTCACAAACAAAGTGATAGTCTATCTCAATGTGTTTAGTCTGCTCATGAAACACCAGATTCTGAGATATGTTTAAGGCTACTTGGTTATCACAATGAAGGTACATAGATTGCAAATGAAACACCCCAAGACTAGACAAAACCACCTTTAACCATTTAAACTCACAAGTGGTCAATGTAATTGACCTATATTTTACTTTTATTAAAGAGCGGGATATAATATGTTGCTTCTTTGTTTTCCAAGACACTGGGGAGTCACCTAGGAGACAAGTTAGTGGGCATTTTGCCCAGTCTGAGTCACACCACCCACGTATTTGCAAGTCACACTTGCTACTCAAATGAATGCCTTACCCGGATTACCCTAGGTAGTAAACCACCCTCAATGCTGCTTCTTAATGTTCCTTACAAGGCTTTGTCATAAACTGGGATAGTACATGAACACAATAAGATATATCAGGTTTAGTAAAACATAGGTATATCAACCACCCGACCAGTTGGTGATAGGGCTCCAGATTCTCTAGCATCGAGCTTGTTGACAACGCAAGATGGTGGTTCTGCTCCAATGATACTAATCTTGGTCATGCACCTTACAGTCCTACCTCTGAAATGATATCAAGCGCATACTTGTGCTAACAAAGGACAAAGTTGTCTGGTCTATAGGCCACTTCAACCCCTAAAAAATATTTTAAAACACCCAAATCTTTCATGTGAAAACAATCACTAAGATAGGACTTAAATTTTTGTATGACATTTGGATGATTCCCAGAGATGATAAGGTCATTGACATAGACAAGCACACTCAATTACACCGCCTCATGCTTCAAAGTAAACAAAAAGTAATATGAATAGGACTGTTGGAACTCATAAGTCTTCAATGCATTAGATAATTTTGCAAACCTAAACCTAGGAGCCTATTTCAACCCATACATCGACTTTCATAAGCAACACACCTTGTGTCGTAATCGACCTTTCGGCGGAATAGAATAAAAAGTTTAAAATCGATTCCCAAAAACGGAATTTTGAAAATCGATTTATTTGGAGTCGCCACCAAAATTTTTAATGGAAAACTTTGGAAAACCAATTTAAAACAAAACCAAAAAGGCGAAATGGTCTGCGAAATCAGAGATGGGTTCGGGAGTCTATTTGAGTGTGGGGAAGATGTTAGGCACCCCACAACACCTGCCCATAAGGACGGTTACCTTAAACTAGTCAGCTGAAATAGAATATGACCATTAATTAATCTCAATTACCCTTTTATTGACATGGATGCATGTTAGGCATAGGAGACAAACAAGCGAGAATGCATGCAAACGATATTTACAAAGGGCGGACTTGACCTAGGGTGAGAGCCTAGGGCCTACGTACCCTGCGATAGGGATCAAAGTCCACGTAGTTCGACTAAAAGACATGTTTTGCGAGTTGGTGGTTTTTTGATTTGTGATGAGAATAGGAGGATTTTAATTAAGACAGATCATTGTAAACAAAACAAAATTGGGATTTGGTTTATGTGTTTTAATTTACTACAATCTGATTAACGTCATTCTCCTGATCTCTTCACATTTTCTTTTTTAAAATTTTTTTGTCGATTTTATTATTATTATTATTTTTTTTTTTTAGTTTTGGGAGTTTTGGGAGTTCATATTTCGGGAATTAATGCATGATTTATAATGAAAGGAATATTTTTTTTTTTTGAACTTTTGAATTTATTGTTGGTAAATATTGATTATTATTATTATTGATTATTGGTAAATAATTTAATTCAAGTGTTATTATTTATTTTTTTATCTGTTTATCTTTGAACGAATATATGCTAATTTTCAGGTTCTATGGAGATTAAAATCTCACACGAGCCCGAGAAGTCGAGGAGAGGAAAGTATTCTCACACGATTCATTTTGTATAAATATTTAATCAAAGTTAATATTTAATTATTGTCCATTTATTTATTTTTTGTATTATTATTATTATCATTAATATTATTATTATTTCTGAATTAATTATAGGGATTTAAGGAGATTAGAACCTCACATAATCTCCCGCAATCAAGGAGAACGATATTCTCACACGATAATTTCGTAAATAAGGGGAAATGTTTAATTAAAGCAAAACTGTTGATTATTTATTATTTATTATTCTTTTTTTGTTTTTAAAAAAAGGGTATGCTAACTTCAGGGATCTAAGGAGATTAAAATCTCACGCGATCCCAGGTAATCGGGGAGAACAGTATTCTCACTCGATAATTTTTGCAAATAACGGGAAACAGTTCATTAAAGCAAACATTTTGATTATGAGTATTATTATGATTTAATCAAAATTAATATTTAATTATCATTCATTTATTTTTTTACCATTCATCCATTAATATTTCATTAATATTATTGTTGCTTTTCAATTATTCAATTCATTGTAGGGATTTAAGGAGATTAATATCTCATATAATCCCCGGTAATCGAGGAGAATAAAATTCTCACACGATAATTTTGCGAATAATGGGAAACAGTTCATTAAAGCAAACATTTTAATTATGATTATTATTATGATTTAATCAAAATTAATATTTAATTGTCATTCCTTTATTTTTTCACTATTTATTCATTAATATTTCATTAATATTATTATTGCTTTTCAATTATTCAATTCATTGTAGGGATTTAAGGAGATTAATATCTCACATAATCCCCGGTAATCGAGGAAAATAAAATTCTCACATGATAATTTTATGCGTGATAGCAATATTTCTTAATTATCATTCACTTATTTTTTACCATTCCTTCATTAATATTTCATTAATATTATTGTTGCCTTCCAATTATTTAATTAATTGCAAGGATTTAAGGAGATTAATATCTCACATAATCCCCGGTAATCAAGAAGAACAAAATTCTCACATGATAATTTTATACGTAATAGCAATAATTAATCAAAGTTAATGTTTAAACAATGGTAATAAACAAAACTAAAACAAGTTTAAGCAAATGAACAGTAGCATGCCAGATTAAAACGCATGAACAGTGCAGCATGCATGAGATTGTCTTGAAGCAACTCGTATGAACAGTGACGTGCATGAAGAAATCTCGGCCAAGCAGCCCATGCAACCATACTTGTGCGTTTTCAGCCTCTCCCTTGTGCTCCAATGAAGAATGACCTTCTCCTCCTCACTCACCTATGGTAGATGGACCTCCAACAGCCCCAAAGTAGCTGGTCTCGGCTGGAAGCAAGCAGAAATGGCGGACAGCTTCGTTGGACAGCGTGGGAAATTCTGGTTGTCTTCAGCGCTGGAAATTCTGCTCATGCGTCTCTGCTTCTCGGCTGGAAGGTGAAGGCTAAAAGCTTCCCTTCTTCTCTACACTTTCTCTTCTTCCTTGTGCTCCCTAAATTCTCCTCTGTTTACCTTTGTTTTCTGGGCTTAAAATAGAGTTTTTCCTCCTCCATGGTTTAGCCTCTATCCATCCTTTTGCTGCCACTTTGTTTTGCATTCAGACCTCCTTGTTTCTACTCATCATTTTGGCATCAAACTCTCCATTTTCTGCTCCTCAGATGGCCTGAACTTCAGCTCCTTTTCTCTCCACAATTTGGACGTTTCTCTCCACGGTTTCTCTCCACGGTTTTCTGCACCACGACTCCCCCTCTCTTCCTCTCGGTTTCTGCCTCTCGTTCAGCTCCTCTCCCTCTCGGTTTCTGGTTTCGTTTTCTCTCCTATTTTCTCCCTCACGTTGCTGTTTCATGTTCTGGTTTCGTTCAGCTCCCTCTTCTCTTCAACTCGTTTTTCTTCTCGATCACGTGGTTCCCTCCTCTCTTCAGCATTGTTTCTCCCTCCTTTCTCCCTCCTTTCTCCCTCTTCTCTTCTTTTCTCTTCAGCTCCCTTTTCCCAGTCGAGGCCTTCTCTCTTTAGCTCCTTTTCCTCTAGGTTATGTTGCTCTCCCTCTCCTCTCTTCAGCCTTCTTTTTCCTCTCGGTTTGTTGCTCTCCCTCTCCTCTCTTCAGCCTTCCTTTTCCTCTCGGTTTGTTGCTCTCCTTTATACTCCAGCCCACCTCCCTTTTTCTGCCATGTTGCTCTTTTTTCTTCTTACTTTTCCTACAACTTCCAGCCATCCCCTTGTTGCTCACGGTCCCCTCCTTTTTCTGCCATCTCCAGCCACGCCATTCTCTCCTTTCTCTGCACTTGCCACTCCACTTTCTGCCTCTTCTGAAAAATCAGCTCCCTCTTGCTTTTTTGTCCCCCTTGTCCTCTTGTGCATGTGTGTGCATGAGTGTATGCATGTGGGAGTGGGTGAGTATGTGTGTCCATGGGTGAGAGTGTGTGAGAGTGTGTGAGGATGTGTGTCCGCGAGTGAGAGTGTGAGTGTGTGAGAGTGATATGTGTCATGTGTGTGAGGGCAAGTGAGCATATGGGAGCAAATGAGCATGTGAAAGTGTGAGTGTGAGTGTGTAAGGAGGTGTGTCCGTGAGTGAGAGTGTGAGTGTGTGAGAGTGATGTGTGTTATGTGTGTGAGGGCAAGTGAGCATATAGGAGCAAATGAGCATGTGAGAGTGTGTGAGTGTGAGCAAGTGAGAGTGTTTTGCAATTTCATTTTAATTAGGTGGCCTTATTCATTTTATTTCTTTACAAGATGATTGCCATGTCTCTTCTTCCAACACAGGTTTTGAATTTTCCTTTTTATTATTTTTGGTTCTTATATTTGGTTTTTTTTCATATTACTTCTATTATTATTATTTTTTTCCTTTTGCAATTTTGTTTTAATTAATTATTATTTTTTTTTGAATTTTTTAATTCTATTTATTATTATTACCATGATTATTATTATTGTTAATTCAGGTGGGGTGTTCACACCTTGCGTTAAATGTCAATCAGAAAGTCGGGAGGCAATTTCATGTAAACCTTTTCATGAAGATCACCATGAGAAAAACAAACCATTGTTTTGTATCTCATTTATTTGCAGCATGAAGAAAGTATACATCGGCCTTACTTGATCCTAAATTTAATACTCTCACATAAAGGATAATGGCTCCACGTAAGTTATGCCTCTTTAAAATTTTGCTGCCAAAATTTCTATTTCCTGCTATTTAGGCTTCAAGTATGATAGTAAGAGGCTTCAAATATTACATTAAAATAATAAATAAATAAAATATTATACTTTAATTTGAAATTTGAATATTTCGATATCTGTTGATTTTTCAATCTAAATTAATAAATGCTTTTGTATCATTTGTCTCCATGAACAAAGTGCCCAAAAAATGTAATTTTGGTCCATCACTTGTGATCTTAAGATTTGTTTGATCCTCCAAAAATAATAAGTATCAAAATAGTCTTCCTAAGCTAAAACCCTTCACAAAATAATAATCCATTATTTTTCAATCCTTGACAAACTAAACTAATCCTGAAGTTGAATGAAAGAGATCAAAATTATATTTTTCTTCCACAGAAAGGCTATATATGTCAAACAAGTAAAGACAAATTTGGTAGCTACTTTTTGACAATGAAGATAAGATGACAGAAATTTTATTACCACTTAAGGCTGGCACATTTTGACAAAGTGAATGATAAAGTTGGTACATTTTGATAAGTGAAAAATAAAGTTGATAACTTTTGACAAAGTGGCCAATAAGGTTGGTACTTTTTGACAAAATGGAAGATAAAGTTGCCACCTTTTGATAAAGTGGAAGAGTATGTTATTGAAAAATTTTTAAGAGGATGCCTGTAAATATAGCCTTTTCTTTTGGGGTTTGACATTGGAGTGTGAAGAGTTGTAAGAGTAGTGAAATCTCCTTTGTTAAGAGAGTGAGTAATTGTTCTTTCACCTGAAATAGAGAATTGTGTGTTTTTCTTATTTTGGAGAGAGAGAGTTTGATTGTTTTCTCTTCACATTCAAATAAATGTTGTACAATCTCTTTAGTGAATGTCTTTTCTATTCTTGTTCATGGGTTTTCCCTCATACAAAAGAGTTTTTTAAGTAAATATCTTTTGCTAATTTTTCTTTTCTCATTATTTAATATTGTTGTCTAGTGTCATGGTTCCTAACAATATATTGGTTGAGACATGATTTACTTTACAAGTGATTAACTTTATATTTGATTTTAGTTTCTTTCTTTATATTGATGATTAATTAAGCAACATAAATTTTTAATAATAAAAAAATGCTTCATATGAGAAAGCATATGTGGCATACCGGCTTGAAATTTTCTCAAAGAAATGATTAAAGGCCAAGGATAATTACAAAAGATTCAACCTTTCAACTTTCAAGACTAGAACTATTATGGTTAAACCAAAATTTATTTAATAAATATATTTATGCAAAATGAAATGACAATAAGCAGAAATATTTAATTCAATGCAATCTATGTTCTCTTTGTATACTGAAAAAGCCTAATTAAATAGTTACATTATAATCGAACAAATTGATATAAGATTTTGTGCTTCACTATGAGAGTAATTTGTCATTTGAGAGAGACTCGCTCTTCTGTAGAGATCATTGGCTTCAAGACTGGTAGAGAATATTTGAGGGACTTAGGCTGAGACTAGAAAGTACGAGCATGACTTTGACTTTTAGGTGAAGCAATAGGGAAAGAATGTTAGAGAAAAAACAATCAATAGATGTGTTGTGAAAGAAAAAAAAAAAATGTAACTTCGGTGTCTATAAGATTAATTTGATCCTCCAAAGATGAAAAGTATTAAAATGATATGAAGAAAATCCTAAAATAATCGTTTTCCAAAGATTAAAATAGTTCTCCACATGGATCAAAGTAGTTCTAATAAATCTTTGATTATGTTATATTTATATATGATTTCCAAGGGACTTATCATTTATTTTTGATAGATTCTTTTAATTTAGTGACCAAATAATGGTAATTTCATGAATTTTATGGGTTGGGTTATTTGGTTGCTTTCTTACATTAGATTTATCTAATTTCTTTATTGTTGTGATGGAAATTGTAGGAAAATTGTTTTGTAAAAGGAAATAAAGTTTCAAAGGCATGGAAAAGGAAGATTCAAGAATGGTTAAAAGACTTTAACAAACATATTGAAAATTGGAAGGAGTCAAGAAAGAAAGTTGAGTTGATATTCAACTTTAGATGGTAAATTCTCAATCTCAATGCTACTTTTGGACCTTTAAACATTAGAATTTGAAGATGGTTATTTCATACAAAATTGTAGATCTCATCAAGAACTTTCCAACAAGTAATAACTTTATAAAATCTGATATCAAATCACAAAGTTATAACTAAAATATTAAAGTTGCAATAATGAATATCTTTTTTGTGCCAAGGCACCTGATGTAGAGCAAATTCGAAGAAATTTGGTGCCAAGTCGCAAGTTGCAACCTTATTAAAGGTAGTTGTGTATTTTGACAAGAAAAGTGCTATAAATAGGAAATAACTCTAGATAACCAGAGTTTTTTTTTAAAAAATGTATAGTAACAGATAAGGCAATTTATAAAATCTATAGGTATGAGGAGATTATAAAGCTAGTGATAATTTAAATGCAAAGGGCTGTAATTGGTCCTTAGAACAAATTAAGGAAGCTCAAGGTGTTTGCAAAGAAAGGCTAAAAGAAAATTTTGATGTTAGCTTTGTTACAGATTGGCATTTCCCAATGGATCGTAATCTTGCTTCTACCTTTGTTAGAAAGCAAACTTGGCATAGTACCACAAAGATACGACGGTGTGAAACTACTGAGGGCTGTTTTTACTATCTGCATGATAAAAGTCTGCTTCCTTTGGCGACTATGCCCTTCATGCCATGCAGACATCTAATTATATAAGTGCTCGCCAAGACTCTATCCTTGTAATCATCTAAGAATGCTGCAGAAGTGGAAGTTGATGAGGAAGTGAGAGCTCAGAATCCTACTCAATACTGTCGAGGTGATTTGAATATTCCCCACATGGAAAATGCGGATGTTAATGGGGGCACTTAAAGAATTAACAAAGCCGAAGAAAACACATGTGCGGAGAATCTTTTTGATCCCTCTAAATACCAATCACTTGATTGGGAATCAAGCCCCCCTGCCCACATGATTACTACAGTATAGATGCTTGCTTTGACTGGTGAACGGAAAGCCCCAATCAGGAACAATAGAATATCCATGACGTGGATACTAAAAATTCTAGTAGGGGAACGGCTATGGACAAATTTTATCAAGATTTGGAATTGCAGAATGACTTAACGAGTTGCTCATTACCTCTACCACAGGAAGCCAGAGAGAATCTATCAAATAATGAAAACACTTAACATGACAGACCCATTTCTGGTAACTTTTTTTCTTATTTAAATCCTCTCTACTCTGACAAATGAACTTGTCTAACAGTCATTTTGCAGGTGTTAAAGATGTTGATAAGGAAAGCCTTTCACAACTATCCTTTATTCCATTAATGAGTGACTCAGACATGAATTCGGCGGTGGATGATACACAATCCTTGCTCGAATTTCTATGGTACAGTAGATTCCAACAAATCAAATTAGAAGAAGCATTCTGATTTCGCACGATCTCTTTCATATTTGCAGATATCTTATTCCTTCATCTGAACTCAGATGCTACGCTAGTCTCGCGCGCGAAGACATGGAGTAATTTCTCAAGCATCTCGGCCGTTTCTAAATCTATATTTAGTTAGTGGAGCACGTTATTGGATATCTTTGATGAAGATTGGAGTAACATTACCATAATAACTCGATTCAATAATGACCAAAGTCTCACCTGGCAATGGTGGCCAGCTATGGAGGGAACAACGAACCAAAGGACCTGGAAATCTGCTCTTCTCTTCTACGTTCCAATGGCCAGTTATCGAGAACATTGTTTGGTTTTCTTTTAATAAGGCTTTCGTTCTTAGACTCTATATGGGCTGGACTATTTCTACAGTTTGGGCTTTTGCAGGAATCAACGCACTCCTGGGCCATAATTCATCGACTGAGGACTAGTTGGATGATTTAAATCGAAAGCCCAATTTCTTCCAACCAATAGATAGTTTTGCAGATTCAAAAGTGGGCTTGCCTTTTAAGAAAAGGAAACTTTATTCCCCAACCTATTTCCAGGCTAAGAACAAAAAGAAATTCGACTTTATACCTGCACTTCCAAGTCTAGATGCCATCACTGAAGAAGATGAAGGTCTTGATCTATCCTTTGCTCTTTTTGAAGGGGTCTGGGAAGCAACCCAATTAAAGCCTCCCTGATTGCCATGAGTACCTTGTGTTAGAACTATTGTGGTTTTGGGAAGACCACGAAAATTCATAGACCTAGGAAACTTTTACGTAAATATAGACCTTTCTTTTTCTATTTGTCTAAAACAAAGCTTCTTGTACAAAAAGTTAGTAATAAAATAAAATCTTTTGGTTATGCGAATGTCTTTGGAATTGATGCATTTGGAAAAAGTGGTGGAATCATATTAGCTTTGAAAGATGATATTAGCTGTGATATTATTTATACTTCACCCTATTGGATACATAGATCTTATACTTTACAAAATGCTAGATGCTTTATATCCTTTATTTTTGGACATCTAGTTCTCTCAAATAAATATTTATTATGCAATTGGATCAAACAGACAGCTCAGTATATTTGAAGCCCATGGTTGTTGATTGGTGACTTTAATCAATTGCATTCACTTGGGGGCAAATTGAGTAACTGTACATCAATAGAGCTAATCGTCATAAAATTGTCATTGAATCTTGTAGCCAAATTGACTTAAAACGAAGTGGTTAATGGTTCTCTTGGACCAGCAATAGATAAGATTCATAGGCAGTTTGGGCTCAGATTGATAAGCTTTTTGCAATCGATAATGGTTTTAGGGTTTTTTATCATATATCTCTTTATATTGCATATCTTAGCTTTTAATCATGCACCACTTTTTCTCAATAGCAATAAAGTAATTCCTTTCAAACCTAGACCAAAAAGGTTCGAAAATTTCAGGCTGTTTTTTTTTTTTTTTTTTAATCAATGTAAACATAATATTAATTCTTCCTAGCGAAGCCACACTTTAGGGTCCCTAAGTTTCATCCTTCATTCTTAACTGAACAAAACTATGCAAGTTCTCAGCTACTAAAATAAACATATAATGGGGAATCTTTCAGTTAGAATTTGAGTATTTGAAACAACCCTTCAAGAGGTACAAAAGAACATTTCTTTATCTAAAAATATTGTGAGGAGTCACTTTAGGCTTAGAAAGCTAGACAAACATGGCTTCAACCGGGAGATCACAATACGAAATACTTCGATTTTTTGGTATCTAAAAGTACAGCTAACCATGATCAAGAAAGATGAGGGAGTTTGGACAGAGGACCCCTTTAAAATTGAAAAACTAGCAAGAAAATATTTCATCAAAGTTTTCTTTCCTATTGAAGATAGTAATCAAGAAGATTTGGTATCTAGGCTACGTCATATTCCTATCATTTCCCTCAATGAATCACACTTATCTCTTCTGGAAAAAGACTCCATTGAAAAAGAAATTAGGGATACAATCTTTAATATGAGTATTAATAGTGCCCCTGGGCTTGATGGGTTCAATGCTCAATTCTTCCAACACTTCTGGGAAATTGTAGGCCTTGATGTTTGCTCATCAGTCAAGTTCTTCCTAGATTTAGGGTATCTTCTTAAAAATTTAAATAAAACTTTTATCTCTCTCATCCTTAAAACAGATAATACCCAAACTTCAAGGACTTCAGACCCATTAGCCTTTGTAATATGGCTTATAAGATCATACCCAAAGTGATTAGTAATAGACTAAAAACAATCTTTAATGACATTATTGCTCCAAATCAAAGTGCATGCCTCCAAGGCTACCTTATCTTGGATAATATTGTTATTTCCTCTAAAATCATGCATAAAATCCAGCATTCGAAGGGCAAAAAGAGACAAATGGTGTGCACTTAAACTTTATCTAGCCAAGGCTTTCTACAACATCTCTTGTGATTTTATGGAAGCTGTGCTAAACCGAATGGGCTTCTTGAGGAAATGGATACAATATATAAATTAGTGTATCTCTACTATTCAATATCAAGTCATTAATAATGGTGCTCCATCTTCCTCCCTCATCCCTGGAAGAGGTATTCGACATGGTGATCCACTATCCCCTTACATCTTTATATTATATGCCAAAGTGTGATCCAGTCTGATTTTAGAAGCTAAAAATAGTAAACTCTAGAAAGGAATTTGTATAGGGTAAGGGGCTCAGACAGTTACCATCTAATGTATGCTGATGATA
This sequence comes from Delonix regia, assembly GCA_037074485.1. NCBI lineage: Eukaryota > Viridiplantae > Streptophyta > Magnoliopsida > Fabales > Fabaceae > Delonix > Delonix regia. Next base: position 13,273,748 of record CM073458.1, read on the forward strand.
TTGTCGTCTTCTTTAAAGGATCGGTTAATGCTTGTAACACTATCAACAATATCTTGCAGAATTGTTCTGATTGATCAGGCATTAATACTTAGGGACTTGGTTGACTCTGGATGGGATAAATTCTTCATATACAATGAGTTGGTTGAAAAATTTTTGAAGAAACTCCAGTTTTGGAAATAAAATTTACTTTCTCATGCTAGCTGACTTACCTTGATTAACTCAGTAGTTAATTCCTACGTAACTTATCATCTTTCTTATATTAAACTTCCCAAAAGAATATGCAGAAGATTAATTCTTTGATAGCTAATTCTTCTCAGGATTCAAAAATAATAGACCATGTATGCATATGCTCTATTGGAACCAGCTGTGTCAAAGAAAGACTAGAGGAGGCCTAGGTTTCGTCACATACATTTATTTAACAAAGCTATCCTAGTAAAGCAAGTTTGGAGAATTTTCTCTCAAGAACTAGTAACATCATCTTAAACTTATATCCTTAAAGTAAATATACGAAGGCTGAAAATCCAGGGCTTCTAATACAGAGATCTAACTTATCCAGGATATGGAAAGGGATTTGTAAATCTAAGCCCATCGTTGTTTTTCAAACTCAAATGGGAAAATCCATCCAAATCAACCACCATCTATGGTGGCACATGTAACCAGGTCAGAACAACAGTATATTTAATGTCTTTGACCATATTCTACATCAATAGCATAAATGGAATGTCCAACTACTGAAAGTATTTCATCTTGACAGTTTTGAATAAAAAATTTCTCTAGATGTCTCCCATACGAATGCACAAGAAATCTTTGTTTGACAAGGCAATAGAAGAGGCTCTTACACAGTCAAAGATGAATATAAAATGTTGTAGGAAGAAAATCAACATATTGTTAACAATACTTTTTCTACCGGGAGAAATATATGGAGATTACATCTTCCTAAAAGAATTATTACTTTTACCTAAAGGCTCGTCATAAAATCACTTCCAACTTCAGAGATCCTTAAAAATCATCATATGCAATAAGAAAACATGTGCCTTTTCTGTGGTTTAGTTCCTAAAGCTATTAATAATTTTTTCATGGAATGCTCCTTTGGTAGGGCCCTATGGTTTGCCGCTTCCCTTGGCTTTAAAGTTGATAGATTGGAAAATTAAGATATAATCCAATGACTCTAAGATTGGTTTTCAGTAAATAACTCTAACTTATCTAATATTAAATCACTTGCTAATTGGATTTATACAGGCCATTATGTAATATGGTTCTTTATGAATCAAGTGTTTCATAATAATCAGTATGTCAATGCGGAGAATACACTCAATAACATTAATTATTTGGTGGGTTTATATTCTATGATCTGGAGAATGAAAGGAACACCTCAAATCAAAACCACATCTACCTCAACCTTAACCCCCCCCCCCCCCCCATGTTCCTTCATGAGGGTGTACAATTATTCTTTGGGTTGTAAAATTCAAAAAGGAATAAAAAAACCAAGACTGACGATCTCCATTCACTTAGACAGATTCCTTGTTCAGCCTTGACATAAGGTGGTGGTTTATAGTAACTCTTTCCCCATGGCAATCCTTCAATTTATCCATCATCCTTTGGATCATGCAACAAGATGGGACCACATTGTCAATCTCCAACCTGAAGCTCCTCTTCACATAGCTATGACACCTTGAGCTGACCATATCAAAATTCGAATTAGATTCATTCCTCGGAGAGGTTGGTCGGGACATCAAGCAGCTTATCATGACTTTCAATTCCTCTCAAGTAGGAATGCTTGATTAGTATGCCATTCCTGACCTTATTGCCCAATTCCCTTTTGATTTTAATTTTAATTTTAACATCAACCCATAGGTTTTGATTATTTGTCATTTTATCAAAAAAAAAAAAAATGCAAATGACATGTTGAAAAACATTGGAAACAAAATAGGAATGCATCTTAGAAATTTAGAAAAAAAGGGAGATTAAATAAAGTGAAAGAATAAGGACACAAAAATAAAACAAATAAAAATACTGAGAGAAAATAGTGATATTGAATCTTTCAAATTTTAGTCTACCAACTTAAAAGTGTAAACAATTTTTTTTTATTCAGATTTTTAAAATTTTGGTATGATATTATCACTGAAGTTAGTTGTTTTGTATTTGATTTTTTATATACAAATACTTATAAATTATTAGTAAGATTAAGTGAAAATTAATAATATCTCTTGTTATTTAAAATACAACATATATTATATTAAAATTTGAACTATCAATTGCACTATTTAATTTTTGTATATGTGAATTTTTTGAAAATACCAACATAACCCCGGTAAGACTCCTTAAGCCCACACTAAATTGGTAAGCATACATTTACAAATTGAAATTAATCCAGAGGAAAATAACAACCGATTGTGCAACACATTTTGCATGCATACATTACTCCTTGGACTTTTGAAAATTACAAGAAGGACTTGAAGAAAAAAGAAGACATAAACATCATATAAGGTCTCCATTGATACCTCAATTATGATTATGCCTGGGTTTCATAATAGTGACTGCAGTTCTATCATAAAACTACAAAGTACTAAGAACTTGGAGGCACCATCTTAGTAGTGTTACGAGTTTTGATAATGACAAATATATTATCCCTATGTACTTATTAGATTGCTAAGTGTTAGGTGACTATAATTGCAAAAAGGAACTATATGCATTATTACATTCATTAATGCCTTGTATATATGAATCTTAATTTATCCTAAAACAATATATATATATATATATATATATATTTGCACGCTTGCTTATAAATCGGTGTTCTGAAATATGAATTTTACCCAAAACTAAAATTTGACATATGATCGCACTCTTTCTCATATCTCAAAAAATTATGTAAGTTGAAATGTATTGCTTTAAAATTAGACTCATATAGCTTGCTAAGGATTAATCGATCACTCAAAACAAAGTTAAAATAAAAACGTCATAACTATTTGAAGTTGAGTCAATGTAATAGTTGACAGCTGAATCAGAAAAAGTTAGCAAATTCTTAACATGAGACTAGTGGTTGACTTGTAGCCTTGGACTAATCCATTACAAAAAAAATTGTCTTCAGTGGTGACAAAGGTCGACACTAAAGGTTGGTTAGTGGTCGCTATAAACCTTCTACAGGGACTAACAAGTCGTCACTAAGTCGCCACATGTCCCGTAACTAAAAGGATATAGCATCAACAAAAGAAGTTTCCGCAGAAAGGCACAATCAGTGGCGAAAAAAGGCATCACTAAAATGTATTAGTGACAACAATTGTCGCCACTACATGTAGATAGATTACAAGATTTATCATAATTGCCACAAAATGTGAGGTTTCAGTGGCAAAATTGTGGTTGCTAAAATCGTTTTAGCGATGGCTGCATTGTTGCCAGTAAAGAGCTTTAGTAGAGACAAAATATGGTGGCCACTAAAGAGCTATTATGGGGATTGTTTATACTCGCCACTAAAGCACTTTAGTGACAATGAAATGTAGTCATCTCTAAAGCTCTCTAGTCACAACTTTATTGTCACCACTAATGAGCCTTAGCAGCGACTTAAGTCGGCGGTAAAGGTTTTTTTTTTTTTTTTTACATATTTTATATATATTTAGGCTTTAAAAACCTTTTAACATATATATATATATATATATATAATAAACTAACATAATACATATAAAACTAGTATTCGCATCCTAGACAATGAAAGCAATATTTAAACACTACAAACATAAATTCAACTATTGAATTACAACTAATTATAACATACAAGACTAAATATGTGTATCCCAAATGTTGAAAATAAAATTGATATACAACCAACTTGAAAGTTACTTCCTTCAACATATACAAATTAGACTTTCAATATTTCATAAGAAACCTACAATTTTATTCTTCTAAAGACATAATAACAGCTCATTGAAATAACAAAGTCAAATACTTTCTTCATTGAAACTTGCTCTTCATAGAGTATGTGTGCCATTATAATGAGCATTATCATTTCCTGCAATAAGCCAATGATACCTGCTTAAGTAAAAGTGAATGATTCTAGAAAATGTCATAAGATACTTGTAATATTTTCACAACATATGACTCTTCAACTAACACACACATGTTTATGAGCCAAATAAGAACTAGGCATAAGGTTATTCCTTTAACTTAGCTACACAATTTCCTTATGAGGTCATTGAGTAGGTTCTATCATCACTGCCCTAAAAAGCTAGAAGGTTTGTGTCCCTGATAGAATGAAATGTCACTCCTATTTTCTCACTATTTGAAAAATAAAGAGATAATTATAGAATATACCTATTGTAAGTTAGCCATTAAGGTGGCCATTTAAGCTTGAATCTCGTCCTGCAATTGTTGTTGAAGCTCATCTTGTTCTTCTTGTAATTTTCTTTCCATATCTTCATGTATCTTAGCACGATCTTCCTCCTGTTACCTCTCCAACTCAATACGGCGTATCTCTCATTGCCTCTCAAACTCAATACGGCATTCCTCCTATTGTCTTTCCATATCAACCTACATCTGCTCATGCACTTGTTCAATTCTAGAGTCCATGTTAGCTGAGTTCACATTTTTTTCTCTTTTGGGGCTTCTTCTCATACCCTTTTCCATGCACATACATTGATCACTCTCCCAACATATTAGCAAGTTTCTCATTTCCAGTCAATTGTGTTTCATTGTCTTCTAATTGTTACTGAAGAATGAGGTCATGAATGTGACCCTACCATTATAGGAACAATTAAAGTTATATGCTAGAATATATAATTGAAAAGAGATTGACACTTAATAAATTTATAATTTGTACATAAATTTCTTGTGAATATGGATTTAACCATACTACTCCTTCAGTCGAGTGTGTTGTATCTCCTAAACTCGATCAGGTGGTGCCTATGCCCCAATCATAGGATCTCTCTATAATGTAATTTTCACAAAGAATACTTAATAGTACCAAATAATTTAATTGTCACCATGTTCATGAAGGAAAAATAAGAGGAGTGTGAGCTCATTGTTAATTCCTCTACCTCAGCAAATGACCATGTTCCACATTTATGCTTTGTAACTTGCGTACTCCTATTTGATTTATTCCTACTACTTGTTGCCTGCAATTGAAAAGTAATGTTATCCATTAAAAATAAAGAAGATAATTTAGATTAATTTTCAAAAAATTGGTACCTTGAACTTATTAGACTCAAAGTGATGACATAGCCGCTCCCAATCTTCACAACTACCCAGATCAGGCCTAGTTACTTCTCCCTCATCGTCAATCTCATACTTCATGTACAATGTGTGTAAGCTACTTTTCCAATTCTTAAAAATTCGTTGCATAGTACTTATACAAAAAGGTTTCATTGCAATCATTCGTCGACTATCCATGGCCTCAAACTTATCCTTTAAATAATAAGCACAAGTAGTTGCACTTATTAACACAACCAATTTGAAGTAAAGCAAAGATAATGTTTTTATATAGCTAACTATTTACCTTAACTTTAAACCACATAGTTTCCCCATCCTTTGAAAAGATTTTATCCCACTTACCATTTTTAAAAGAAATAGTAGTTTGCACTACCCATATGCAATAGTTCACTAATCCCGAGCCCCTTCTCCAACTGCTCTATTTATGTCATATGGAATACTAACTTTGACTTTTGCATTGTATTTAGTTTTCATGTCAACTGAAAGACTCTTGTACTTCCCCCTCTTTGACTTGACAGTGATACAAGAAGCTATGACATGTAGAGATAAATTATAATTTCATATTCAAATATAGAAATATCTATTATCATACTTATTTAAGATGCATGAAGAGATACCTACACTACTCTAAAGTCGCGACGGCAATGTGAAAGGAGAAGCCTCAAAGTCTTTCTCAACTACTGATAGTAAGGGCAGTGGAGAATCCCTAAGCACTAGTGCACCACCTCTTTAAGGTTCAAGTGAACATAAGGGTGATGTTACTTCTCCATGGTTATCACATCTCCTTTGACCACTATTGTGTGTAAGGCCTCTTCCACCTTGTCCTCCTCCCATACTATGTCCACCACCTAACATTTTTTACAACAATAAATTCAAATGTTAAAATAAACTAAAAAGAAGTAGAGAATGCATATTAAATAAATAAAAAAAAAAAAGCAATAGATTACTATAAACAAAGTTAAACATATGGTCAATCTTTCAATGTAAACTTAAAAATTACCACAAGCTTAGTTACTATTAGTCAACGTCTATTTTATTTGCATTATTGTCAATTAATTCTTCATCTTCTTCTTCATCACTAACCACATCCTCTTCATTGTCATCAATGAAGTCATTTGTCTTATTAGTTGTATTTGGTTGGCTTGTTTTACAAACTTTACATGCTAAAATTATATCTTTTGCTTCAACATCAGTCCTATGTAAGGAGACCACAATGTCATTTTCAATGTCACTAGTAGGCACCACATTTAGTTCAACTTCCTAATGTTCATATGCCTCATCATTTAGTAGCTCCTCTTCATCACTATTTATGTCATTATCATTCATTGTAGGCATGTTAAATAAATCACAAGGATTAGTCTTGACAATGACGAGCCAATCTTGGTCAACAAGATCTTTCAAATAGAAAATTTATTCTGCTTGAGATGCCAATATAAATGGCTCATTCGAGCATAATGCATAACGAGTATTCACCACAGTCATTCCATACTTGTCAACCTTGTATCCTCTTCCAAGATACCCCACATCCCACTAATGACATTTAAAGAGATGTACTTTCTTATTTCAGATATATGTTAACTCATATATGTCTTCCAAGACACCATAATACTCTTTCCCAACATCTAAATCATAACCCCTCACAAGAATTCCACTATTTTGTGTTCTCCTACTTAAGGCACAATCTTTTATGTGAAACCTAAATCCATTTACCATATAAGTAGAATAGTGGTGAACCAATTTAAGTGGGCTAATAGCTAAGCTTATGAGGTCTTCATTAGTTTCACCACGTGCACATAACTTTAAAACCTACATGTAAGAAGTAGTGGTAATGATTGGAATATTTAATGGGGTAAAATAATATGAGGTAAGATCAAGGGAAACCCACATGTGCATAGAACCATACATGAAAATCTTTTATCGTGGAAGCCTATGTATCCAACTCCTTCTGGTCCCTACATGTTAAGATAGGATACATAACATAATTCTTAACTAAGCCTAAGAAACTAAAATGTTATTAGAGATATAGCCAAGTTTAGTAAACTTACTCCATGAATGGCCAAACGTCTTCACAATTTTGAAGCACATAAGTGCAAGCTTGGTTGAACTCCAAATCAAATAAAAGTCTTACTTCATAAGCTCCTTTAGCTTGCCTACTTTTTTTTAAGATTAACATCTCATAATTTGGCATAGGTCCATCATCATTTCTTGGAGGTCTATTAAACTTGGTATATTTTTTATGTAATAAGAGCAAAATGTGAGGCATTCATTAACTAAATAACCTTTTGCAATTGAACCTTCTGGTTATGCCTTGTTACGAACATATGTTTTGAGTGTTCATAAATACCTTTCAACTGGGTACATATATCAATATTGTACGGGTCTACCAAGCTTCAGTTCCTTTGCCAAATGAATAGGCAAGTGGATCATTATGTCAAAGAAAGCTGGTGGAAACATTGTCTCTAATTTGAAAAAAGTGGTTACAATTTGACTTTGAAGACTATCAAGATCTTCAATTGTCAAACACTTGGAACATAAATTCTTAAAAAATCTACCCAATTCTACTATTGGTTTTGCCACCTCCTTAGGCAATAAACTACGAATGCTAACTGGGAATATGTCTTGTAATAATACATGGTGATCATAACACTTAAATCCTAAGATTTCCTTCTTACAAACACTAACACACCTTGAAATGTTTGAGGAAAAAGCATCAGGAACCTTTAAGTTAGCCAAAAAGTTACAAACTTTCAACTTTTCTTGTAGAGACAATGCATAACATGTTGTTGGCATTAGAATTTGGTCCCTTGTTCTAATGGATGCAATTGTTGCTTAATTCCTAAATCAACCAAGTCATACCAAATCTTTAATGTGTCCTTCATTTTTCCCACCAGTTGCATCACTGTTGATACAATATTGTCAGATACAATTCTTTTTATGTTGCATGACATCAAGGCTATGTCGAAGCATAAAGGCTTTCTAATAGGGTAATTGAAAGAAAATACTCTTCTTTCTCTAATTGTAAACATTATTATACTGGGTGCACTTTCATTTATAAGTTTTCCTCAATGTCACATCATTCAGTGCTTGTAATTGTTGAAGTGCATAATCACCTATTAAAGGAGAAGGTGCCCCCGCATTTTCATCTTTCCTATTAAATGCTCTCCTAATTCATCGCCATGGATGGGTAATGGGTAAGAGGCGACGTTGACCCATGTAGCATAACTTGTTTTGTAATGACACAGAATGTATGTCTTTATGGCAATAAGGGCATGCAAGCTTCCCTTTAGTTGACTATCCTGAGAGGTTCCCATATGTAGGAAAGTCATTAATTGTCCATAACAAAACTACATGCATCTTGAAGTTGGAGACTTAGGGTCTAGAATTAAAAGTGTCATAATAAAGTATGGATGCTTTATGCAAGCCCATGATGGCAAATTATATAAAACTAGCAACACTGGCCAAATACTATGACTAGCACTCATATTCCCATAAGGTTGGAACCCATCACTTGCTAGACTTAACCAAACATTTCTTAGATCAATAGAAAACTCAAGATGTTGTTTATCAAAGGATTTCCATGTTATGAAGTTAGAGGGATGTCTTAACACACCATCATTAATACATCCCTCCTTGTGCCACCTCATCTCCTTAGCAGTGTGGCATGCCATGTATAACCTTTGCAATTGTGGTTTTATCGGAAAATGTCACAATACCTTACATGGTACTTTCTTACCTTTATGACTATTTGTCTTCCATATAGACATCTTACACTTTGGACACAATTGTGCATTGGCATGCTTTGCCAATATAAGATGTAATCATTCTCACATTCATCTATCTTCGTATAATCCAATCCTTGGTCTCGAATAACCTTTTTTGCTTCATAGTAGGAGTTAGGAACCATTGCACCCTCAAGAAGAACTTCTTGGAATAAACTTAGCAATGCTACCATTGATTTATTGCTCCAATGATTGAGACACTTCAAATGAAGTAGCTTAACTATAAAAGACAACTTTGACACTTTAGTACATCTGGGATAGAGTTCAGTTTTAGCATCTTCTAACAAGTTAAATAAATTTTTAGCACGTGTTAGGTGACTCATCATGTTCTAAACCACTATTTATATCCTCAAAATTTGAACGTCCATGTGCATCGTGTATCATTTCAATAATGCCATCATCTTCGACATCATCTACGTCAACATTATCCTCCTTTAATTTTTCATTGTACTCTTGAATAGGACTTTTGTCATATTTTTTTTTCTCTTCATGTGAGTCCCACATTTCATAACTCTCATAAAAACCCTTTTTGAATAGATCTTCTCTAATTTTACACCTTACCTTGAATGTTGTGTTCATACAACCCTTACATGGGCACCAGACCATGTTAGTCACCCTTGGTCGACTAAAGGCCCACTGGAGAAAACTATCTACTCCTTGTATATATACTGCATCAGCCTTATTCCTAAATTTTAACTAAATTTTATTCATCCTTAGTTCCTACATTCAATAATATTTATCTAAATAAGATTAGTCTCTTTTTTGTGTATATATAGAAAGTGACAATGCCAATAATGCACTTATGATTTCAAAATATGTTTCAATTGGTATATAAGTTTGAGTTTAGTAATTATAAGTTGTTTATAATTTCAAAAATTGTCACAAATAGCTAGCTTAAATATCTATATTTGTTGACTTATTAATGAAAACTAGTTAACAAAAATTCACTTTTGCCTCAGCGAAAGACATAGCAAGTCACCCATGGCATTGTTGTGTCTTTTGCCACAGCAAAAGTGAATTTTTGCCTTGGAAAAGACACAACAAGGTGAAATCAATGGTAAAAACTCTTTCTCACGCATAAGGAAATCCTATGTTTACAAAATGCACTACCTAGCAAACCGAAACTAGCCTAAAAGACAAAGAGAACTTGGGGAAATCTAGCTTTTAGTATCATATCATTCTTCAAGGATAATAGAAAGTAATGGAGGAAGAATCAAACAAAACATCGTCATTTGGAGAGTTTTCTAAATAGCATATAAAAGCCATATCTTAAACAACCAAAAGGCTTGAGCAAGAATAGAAGGAACTAAGTTACCTACCTCTCTTCCCAAATCTGCATAGTTCTACAGTGCTAGAGAGAAATCCAATGTTGAGAAACCAACAACTTAGTAAATCAAAATGCACAAAAGGAGGAAGAAGATTTGAGTACTGGGTGATGAAAAGAGAGGAAGAAGGAAGGCAAAGGCGGATTAGGGCTCCAAATCAAAGATTACTATGTGTTAAATATATATATACATATATAACCAAAATTGCCTTTAGTGACAAGAACTGAGCTGCCACCACTAAATACCATTTAGTGGCGACCATCTAGGATTTCCACAAAAGCTATATTGTGGTAACTATGTAAAGTTGTCATAAAAAACATTTAGTGGCAAGATATTGTCGCCCCTAAATCATTTTCAGTGGTGACTTCTCCCTATTGTCACTAAATATCTTTAAATTTAGATCTTTTGCTCCAAGCTTTAATGGTGACACATGGAAAGTCACCACTGATGATATACAGTGGCATGTAAAATGGCACCACTAAATACCAATAATGGTGACTTTAAGTATCTTGCCATTAAATGTCTTTTTGTGGTAACCGATGTGTCACCACAAAAGCTATTCAGTGATGACACTTAAAGTCACCACTAAAGACATACTTTTAGTGACGACTTTATTTAGTCATCATTAAAAGTCACTACAAAAAAGTCAATTTTTAGTAATGATTAATTGTAGCTTGGAATCTCTTAAAACACATTCAGAAGATTATATTCTTGAAATCAATGGTACAAGTTAATTAGGGCTGAAGCAAAAAAATTTTTTGTTAAAGGACAAAGATTATAAATTATATACATTATATTTTATAGAAAAGTATTTTATAATTACTCTATAATAAAGTCAAACGTGTTTTATAATAGTGACAAAATATAACAATATAAAATATGTATGAAAAGGAATGCAAATTCTAAATGAATCCTATTTTCTATGAAGTTTCTTATTGACTAATTTTTTTATGAATTATACATTGATTTTAAGTTAAATATATAAAACTCATTTATAGTTGATGATAATAATAGTAAGAAGTAACGCAATTATAAAATCAATAGGTAAGAAGAGATTATAAAGGTAGTTATAATTTAAATGCAAAGGACAAGTTGAAAAACATTGAAAACAAAATAGGAAAGAATCTTAGAAAATATTAAAAAAAAGGATATTAAATAAAGTAAAAGAAAGAGTACACAAAAATTAAAAAAAATAAAAAAGATTGAGAGAAAATAGTGGTATTGAATCTTTCAAATTTTAGTCTACCAATTTAGAAGTGTAAAAAAAAAAACCTTTTTATGTAGATGTTTTAAATTTTGGTATGATATTATTTTTAAAGATTGTTGTTTTGCATTTGATTTTTTCATATACAAATACTTATAAATTATTAGTAAAGATTAAGTAAAAATTAATAATATCTCTTGTTATTTAAAATATAGCATATATTATATTAAAATTTGAATTATTAATTACATTATATATATTTGTATATGTGAATTTTTTGATAATATTAACAAAACCACAATAAGAATCCTTAAGCCCCTACTAAATTGGTAAGCATATGGTTAAATATTGAAATTAACCCAAAGTGAGGAAAATAAGGACCCGTAATGGAATAGATTTTGCTTGCATACATTACTCCTCAGACATTTGAAAATGACAAGAAGAAGGGCTTGAAGAAAAGAGAAGACACAGACATCTTATAAGGTCTTCAATGACGCCTCAATTATAATTATACCCAGGTTCCATAATAATGACTAAGGTTCCATAAAAAAACACTTGCACCCCATGACATAAGTTAACTAGGCTTTGATACCACTTTGTCATGACCCAAAAAATGGAGAGGTGATTGACATAAGGAATAAGGTAAATCTCAGCTCTATAAGCCTAACAGACACAAGTTTAACAACCAAACCACAAAACTGATCAACAGAATTTAACTATATGGTTTCAACACTAAATATATATGTATATCAATGAATCAATACAATACCTTGTGTAAAAATTTCAACTGATGAGAACCTTCCAAAATGTCTACAACATGTAATCTAATATGCGCAATAAACAAGTGCTCCTTTCTTAATAAAAATAAAACAACCAAACGTCATCACACATCTATTACAAGGTTGAATCCTTCTTGTGTACTCTGGAGCGACAAAAGTATGAAAACATGACAGTATACAAATACAAATAACTTCCTCTTTTCAAAGGATGCAGGACTCACCCGAAAGTATCCTAGCTGCACTCCTAAGTTGTTAATAGGTTATATGAATTGCTAATACCATATGAAATGATTCAAACAATGTGGGGTAAGTGGAACTCTGTGTGATGTGGAACCAAGCAAATAATACTAATTACATGATGAGGGGCTTACCAAGGACGATAGAGTTTTTCACAAAACCAATCATTTATCTTTGAAAATTTCACATGGATAAATAATAATTAGTAAATACATAATAATGAGAATTCATTAGTATTTACTTAAATGTTGGTAAAAAATATAGATCAGTCTGAGAAAAAAAAAAGAATCAATTTTTTGAATTTCAATATGAGAGAAGCAATTATTGAGCAAATAAGTAAGGAACCTTTAACTGAAATCATAATATCTAAAAATTAGAGCTAGCTCCAAGACAATGTTATTAGAACAAAATAATTATCTGACACAAGCATGAAGCTAGAAATAATTAGAATATCTACTTTACACCTCAGTTAGATAATCAGAATTAGAATCAGATCAGATTCACATGTGTTGGCTAATACTAGAGGATAGTGTCAACCCTACTAGCTGGGTTTGGAATCACAGTGCAACATAACTAATGTATATTGTAGTTAGCTACATGGTTCTGTATTATGGATTCTGAAAATTTTTTACACACATAAATACATAACTAGATAAATCAAAATTTGAAATTAGTGAAAATTTTGAAATCATGAATGAGAGTAATACATAAATCCAAACTCACTGTAATTTAGATGTCCAAAATTAAAGTAATTTAAGGAAATGGAATCATAGTCCTTAGAAAAGATAATTTGATTACTTCATGAATATAAAATCATAGTACTTGAGAAAGGAAAGAAAATTAATCAAATGCTTGTTATTTTTAAATATAGATCAAAGTTGTCAAAAATTCAAATATTGTAGAATATTCAGAATATGCATAGATGACAGAGATTTTAAATCTCAAGAAGCCTTCTCTAGGAACTAGGAATTCCAAATAATAAATATTTTGTAGGGAGATAGTGTAAAACAAAATCTTGCATAATTAACATTATATACTCATAGTGCATCCAGCATAGTAGTAGTACTTCCTACCATTTTTTGAAAGAAACCTTGAATAAGGGAATGTATAAGGAACCACTTAAACAGAAACCCATCACAAATTCTTAATTTCTATACCAAGAAAGAAAAAAGGGGAAAAGAAATGAAAATGACACTATTTCAAAACAACGTTCAAACATAATATTAAATCATGTTATGATAGAGTACAAAGGTTCAATACTAGTTATTCGCATAGGGTAGCCATTGCCAAAGGCCTAGCACTATATGTAAGCTTATGAATAGGACTTAGTCTATTAAGATTAATGAGACAAGAATCATTATCATTCTTTATAAAATATTTTACCTTCTTAAAGTATTTCTTTTCCATACAATACTAAATTGAGATAGAAACTAGAAATATAATTATGAGGTATAACCTAAACAACCATTTAACATGTCATAGGTTGAATATAAAACAACATGAATGAAATAAATCTAGAATCTCACTTGAAAAAGAACATGTACTTGAGAAAGCAAACAAAATTAGCCTAAAAGGGAATTCTCAATGTGAAAGGTAACCACTTGTCCCTTAATCCTATAACTTCCCACTACAAAACTTGCAATTAATTACCTAAAGGGAGAAAGAAAAGCAGCACCCACAATAAAGAAATGTAAATTGAACCCAAAAAAAAAAAACAAGGTTATAACAATCTAAGGAATGCAAATTGAACCCAAAAAAAGAAACAAGGCTACAACAGTCAAAGGAATGTCAATTGAACCCAAAAAAAGAAACAAGTTTACAACTCACCAAAAGTAGCAGTTGAAAGAAAGCTAAGGAACCATGGCACTCAATCTTGAATTTTCTTCTTTTAGTCATAAAACACTTCCAACAATGTGGAATTAACTTGCCATGCCAATCCTTCAACTAAAGGAGGATATGCTGGTCAAGCAAGGTTGCTAGAAAGTGCCAATGCCCTTCAAATTAGAATGAACAAGCTAAAGTGATAGCATAGAGAGATCAATGGAAAGAAGGAAGAGGAGCAAATGGAAAAGAGAAATAAACAAGGGAAAGAAGATGCTCATGGGCCTCTTACTTGTGTTTAGTTGGTTGAAAATGGAAGCTTAAGAAGATAGAAATCAAGGGTTGTAGGGATAAAATGATAGCTACGTAAAAAGAGTTGAAGCAGTAGGATGGTTTGAGGTATAGGAAGAGAAAAATGAAATTGCAATGAGAAAAGTGGCTTTTAGAAATGTTTGAGCATGATTTATAAGATGGATAGATTTGCAATTTTAATAATGCAATGGGCATAGGAACAATTTAGAAAATAGCAACTTAGCAACTGCACTAAAGGAAAACAAAAGCACTTTAAGATGGAACTTTTCTGATGTCAGGCTGTGGGAAAATGACTCTTAACGGAATGCTTGAGGTTACCATGCTTGTAATTTATGAGAAAGCAAAAAGGAAAGGTAAAACTACAAGGTTGGTCTTGCATAATTTTGAGAACGAATGTATCACTTGAAATCCACTATTGACTACCACCTTAGCTTTGGCCATGAAAATTATTGATTACATAATATTAAATTTTTTAGTTATGTTTGAATTGTTCATTTTAGAGTATTGTTGTCTAAGACTAACTCTTCCTTTGGCTATAATTTTGTCCATATTTCGTTAAGTAGTATTAAACACTCCCTACTATGTTCATAGACTTTAAATTTATAAATTAACTCCTCTAAATTATATATTCCTCAAGCACTTCATTTTCTAATTTAAATTCCCTTTTCAAAATTTTATTGGGTTGTAACACTTACATTTGTTGGATATTTATATGGTATTTCAATCACTCTTGATCCAAATTTATCACAATTAATACACTTAAGTCCAACAAAATATGATAAGAACCCTAATTTAAGATATAAAATAATATATAAAATAGGGACTTATCAAATTCCCCCACACTGAAACTTTTGCACTCCTAGGCAAAAAATAATCAAGTGCAAGCAATCCATGATTAACATTAATATAAATGAGAAACTAAACATGTTTAAGGCAAGAATGCAATAGCTTAATCAATTTTATCCTCAAGCTAGCATAGTCATAAAATGAACCAATGCAAAGGATTATCCAATGTAAACAACTAAATCAACATAAATGAACATAGGAGAGTGCTCAAAGACCATAGTGTTTTTCTCATCTAACAAATATGAGTCATTTCACTGAAATCCACCTAAACTAGGATCTACCATAAGCTTGTAAAAATTCTACTTCCTCCACCACTAAGTAGTAATTAGACTCTTGAATCAATGGGGCTTAAAAGGGTTGAAATGATGAATGAATGGTCACATGGAATTAACAGGGGAACTAACAAGCTCTAAGCATGCATTATGAGTTAAGAGAACACTAAGCATAATACCACTTCAGCACACTAAAGAAATATTCTAATTTTACTTGCTAATCATAACAATCTAATGAAAGTGCTCCTTTCTCCTTTGTTTCCTTTTTTTCTATTTTGGAAATATTTTTCTCTTTGTTTTTGGTTTTTTTTGTATTTTTTATTTATATATATATATATATATTTGAATTGTCAATAGGCACTCCATTGTCTTGTGAACAATAATATTGATAATGCAAATTTGACCAAAACTGCTGTGAAAAACTTGATGAAAGCGACTTGCTAAAGTGTAAGATTTAGGAGAATGAATGGCTCAAAGGGGTTGACAATGGTTTAATTCATTAAGGTTGAGTGTTTTAAAGAGTGGCTATGAGAAATGAATGCACTTTTCATCTTTAATCATCTTAATGCAAGTGTGGTTTTGAAAAAGAATTCGAACAAGTTCTAGAGATTGACTAGAGTATATGGCAAACACTTAATTAGAAAGGAAACATAGGCTCAAAAATCCTTCCAAAAAAGGTTACTTCTCATAGGTTCACTCACATGAAAAAAAACTAAACACTAGACTAATCATAATGCAAAAACTCATTTATTTCAAATGCCAACTCCATGAGCAGCAATTAATCAAATAATCACAATTAGTTTTGACCATGTATAACTTTAAAAAGTTTAAATATGATTAAGAAAATTACACTTTCAAAGTAAGGAAATGAAAAAATTTTATTGCAACCTACTTGACCCATGAATCACATTGAAGCACATGAAACATAACATTTAAAATTAAATCCCTTCCCCCACACTTATCCACTTGTATTGTCTTCAATGCAACAAAATGCAATAGATGTAGTAAGCAAAGAGTACGGCAACAAAGGAGAAATGAGGAGTTTTATTAACTAAGCTAACTAAACTAAAACTTCTAGCATTGTCTTTCCTACATACTTATCTTATGCACTAAAGCTCAAAATACTATAAAAAGGTAAGGGAAGGAAATAGATAATAAGAGCTTCATGGAAGTTTGAAGTTCTCATGATAAAGCTTCAAAAGATGTCCATTGGCCTTGAGAGTTTGTCCAGTTACTTCATCAATATGCTCTACCATCCCAAGTTTGTGAACATTGGTAACTTTATAAGGTTTGGCCTTTCTAGTGTTAAACCTTCCAGGCTTGAATTTGAATCGAGCCCAAAATAGTAGCACCTTGTCACCAACTTGGAAATTCTTCCTAAGAATGCCTTGATCATGCAATATTCATGCCTTTTCTTTGTAGAGACGAGAACTCTCATATGCTTTTAATCTTATCTCCTCCGATCGTAGGTACAACTTTCTTTCAAAGCCTAAGGATTCCAGCCTAATATGCTATTTGCTCAAGCTTCACAGGAATGTGGCAAGATTTGCTATAGATGATGTGATAAGGCAACATTACTATTGGGGTCTTGAAGGCTGTCTTGTAGGCCCATAAAGCTTTGTCTAGTTTTAGGCTCCAATCTTTCTTGGAAGGTTTTACAATTTTTTCCAAGATATGCTTGATTTCCTAATTTAACACTTCTGTTTGACCATTGGTTTATAGGTGATAAGTAGTAAAAGCTTTATGGGTAATGCCTGGTTTAGCAAATAGATTATCAAGGATCCTATTGCAAAAAATGGGTGCCTCTATCACTCATTATAGCCTTTAGTATTCCAAATCTACAAAAGATATTAGACTTTAGAAACTTGGAAACTATAATGGCATCATCCTTGCATGAGGGAATAACTTTTACCCATCTAGACAGATAATCTACAACAAGTATAATATAGAGAAACCCAAAAAGGGTAGAAAAAGACCCATAAAATCCATTTCCTAAACATTGAAAACCTTAGAAAATAACATAAGTTGTTGTGGCATCTCATGTCTCCTACTCAACCCCCAAACCTTTGACAATTATCACAGGCTTTACAAAAATTATATACATCATTGAATAGGGAGGGCTAACAAAAATCAACATCTAATACTTTTTTAGAGATTTTCCTAGCACTAAAGTGTCCACCATAAACCATGGAATGACATGTTGAGAGTATGGATTGAAATTCCTCTTTTATAACATATTTACCAATTACTTGGTCTTTGCACATCCTCCATAAGTGAGGAGCTCCCATACATAGTATAGAACTTCTCTTTTAAGCTTTTGCAGCTAAAAAGGAGACATAGAATATGAAATTAAATTTGTGAACAAGTAATTAACTATGAGTGTGAACCATGGCTCTTTAACTATAGCATGATTAGTGTAAATAACAACCATGGAGTTAATCAAATATGGCCTAAACATTTCTAAAGCAAAAATAATGGCAAATAAATCCTTCTTAGTGGTTGTATAATCTACTTCGATAGCTCCTACTGCCTTATTAGAAACATCACTTGACTGCTCAAATGGTAAGTCCCAATCAGGAGAAGATAGAATAGGAGGAGATATAAGCCTCTGCTTGAGTTCATCAAATGCATGTTTACAATTATCATTAAAGACAAACTCAATATCTTTTTATAGCAAATAAGGTAATGGTAAAACTATTTTACTAAATCCTTGATAAATCTCCTATAAAAGCCAACATGCCCTAAGAATGTCCTAAGCTCTTTAAGTGTAGTAAGATAGGGCAAATAGGAGATACTTCAATTTCACCATTAATATTATAAAACATAATGGTGAATGCCATGAAGAAGTTGTAACATCCAAAACTTTTCATTTTCAATTTGGTCCTTATCCTTAAATGAAAAGAAAATTTTAAGTTAGCGACTAAACTGAAAATTGGTTATAACTTTTTACATAAAATCTTAAATTAAATTCTTATTAAGGCATAAAGAGGTAATTTAGGAGCTACTTTGAACACTAATATAGATTAGAAAGTATTAAGTATGGTTTTCTAAATAATTAAGAAATGTAAAATGAAGGATTGTCCTAAAATGTAAAAATATCTTTAGGTTATGGGTAAAAAATTAAATAGAGAAAAATGAAGGGGTAAAAGGACCAAACTTATACTATGATTCTTGAATGTAATGTATGACATTATAATGAGAAGAGATTAGTTGAAATGAAACCAAATTGGAAGTCATTTAGCCACCATTCAACCAATGAAATTTGTTAGCAAATTTCAAGTAAGACAAATTGAGATTATGGAACCCTTAGTGTTATGATTAGTCAGGGCTAAGTGTCAAATTAATGATGATCCATAGCAAGATGGCAAGATTTCATGGACAATTATCTTAAAAATTAGACAAGTGTTTAAATAGTAAAGTGACAGCTAAAGTGAAGCATTAAATGTCATGCCTGAACCTTAAGCTATAAGTAAGTCGGAAGTGGGCTTTGGTCACTCACACCACCAATCGTACCACATTTCTTAAGTGAGAAAGAGGAGTTTTAGATAGAGAAGGAGAAAAGAGAGCTTGGCTGAAAAGGAAAAAAGCTTGGGAAGTCAAGTAAGATAGATATTTTATTCTTTCTTTCATGTTTTAGTATCTAGGATTGACTAGTTTATGAATCCACATTCTTTCCCTTTTCTTCATGCTTAGGCTGAGACTTTGGTGAACTTTTTCGAGGGAGTAAACTCTAGTTAAATAAGGTAGTTAACTTGCCCATTTTTACTTTTTTTTTTTCACACTTGATATTAATGTTGTAATTTAGCCATGGTTGCAGCCCAATGAGGTGCATTATGAGCAAATGAATTTTTGCTTTGGAAGTAATTTTATTAGCAAGAATGTAGTACAAATAGGATCTTTATTATTATGAATTCATGATCATTTCATGTTATTTAATTACTCATTATATATCTGTGAACACCTCATTCTTAATTACTTAATTATTTAATTAATTGATACACTAATTAATTAATAATTAAGCAAATAAAAATTTTTAAAACGATAAAGCTTCAAATGACATTCTCTGGGGACAAGTTAAAATTAAAGATAAAAAATGGGAGACAATTAAATAAACTCAAAATTTAAAAATAAAATTAGCTAATTATAATAAATCAATGAAAAATTATAAAAGAAAAAAAGAATATATAAGAAAAAAATTTAAAAAAATGATAATAATAAATAAATAAAAGTTAACTAATAATAATGGTCATAATAATAAAAATTAAAAAATAATAAATAATATATATATATATATATATATTATAAAATGGCAACTTGCAGGGGAGAGAAAAACGGTGAGGGCTGCTGTGAAAAGAGTGGAAAAAGAAGGCATTGAGAGCGAGATCAGGGCTGGCTCTGCTAATTAAGACCTAGCGAACCCAACTCTGAGTACTCTTCAACATGCCATGATTGAAGACAAGGCGTTGGGGATGATATTTTTGGGCTAGCATAATCATCACCCTGAAGCTGAGACCGAAAGGGGGGAGGAGGCAGTTACGGGCCGAGAGTCAGAGAAAAAAGAAGGAAAGTCTACTTCTTCGCTCACAAACGAGAAGAGTTGGCCCTGTCTTCATCTCCCAAGAGTGGAAGCTTGTGGCAGAACAAAATGAACCTCACACTGCCATCCTTGCAACTCCCAGGTAGTTGACTAAAGTCTTCCTTATATGCTACGAATCTTAAGCTGGAAATGGAACTGCTTTGGCTAGAAAGTCCTACAAGCCAGTAGTAGCAGCAATTCATAAAAGAGATTGCTCGAATTTCTTCCCCATCTTCCCAAAACAAAGAAATATGGTAGGATAAGTTAGCACTCTGTTCTGCATTCTTGGGCAGAGGTAAGCCAAGACTGAGAACTCTGCTGACTTGAAAGAGAAACATTATATGTAAAGGACGCAAATGGCCCTATTTACACTTCTTCTCAGACTACCATGAAGAAGGATTTCTTTCCTATCTTCTTTGACATAAATGGCTCTTAGGGAAAAAGCCCAAGATTTGCAAGACTCTCTGTTATTCCTCCATGCGCTCCTTTGTGAGGAGGATAACTTCGAGAAAGATCCTGCCGAGTGTAATACGGAGGGGGAGAGTAATAACTATGATTCGGCCATTAGGAATCCCTCATCTTTACCTTTGGTTTTGTTGGAAAATAACCTATTATGGGAACACAATGAGCTCGTCTCTCCAATCTCAAAGGAGAGAGAGAAACTCATTTCAGTTCAAACGATCAAGTTGCCGATGGCCTTCTAGAGGAAACTTATGAGGAGGCTGTGACATGGATTTTTAAAGTTTATGAGCACTATGGTTTCTCTACATTGACCACTATTCTCGTTGTGAACTACTTTGATAGATTCGTCATGAGCCTGAGCTTTTAGAAGGATAAGTTATGGATGACACAGCTCACTGCAGTTGCCTATATATCTCTGGCTACCAAAGTGGAAGAGACTTGAGTCCCACTTCTTTTGGACCTGCTAATGAAGAAATCGAAACACGTGTTTGAAGTAAAGACAATACAGAGAATGGAGCTTCTAGTGTTATCAACTGTTAAATGGAGGATGAACCCGTGAGGAACAAGTGAACAGCTGCTACAAACTCATATTGAAATATGCTGCCACGAAGACATTCAAAATCTTAACTAAAATGAACAAAGAAAAGAAAGAGAGCTAAACAAGAGGTGTCAAGAATCCACTAGAAGAGCATCAAGCTTGAGTGTGAGAGAAAGAGAGAAGAACCAATGCTGCTGCCCTGGATAAACTCTGTTTTAATGCAGGAGGAACAGAGCTAAACAGAGGCACTTGTAGACTCGGAGAAGATGGAAAGGAGAAAGAAACCTATTGCTGGGCAGAGAGAGAAGGGGGGAAGAGAGAAGACAAGTTGCTGATGTGAGGAAGAAACATGGGGGAGACAAGTTGAGAAGGGAGACTGAAGAGAAGAAAAGAATACAGTGAAGAGAGCACGACCTAAAGAGAGAAAGCACCTTCAAATTTCTTGGAGAGCTATTCATCGGTGCTGGCTATGTCGATGACTTCTCTGAGTGTTATCCTGTATGTAGCAAGTTGTCTGAAAAGTTTAGAAATCATGGGTTGGTCAAAGCCAAACCAACCATGTGTAGCCATGCAACACCCCTCAGAATAAATGACGAGATGGATGACAGGGAAGCTTCCAAGAAGAAGCCTAAGGCTGCTGATGGTTCTTTGCTATCTAAACGTGACCGAGTAAAGCTAGAAAGAAGGAAGCATGGGAAGAAAAGAAAGCATACAACATTTTCAAACAGGTTGACAATTACTGTGCTTTCAGCATTCCTGAAAACTTTAGATTCAGCTTATGTTCTCTGATGGATTATGCTAGGTTTTCTTAAGCTATTTTCATTTCTTTCTTATGGTTTTTGCAAAAGCCTCATTGGTGGGTCAACTTTGGTCCTCTTGATTCGATAAAACACACTGGGACACATGGTCTCAGCTAATGGAGTTGCAAAGATCTGGTGTTGGTGGTGAGTTCTGTGAACCCATCTCTGAACGTCGACGTTCTGGGGCTGATAGTAGTCAAAGTCGATATACAAGATCCGAAGGGGAAACACGATTTGTTTTTATTTGTTTTGTTATTACCATTCTATTATTATTATTATTATTATTATTTCTTGTATTTTATTTTATTCTACTTTATTTTATTTAGGGAGTGTTTCTTACTTTCATATTTTTAACTTTTTTTTTATTTAGTTTATTCATTTAGTTGTTTATTTACTTACTTATTCTACTTTATCTTATATTATTGTTTAGTGTGTTATTTCCACCACTAGTATCACCATCATTATCCTCATCATTATCCTGTCCTGATTTTCAATAGTGCCACGTGAGAACAGTAGTCTCCTTAAGCACCTAGGCAAAAGCCACGTAGGAATATTAACCTCCTTAAATCCTGAAATTTAGTACACATTTGTTGTAAAAATAATAATAATTAAATATTTACTTTAATTAAATAATTTTCCATTATTTATGAAATTATCGTGTGAGGATTTTGTCCTCCTCGATTGCATGAGATCATGTGAGATTTTAATCTCCTTAGATCCTTAAAATTAGTACACATTAGTTGTAAAAATAATAATTATTAAATATTTACTTTAATTAAATATTTTCCATTATTTATGAAATTATCGTGTGAGGATTTTGTTCTCCTTGATTACATGAGATCATGTGAGATTTTAATCTCCTTAGTTCCCTAAAATTAGTACACATTTGCTTTAAAAATAATAATAATTAAATATTGACTTTAATTAAATATTTTCCATTATTACGAAATAATCGTATGAGAATTTTGTTCTCCTCGATTGCATGGGATCATGTGAGATTTTAATCTCCTTATATCCTTAAATTTGGTACACATTGGTTTTAAAAATAATAACAACTAAACATTTACTTTAATTAAATAATTTCTATTATTTACGAAATTATCGTGTGAGAATATTGTTTTCCTCGATTGCATGGGGTCATGTGAGATTTTAATCTCCTTGGATCCCCAAAATCGGCACATATTTGTTATAAAATAATAATAACAATAATAACAATATTACAAAAATAAATGTCTTAATTAAATAATTTCTTTTCTTTACGTGAACGAATTCGTTCCTTATAATCATTTCATTTTATTTAAATTTCAAAATAAAGATTAAAATCCCAAAAACAAAAAAATAATAAATTAAAAAAGAGAATAAATGAAGAGATCAAGAAGGCTAGATTAATCAAGCTGTCGTAAGTTAAAACACACAAACTGAGTCTCAATTATGTTTTGTTTATGAAAATTTGTTTAATTTGAACTCTCCTGTTCTCATCACAAAAATTACTAATCGTCAACCAATAGACACGCCTTTTGGGTCGAACTACGTGGACTTTGATCCCTATCGTAGGGTACGTAGGCCCTATACTCTTATCCTAGGTCAAGTCCGCCCTTCGTAAATATCTGCCTGTTTGCTTTCATTCTTACTGTTTGTCTCCTCTGTCTAACGGGCATGTATGTTGATATAAGGGTAATCGAAATAAATTTAAAAGCCATATTATATTTCAGCTGACTGGTTTAAGGTAACCATCCTTATGGACGGGTGTTGTGGGGTGCCTAACACCTTCCCCACACTCAAATAGACTCCCGAACTCATCTCTGATTTCGCAAACCATGTTGCCTTTTTCTTTTTATTTTAAATTGGTTTTCCAAAGTTTTCCATTAAAAATTTTGGTGGCGACTCCAAATAAATTGGTTTTCAATATTCGTTTTTGGTAATCAATTTAAACACTTTTTATTTTATTCTGCCGAAAGGTCAGTTATGACAATATCCTTGCTTAAAAGTGGTGAAATTGGCATGTTTAACTATTGATAATTACTGGAATTCTTATTCCTTTATCTCACAAAATTTCAGGTCAAAATGTCATTAGTTGATGTATTTAGTTTTGTGTTTTCATATGATAATTTCTCCATGGCATTTACCATTATGTTTTATGAGGTGGAAGGAGAAATTCTTACTGAAATCACTACAAGAAGGCTTAGTAGGAAAATGTGCTTATAAAGGAAGAATCTTCACTTTTAGTC
This sequence comes from Delonix regia, assembly GCA_037074485.1. NCBI lineage: Eukaryota > Viridiplantae > Streptophyta > Magnoliopsida > Fabales > Fabaceae > Delonix > Delonix regia. The sequence continues at coordinate 13,298,129 of CM073458.1, forward strand.
CAAAATAATGATTGCTTTTCTCCCATTGGTCATTTCTCGCATTTTCTTGGCATAGGTTTCATCTATGCCCTCCAATTTAAATAATTACAATAAGGTCCTCAAATATTTCCAAGTTTGCAAATAAAGACAACCCTCAAAATTACTTTTGCTTTTAAATTAAGTTACCATCCTTATGCTTTGGTGATTTTCTTCCACACCCTAAAGCTCCTTTGAAATTTTATAAAATGCCTAACAATTCAATATTTCAATGTAAGCATAAGAAGTTATTCCATAATTATACTTCAAGCCCAAAATATTCTTTATGGTTTTCAATTAAGGACAGGGGGACCTGAGTGGGAAAATTTGGGATGTTACAATTGATAGGCTTATCAAATCAATATTGCCACCAAATTGAATTTGATTTAATCTAAACTTGTGTTTGGCTTCTAGAAAGCACTGATGGCCTATGAGACACCATGTTTCCCTATGAGGGAGCCAACAAGGCTTAGCATCGAATTTTCAACAAGGACATGCCAACCCTACATATGTGTTAAGGTGCCAAGACTTGGGAAATCACTAATTGTCCAAATTAGTGTTGCATGCATCACAAATACTTGTTCAATTGAAGAATCATATGTTTCTACCCCATCATTCCATAACTCTTTTAGATCTAGAATTATAGGTTCTAGAAAAACATCTATATCATTACTTGGCATGTTTTTACTAGGAATAATCATAGGAAGAATGAAGGAGGATTACTTCATACATATCCAAGGAGGCAAGTTATATGGTATAAAAACCACTAGCCATATACTATACTTGGTATTCAATGTACCAAATGAATTAAAACCTTCACTAGCTAAGTCAAGTTGCACATTACGTGGATTTGATGCAAATTCAGGATGCATATTGTCAAATACCTTTAATGCCTTAGTATCTCTAAGATGTCTTATGAAACCATCACAAATATTATTTGTGAAGTGACATCTCATGGCAATGGCAATGTTAAAAGACATAAACAACCTATGCAATTGTGGTTTTAATGGAAAATAATGCAAAACATTTTTTGGTTACTTCTTTTTCTTTTTGACACTACTTGATGGCTTACTATGATTCCCATTGTCATTCCACCTAGACGTGCCATAAACCTTGCAAGCTTCCCTACATTCATCTTCTTTCCAATACAATATGCAATTATTTGGACATGCATCAATTTTCTCATAATTAAAACCTAGCTAGTTTATAATTTTGTTTGCCTCCTTTAAGGAATTTCAAATCATAGCTTACTCAAAAGCATATTGCAGTAACTCCAATATCATAGACATTGGTTTTTCAATCATTTGACATAACCACTTGACAAGACAAAGTTTGATTAGAAATGATAATTTAGAGTATTTAACACACGCTTTAGATAATTCTTCAAACTCATTATGGTCTCCATATCTCCTAAGGTTCCCTTTATGTTGTATAATGTCTTATTCATCTACACATTCTAACAACAGAAGCATTGTTTCAGTCCTACTATGCCTAGGGATCCCAAATGCATTGTAGATCATGTCATCTGCTAAATCATGATTAGGCACATGTCCTTCACTAGTAAAAGCATCAAGCCTTATAGTCGAGGCTTCTTCATGTTCTCTAGTCCTTACCTCCCCATGACGCAACTATAAAGTATATCCAATTGGAAATTGACTACCCATCAAGTGGTCATGTACTACTTCTTTATTCTCTATCTTCCTAAACTCACAATGATGACATGCTCAATATATTCATCCATTTTTATATGCATGTAAAAATGCAAAATCTAGAAAACCTTCTAACAAAATTGCATATTTTGGTGTGCTTAGGGCTTCGTAATCCAAGATTTATCCATACTTTAACCTATAAGATATTAAAGAAATATTTTATCAGTTATAATTTGATTATCCCCTTATCCAAATAAAATTCAAAGCTTTAGCCCTTTTGTAATTAACTAAAATAGATAAAAGATAAGGACACCAATGGCAATTAATGAGACAAACTATGAGATCTCACCATGACTTTGATGGGGAGTATTATCTTTGTTAATTTATAGAGTTTGGAACTTTAATTTTAATACATTTTAGAATGAAACAAGATTTTAAATTTGGTTCACAATTAGGTCAGATTCATCTTTTAAATTTGTTACACAAAAATGAAAGTAGTAGTTTGAGAAAACAAAACTCTAATCCTAAGGTAGACTATTCATAATAAACCATTCTCATTAAATATGTCCTTTATTTTTCACTATAAACAATTGTTGGCAAAATTTGGTGCAAATTGAATTTAGGTAAGCCTTAAATCTAAAAATCAACAACAACATCTTGAATGAAGACATATAGGATTATGTGTATCATGCCAATATGTATTATAGTGAACCAATATAGATTGGAATATGAAAAGGGGTTAATAGCAATCATAATTGAACAATTATTACATATAACCAAGACATCATATTAATACCATATAAAAGAACTTTCATATAAATAAATGCAACTTAGACTCAAGACCCAATAATTCCACACAAACAAACTCATGCTAACGTACACTTTTGTTCCAACTTTGCACCACCTTCAACTTCTGTTAAAGTGTATCTTTCACTTATGTGGAGAGTTTTTCTAATGTGGTTATGAACTTGTAAGCTAGTTTTTGCATCCACTATCAATACTCTTCCTTTATCAACTTTCTCTTTTTCTAATATGAAATATGGGAGATGTAGAAAAAGGTTAAAACTTAGGAAATGTTTCAATTCTTAAATAACATGAAATAAAAATTTCTAAATCTACAAGACTCCACCAAAAGGTAAACAAGGAGAGAAAGAATTCTATATGTGATGGCATTTTTTAGTGAAAATAAATATCATTTACAATTTATTGAAATGATATAGAATTAGCATCAATATTTTGTAAGGATAAGTATAAAACTTATAACACTGCTTAATCTAAAAATTGAAATAAGTTTATATAGTCAGTTAATTTGAACATACAATTCCTTGACACATGACAATAATGAAACCTCTTTAAAATATGCGAGTGTTATGACAATAAAACAAAAGAAAATGACTTGACAATTCTCTAATTCCTCTTTATGTTAGATAGAGACTTACTACAAACACATAAAAGACACAAAGGACACAACCATAGCAAAGTAATTAGCAGCCATATAATTTCCCCTTGTCCTTAATTGATAAAAACACAGGAAAGAGCCTCAACATTACACTATATATTTCTAGATTACATAATTGAAATGTTTAAGGTTGTCACACATGTTTAAGCCAATGATAAGAAGTTTTAGAATATTTCTTCATCCTCCTAGTTCCTTTTAGAAACAAAGGCCCATTTCAAGACACACCTAAAGAAGGAGGGAGGAGGGTGAATAGCTCATAAACTTATTGATTAAGAGCAAAGAAATAGACAAAATACATTTTAGATGGTAAGCATCAACTTGTACTTGTTTCCCTTCATATGCTCCTTAAGGTGTCCAATGGAACCTATGCATACAACAACCCCTAATATGTATTCATTGCTTAGAACTACACAAACAATTAGCCATGACCATGCAAAATTTGAAAGAGAGAAATAATTCTTCAACTTTTCTATTGTATGTATTTTCAAGAATACAAAACACTATGACAAAATCCACATAACAAAGGAATGATATTAGTTGCATAAGACAGCAACAAAATAGATTTTGGGATAGAAATCATTGAAACCTTTATGCATTCAATTTTTTGGTGATAGACCTGATGAACATCAAGAAGAAAGGGAAAAAAGTATACTAAAATCAAGTGCAGGAACAATTTGGTTCTTAGTGTTAGAGCAACATTATAGAAATGATATGTAAAAAGTACTAAAATTAGATTGATAACAACTATACCCCTTGAACTCAACAAAATTTAAATAAAGTTAGAGTAGTTAGGAAACTTTAAAGGCAACTACTTTATGTTAGTGTACCACAACCTGTAAGGCCCATGGGTCCACAAATGTTTTATCTTATGTATTAGATATAATAATGGTCTAGTCTATTGTTTACATTGGCAGCCAATAACTTAAATTACACTTTCATGTACTAAAATGGCCATAACTTCCACTGTAATATAGAAAAGAGGCAATAAAACTACTTGCCACATCATGATAGAAAATCCAAATATAAATGAAACTATTAGTATGGAAGTGATGCACTAATATAGTGTTAAGTACCATTAACTATTACTTTCTCACCAAGCATACATGGTATTGTAAGTTAGAAATTTAAATTATTTGAACTAACATTGCTAAAAAATATAGGAAGACAAAAAAAGGTGACTATAATAAGTATATGAATGGTGTATTCTGAATTTTAGGCACTAGAATTATCCAACAAAAAGTTTTAGTGTCTAAAACAATGGTAATAAAATTTGAAATTAAGAAGCTTAGAGATTTGGGTCCATTTGGATAAGGATAAATAAAGGGAGATAATAGTAACAAAAAGTAATGGTTCATAACCTTTTTGAAAAAGTCAAAGCCATTCGTGCTCACCAGAGAAAAGATAACATAACTTTTACTTGTAATAAAAAGAAAAGGAAGAACAAAAAGTAGCCACATATATGTAATGTAATGAATAATATTATTTGCGCAATGATTCTTGAACTTAAGAATAAAACATGACTCCTAACATAGTTAGTGCATGTAAGATAAGCCCAAAACTTCTAACAAATTATGTCTAAAGTGAAAAAAAAAATCAAAGATGCAAAATAATTTATTATCTTAAAAAATTCAATAATCATGTGGCAGAATGGCAAAACATATCAACCAAAGATTGCGATCAAAGATTGAAAAACTAAGAAATTTGTAATAAATGATAAATGAGAGAATGTAACATTATAGAATTTTTATATTATAATTAGGTCTCCCTATCCTTAGTTGAAAACAAAGTTATAAGTTAAGGACTAAATTCTAAATAAAGTATTATTTTTCTTGTAAAGCCCTAACAAAAAATTTTATTAAGGCATTAGGAAGCAATTTTAGATAAGTGAGGGGAGCCTATGCAAATTAACAAACCAAGGGGGTCGTTTACTTTATTGATATGAAAATATAAAAAGGTGATGTTCTAAAGTGAAAAGTTTTCTAATGGTTAGGGTTCAAAATTAATTAGTGAAAGATGAGGGGAAAATGGACAAAACACATACTTGGATTCATAAATGGGACATGTCGTGTAACTTCCCTAATTTAGCAATTTTTAATAGTACCTAAATTAAATAATTTAAGGGAAATTAAAAAGACTTCAACAAGAATATATATATCTAGGCGAACCATTTAAAGAGAATAGCCTATAGGTCAATTTTAAGGCTTAAGGGCAAAATGTAATCTTTCACTTTAAGTATCCTGGCTCGGGGCAAAAGGTAATTTCACACTTTTGAAAAAATTTGATCATTTTTATAGACAGACAAACAAATCAAAATTTGATTAGAAATATACAATAACCAGAGCAAATTTTATGTACAATTTTACCATATCTAAAGTAGAATTTTCTAAGACATTAAAACACTGAAAAACATCCTGATAAGAAAAAGGTTAATACTGTCTCAAATACATATCTAAAACTTTGACAAATTATACTTTTAACAATAGAATAGTTTAAGTGAACATATTTAAGTAGAGCCAAATCAGAGGAAGTTAATAAGGAAAATAGAAACAACATGGGGTGCTGACCACTAGGGGTAAAATTGTAATTTGACCACCAAGGGTAAAATGGTCATTTTGGAAAATACCAAGGGTAAAATAGTAAATTCACAAGTAGGGACATGTGGTACCACCTTAACCACTTAGGCTCACACCATGATGAAATCTTAGATATTTTATAAATTAAGATCAAATCATAGCCATCCTTTTTTTAACATTACATTTTGATCAAATATTAAACATTATATTAAAATCACATGATTAAATCTTAGTCATCCATTTGGACTAAATTTCAACCATTGGGATAAAGGAATCAAATCCTAGCCACACATTTAGACTAAATCGTAACCTTTGGATTAAAATCACATGCTTAAATTCTATTCATCCATTTGTACTAAATTACAACCATTAGATTAAAACAATTATATCCTAACCTTACACTTAGATTATATCATAACCATTGGATTAAAAATAAAATGCTTAAATCCTAGCCGGAACTTGGAATGAAATAGAACCATTGGATTAAAGAGAGCCCTACACTTAGATTAAATCATAAATTTTGGATAAAAATCAAATGGTTAAATTCTAGCCATCTATTTGGATCAAATTTCAACAATTGGATTGAAAGATCAAATCCTAACCATCATTTTAGGTTACATCTTAACCGTATGATTTAAAACATGTGGTTAAATCCTAGCTGTTGAATTCTCATTAAATATCCCACACCCTACTCCATTTCTTTATATCACGCCACACATCTTAGCCTATAGCTACCTCACACATCTCACTCATACTGACCTCTCCACTTTGGCAGCACACTTAGATCAAGAATGAAGGAAAGTAGCTTAGGAAAATTACATAAAAAGGACTATATCTAGGTAACATGATTTAGCATATTCTAGGTTCTCCTATTCTCTTTTCTTTTTCATCTTCTTATTTTTTAATGGTGCTCATGGTAATGCAATGGTAAAAGGTTTGGCTATGGTGTGGGAATGCCATCGAAGTTTGAACATACCATGATACTCCATAACCAAACCTTTTTGGCCTATAGTCATTTATGTTAAAATTTTGTTACCATGACCTTCCATGAGCGTCTAAAAAGGATGAAATTAGAGAAGATAGAACCTAGATAAATATTTTTAAATATCTAGAAAATATAAGGTAAAACATAATAACTTTAGGCTAAGAACTTTGATATGTGAATTTTCTTGTGCATTATGCATTCTTACATGAATATTTTGTTATTCATGTGTTATAATTGTTTGTGTTATTGTGTATTTCAAATTTGTATGATAGGGTGATGATATGGTTGTTTAAGAAGAGAACTATTCTTTTGTGACATTAAACCATTCATGTACACTATGCACTTGTTAATGGTTGGAATCTCGTATGATGAAAAGAAATTAATTAGGACCCTGATGGAGCCTATGGACCATGTATATATGTGACTATGGCTAGCTTTACTACCTAAATGTCCATATTTAACCTATAGAATATGGCTGGCTATACCACCTGTGAACACCCCACCCAAACTAACAATAATAATAATTATGGTAATGATAATAAATAAAATAAAAAATTCAAAAAAAATTAATTAATTAAAACAAAATTGCAAAAAGCAAAAAAATAGAAGTAATATGGAAAAAACCAAATATAGACCAAAAATATTAAAAAGAAAAATTCAATATATATGTTTGAAGAAGAGACATGGTAATCATCTTGTAAAGAAATAAAATTAATAGGGTAAATAAATTTGTCCAAATACAAAAAGGAGGAAAAGGCCACCTAATTAAAATAAAATTGCAAAACTTGCTCACTTGCTCTCACACACTCTCACTTGCTCACACTCACACACTCTCACATGCTCACTTGCTCTCACACACACACACCCTCACTTGTTCACACTCACACACTCCCACTTGCTTACATACATACACTCCCACTCCCACATGCATACACTCATGCACACACATACATTACTAAGGAACAAAAGGACAAGGAGGACAGAAAAGCAAGAGGGAGCTAGTTTTTCAGAGGAGAGCAGAAAGTGGAGCAGCTTGTGCAGAAAAAGGAGAGAGGTTGGCTGGAGCAGAGAGTGGAGTGGCTGGAAATTGCAAAAAAAGCAGAAAAGAGGAGGAGACCGTGAACAGAGAGTGGAGTGGCTGGAAGTTGCAGAAAAAGCAAGAAAAGAAGGGAGACCATGCAGAAAAAGGAGGTTAGCTGGAGCATAAATAAAAGAGGACCTCAGCTGGAGAAAAGGAGGAGCAATGTGGTTGAGAGCAAGACCTCAGCTGGAGAAGAGGAGAAGCAACATGGCTGAGAGCAGGACCTCGGCTGGAGAAGAGAAAAAGCAACGTGGCCGAGAGCAGAACCTCGGCTGGAGAAGAGGAAGAGCGTGGCTGGTGCATACCGTGGCTGTGAGGGAGAACTGAGGAAGAAGAAGGGAGCTGTTGTGGAAGAGAAACCGAAAAAAGGAGAGGCTGGAGAGTGGCTGTAAAGAGAAGAAACCAAGCTGCAATAGTAACAAAAAGCAATGAGCTGGAATCCAGAAACAAAGCAAGCATAACCGAGTTAGAACTGAAGAACATAACCAGCTGAGCCAAAGCTACCATGACAGCCGAGGAAACCAAAAAACTTGTTCCCCTGTTCTGAGCAACGTGAACAGGGGCAAATAGAGGAGAATCATCTGAGCTAAAGAGTAGTAGTGAAGGAGAGAAGAGAAAGGGACGTGGCATTGCCTTCTTGGGGTTCTCTGTTAAAGGTATAACGATAAGGATATATATATATATTGGAGACTGCTGCATGTTTTTTTTCTGGCGCTGTGAAGGAGAATGAGAGAGCATGATATACATATATACGTGTATATATGTGTATGTGTATATAAGTGTATGTATACATATAAGGATATATATATATATATATTGAAGACTGCATGTTTTCTTTTTCCTAGTGCCGTGGAGGAGAATGAGAGAGCATGGTATATGTGAATATATGTGTGTGTGTATATATGTGTATGTATATGTATAAGGATATATATATATATATATTGAAGATTGCATGTTTTTTTTCTGGCGCTGTGAAGAAGAATGAGAGAGCATGATGTACATATATACGTGTATATATGTGTGTGTGTATATATGTTATGTATACATATAAGGATATATATATATTGAAGACTGCATGTTTTTTTTCTGGCACTGTGAAGGAGAATGAGAGAGCATGATATACATATATATGTGTATGTATACATATAAGGATATATATATATATTGAAGACGCATGTTCTTTTCCTGGTGCCGTGAAGGAGAGTGTTTACTGATTCATGGTGTCTAGTTTGTTCTGTTTAGTTTTAAATATGTTTAGGATTTGATTTAATGCATGGGAATATGTTCAAAGATATTCGTATACTAGTGTGATGAATGCAATGTTGTTTCGATGCTTAAACTGTGCAATAAAACGTTAGCATGGTATCTAGTTTATTTAAAAAAAATAAGTAAGTAAAAAAATAAATAAATAAATAAATAATATAAATAATAATTAAATATTGATCCTGAATTAAATATTTTTATGAAATTATCGCGTGAGGGTTTTGCTCTCCTCGATTGTAAGGGGTTATGTGCGATTTCAATCTCCTTAAACCCCTAAATCTATACATATTGGGTTAAAAATAAATAAATAAATAAATAATATAAATAATAATTAAATATTAATCTTAAATTAAATATTTTTATGAAATTATCGCGTGAGAGTTTTGCTCTCCTCAATTGTATGGGGTTATGTGAAATTTCAATCTCCTTAAACCCCTAAATTTGGTACACATTGGGTTAAAAAATAAATAAATAAATAAATATACATATAAATAATAATTAAATATTAATCTTAAATTAAATATTTTTATGAAATTATCGCGTGAGAGTTTTGCTCTCCTCAATTGTATGGGGTTATGTGAAATTTCAATCTCCTTAAACCCCTAAATTTGGTACACATTGGGTTAAAAAATAAATAAATAAATAAATATATATATAAATAATAATTAAATATTAATCTTAAATTAAATATTTTTATGAAATTATCGCGTGAGAGTTTTGCTCTCCTCAATTGTATGGGGTTATGTAAGATTTCAATCTCCTTAAACCCATAAATTTAGTACACATTGGTTTAAAAAATAAATAAATAAATAAATAATATAAATAATAATTAAATATTAATCTTAAATTAAATATTTTTATGAAATTATTACGTGAGAGTTTTGCTCTCCTCGATTGTATGGGATTATGTGAGGTTTCAATCTCCTTAAACCCATGAATTTAGTACACATTGGTTTAAAAAAATAAATAAATAAATAAAAATAAAAGATATAACTAAATATTTGCTTCAATTAAATAATTTCCATTATTTGCAAAATTATAGTGTGAGAATATTGTTCTCCTCGATTGCATAGGATTATATGAGATTTTAATTTTTTTTCTTAGATCCCGAAAATCAATACGTATGTTTTTTTCTCTTTTTTTGTAGGGAAAAAAATATAATAATAAGAATAATACAAAAATAAACGCTTTAATGTCCTCTATCATTTGCAAAATTATCAAGTAAGAATATAGTTCTCTTTGAATACTTGGGGTCATGTGGGATTTTAATCTCCATAAACCCTAAAAATCGATACGTAATTGTTTTATAATAATAGTAACAATAATGATAATAACTCCAAAATAAATATGTTAATTAAATTTGTTTTTACAAAATGATTAAATTCACTCTTTATAATATTTTCATTTAGATTTCAAAAATAAGGATTAAAATTCCAGAAATAAATAAAAAAAATTAAAAAGAAAAATGGAGAGATCAAGAGAGCCAGACTAATCAAATTGTCTTGAATCAAGACACACAAACCAAATCTCAACTTCGTTTTGTTTATGTAAATCTGTTTAATTTAGACTCTCTTATTCTCATCACAAAATTTACAAATAATCAACCAATAAACATGTCATTTGGTCAAACTACGTGGACTTTGATCCCAATCACTGGGTACGTAGGCCCTAGGTTTTCATCCTAGGTCAAGTCTGCCCTTTGTAAATATCCATCTGTTTGCTTTCATTCTTGTTGTTTTGTCTCCTCTGTTTAACACGCTTTCATGTCGATAAAAAGGGTAATTGAAGTAAATTTAAAAGCCATATTCTATTTCAGCTGACTGGTTTAAGGTAACCGTCCTCATGGATAGGTGTTGTGGGGTGCCTAACACCTTTCCCACACTCAAATAGATTCTCGAACTCATCTCTGTTTTCGCAGACCATCTTGCCTTTTCTTTTTCTTTTAAATTGGTTTTCCAAAATTTTTCGTTAAAAATTTTAGTGGCGACTCCAAATAAATTGATTTTCAAGACTCGTTTTTGGGAATCTATTTAAACACCTTTATTTTTTCCGCCGAAAGGTTAGTTACAACACCACCTAAATGTCTATGGAGACCTTTGGGTTTCTTAGTAGAGCATTACATCCTATGAATCCTTAAATCTATGGTACATCATATCGCCTAAATGATTGAAGGAAAAATGAGGTTGTTACACTTCTTGTACTATGTCTTAGAACTCGAGCTCTATGGCAAGTTGTCCACTTAAATGACCTCAAGAAAACCAAGTGAGGATAAGAAAGTATCTCAGCTAGGAAAAACCTATATTGAATTATTATGGAAGGCTCCTAGATCATTTTGGACTTTAAAAAGTGGAAACTATGGACACATAAATTTTTAAGACACTAAAGGAATTCCAAACACCAAAAGTACATTTGTGTTTAGAGGAAGTATTCAAAAAGGAAATATTTATAGTTCTCTCTCTTAAACTAATCCAACCTTGACCACATGTTGAAGGACATATTAAGATAGAGATTGCATTGCTTGGTTTTGATTTGGGTACCCACTAGGGGTTGCCTTAGCTAAAGGTGGGGTTGCATTAATGGTAGGCATCATACACTGGGGTTCATGTGACTTGATCGCCTGGGTATGACGATCATATGTTGGGCACCATGTGACTTGAATAACTCAAATATGATGTCCCAATGCCTAATGGTTGAGAACATTGTCTACTCTAGTTGTTATATGTTTGCTAATGCATATTTACATGTTGTTTATATAATATCTTACTTGCGTACATATTTCATAAGGATCATAATTTTTAGTCATATTATATTCCATGCTACTAAGAATCTATTTTCACCAGTCAGCTTATGATGTTTTTATATGGTGATTTACCAAATTTCTCTTGAATTCCATATGGAATGGTTATTTGTCCCACCAATTGGACAAGTGCTTGTTATTGATAAAATCATCATTGTAAGTTGTGATATGGCCTTACACACCATACCACTTATGTTCATGCCACCAGAGGGCATGAAGATATGGAATATATTTATAAGTAGAATAATACTATGCCTAAATTTTGATAGTAATAGCTATAGGCCTAAAATCCCTTCCCCCAGTTTTTGTTAAATTAGCTTGCAAATTTATGAACTATTAATTGTATAATCTTTTTAACATCTATGATCACATGACAATGTTTTGATAAATTCTAGTACATTTATCATATAATTTTTCATCTTGATAACTTATAATTAAAAACTATAGTATATTCAATAAATAATTAGAATGGCAATACATGTGGCATGAGAAAGGAATAGAACAAGTTGAAATTGAAACAAATTGGTTGCCTTATGGGTCACATCCAACCAATGGCAAACTAAGCAATTTGCATGTAAAACAAATGGAAATTTTGGTAACCAAGAATGCCATCATTTCTCCTATGCCTAGTGTCACCAATCTAGCATACTTGGCTAAGTGTCAAAATGCATGTCTCCTAAGCTAATTACATGGCAAGTGGTTAAGTTTAAACATTGACACCTAAAGGAAGCATTTAATGCCATGCATAGGATTAAAGGAATAAATAGGAGTGGATGGTGAACCTTAGTCACACATCATTCGTCCAAGCATTCTTAAGTAGAGAAGGAGTAGTTTAGAGTGAGAGAGAGTGGAAGAGGAGTTGGCAGAGAGCAAGAAGCGTAGGAAGTCAAGTAAGATGGTTCTTTTTATTATTTTCTTTCACACTAACATGCACTAGGAATAGCTAGTATATGAATGTATATTTCTTTCTTCTCTTTCATGCTTAGGCCGAAACTTTGGTAAGCATTTTCAAGGGAAAATTCTAGCTAAGTGATGATAGTTAAACTTGCATGTTTTACTTCATTTTGCATATGATATATTGATAATGTTGTATGGCCATGGTGGTGGCAACAAGAGTGTATTATTGAGCATCTGAATCCTCGCTTTGGAAAGAATTTTAATTGGCATGCATGTGACAGTATAATGGATCAAAATTTAAGTTGAATTCATGCTCATTTTGTGATATACTTACATATCATATATCTATGCTTAAATGTGGTACTTAGGCATGTTTAACTTTTTAGAATTTCCTGAATTTTCATCCCATTATTTCACACAATTTTTAGGCCAAGATAACATTTCTAGATGCTTTTAGATTTGTCCTACATTATGATAAATGTTCCATGGTGTTTACTATCATGTTATATAATGTTGGTGGGGAGATACATTCCAAAATGATCATAAGGAGATTGGTGTAGAAGAGCAATATCCTCCTAGTGAGACCCTGCCAAATGTAACCTTGATGATGTTTTTTAAACCTTTGACCATCATCTAAGGAGTATGAAGATCAAGCACTAAGGAAAAGAGGTGTTGTAATGGCTAATTTCCCATATTTGTGTTGTAATATACTAGGAATTAGCCTTAAGTATGTATGGTTTGTAAGTTTAAGTTGTATAATGTGCCAAGACTACTTGTATGTGTGTTTAAAGATGGATATCATGGATGTAATATGATGTTTAATATATATGAAGTAGGCTATGGTCATATTATGTATGCTTGGTAATTTTAGTTGTTCATGTGCAAAGTATAGAAAATGGAGTTGGATTTTACATTTGATAAGATACATGCATGGAATACAAGACAGGTTAGGAAAGGGACAAAAGAAATTAGATAAGATAGAAATCAATGGAATAAGAATGTTAAAAGAGTAGTGATTAATAGAAAGTTTATAGATATTGGTGTATTTTGTTGGTATTTGGATAGAAAATAAATAATAAATTATTACATAGGACTAATTTTGCAAAATCCATATAAAGAATAAATTAGAATTATACACGCCATATATTAAGGGGACTTATTTGAAAATAATATGATTTTCTTACATTTATACGAAAATGTTACAAAAAGGAACTAAACTGAAAATATAAGTTAAAGTATGGAGGAAGTTGAATAACTATGAAATTTACATGCAATGTACGTAGGTTTTAAATGAAGATATTTGTTTGAATGTGTACATGGGTTCTTGTTTATAGTATTACCAAAATGCCAAAAAGAATATGTAAATTTTGTTGAAATGGTAATTTGATATTTAGATTATGTATGATATTTATTTTTGTAAAAAATTATCTTACGGTGGTTATTAATGGTAAAAATGCTTTGAACAAGGTTTAAACTGTATAAACAACACATGTGATTTCCTAGAATTACTTACTTTGTTAAGTATGGGTTTACAAAGTAAACAAAACAGGATTACATATTTATTTGGTATATGAAAGTGATGTTTGTTTGATTATACTACAATTTATCAAGTTGTGTAAAATATAGTATGTATGTATTTATCTTGAAATGATATTTTGGTATATAAGCTATGTATAATGTAAACTTAGTGAACCTATTTTCCTCTAATCTTTAGAATGATAATTTATGGAAATATGTTTTGAAATAATCAAGTTTACATGGTGTGAATTTTATAAGTATTTTCAAAAGGCTACATATTTGTCAAGTAATTAGCTATAAGTGTTTTATTAAAAGAAGATATTACTTTGTTTTGTATATTAGATATACAAAGTGTGGTGTAAGTGATATTGTTTGCATATATATATATAGTTATTTGGTATTAATATTTTTCAAAGGTTGGACTATTTATACATTTCCTATAAAAATGGTTTAAAATGGGATAAATATCATTGCATGAAAAAGTGGCAATGTTTTATATTAATTTTATAATGAAATACAATGAATTTTTAGTAAATATATTATTAAGTTTTTGTATTTCGGATATCAACTATCATCTAGATGCAGAATTTTACAAATAGACGTGGTTAAGTAAAAATACATTTGTGATATTGAACATTTGGTTCTAGATATTAATAAGTGAATTACACTGTGTTTAGAAATTGACTAAAACTAATGTTGGTTGTTTCGTTTGGTAAGAGTTTTAAAAATGTATTATACCTCTGGATTTCAAAATGTTTCAGTATTTTCCATATTTCATATTCTGCGGTATTGTTTTCTGTATTTAATTACAGTAATATTTAAGATACAACAACGAATTTATTTCTCTGTCTTAAATTTCATTGTGTTTTATCTTTCTATGTGTGAATATTAGTAGCAATTCTTAGGTAAAATTTGGAATGTCTCAGTTAAAAACACGCTCTTTAAGGCACTTGACAAAGTCAAACATGTCAATCATGTCAAAAGGAAAAAAGATTAAATAATGAATCATGAATGAATGGCTCTTTGAGATGCTTATTATTGTTTGTTTCTATATGAGTGTATAAGCACATCCATGAGCAGAATCAAGGAAGAAGCAAACATTCAGTCAGAGACAAAATGACTATATAATCTTAATGGTTTCTCCTTTTACAACATTCTATATATTTAACTCACACCAAATGCATGCTTCAACACCATTACCTATAGAAGCCTTTTGACTTTGTACCATTGATCTCTGGCTTTATTTGTTGAAAATTAACACAAAACTCTCTTATCTTTTGAATCAGAATTCTGTAAATATAGTAGAACAAATTCCAACATCAACAGTTATTTTTATTTCTACTTAACCTATCAAAGGCCAGTAAACTTGATTCATGGATAATGACAATGTCAAAAACCTTGGTAGTTCGTTACTCTTATTTATGGTATTGTCCCATCACTACAAAAAATCAGTAGTTTAACCACGATTTTTTTGTGGTTTAACGGTTTTAACTGTGGTTAGGACCATTAACCACAGTTGGCAAAACCGTGGTAGAACCAACCATGGAGAAGGAATTGCTACATTTATTTTAAATCGTGGGAAGAGTCGTGGTTAAGCCTTTTCCTAACCATGGTTTATGTATAACTATGGCTAGACCAAAAAGTTTAACCGCGGTTTTCTAACCGTGGTTAGGACAAGGCTTAACCACTGTTTCTAAACTGTGGTTAGGACATACAACTGCTAATAGATTTTTCTTTTAATCATACCATATACAAATTATATTTTTTTGTCATAAGAACCTGTAAATCTGTCAAAAAATAGCTCCTACTAACTAAGATTCAACTAACCATTAATATTTTATTTCAAGAAGAGAAGTTGTCCATCTAGAACAATGTCCAACCAATAGAATACCATTATATACATATACAAATATCTGAATACATACTAATATAGTTATAGTTCACCTAAACTACTTATAAAAGGCATTTCATCTATGCAGAGAATGAGTTGCATTCCTTGATGGTACATGTCCATTATCTTGATTACTTAGTACCTAGATTTCAAATAAATGAGTAATGAGTAATGATATAACAAAGACTAAGATGCATGAAAATTAAACTAAACCAGAGAAAATAGTGAAAATTACTCTTGTGTTTTGCAAGGTAGCAAGCTCAGGTGGCACTTGGCCATCAAAACTCCGAAGGAGGAAAGCCATCCCTACTTCTAATTGTTGTGTCCAAGCATCTCTTTCTACATCCTTGGCATCTCTTTCTACCATCTCAACCTCTTTTTCTCCCATTCTTTGCTTAAGCAGTGTTAGCTCACTTTGTAGCTCATTGTAAGAAGGATTAAAAGATGAGCTTCCATGGTGTCTAAATACTTGAGTTGGGCAAATTCCTAAGCCAAATCCACACACTCATCCATGGTGTCCTCGTGTTCCCAAGGCCCTAGCTAATGCATCATTGATTGAAATTGGTTGTGATGCAATGTCTTGTTACTCAATTCAAAAATTTTTTCCTAAAATTTAAACCAAAAGAAACAAATCATCTAAAGAACAGATCATTTCAGTAGTAACTTATCCATACACCATAGTACCACATAATTCAAACACTCACAACAATAACTCTTGCCTTCTCATTCACATGTGATCCATCAAAATGTTTGTGGACTACAGTCCACAAATCTCCTTTGCTAATTAGCCCCTCACACTCTCCTTCCTACAAATTTAAAGAGAAATGTAAAGTATCACAAATTATGTTGTACGCTATGTTATATTATTCACCAAAATGACCTTACCATCTCAGCCTTCTTTTGTATAAGACTTTTAGATCCACTAGTATGTGGCATTTGTTAACATTTTTCAATTCTATTTATTATTTACAGCAATTTCCTGGTGATCAAATAATCAACTAAGATTATATATAACTCTAAGAAAAAATGTGTTCTCACCTGAGTCCTTTGAGAAGGTCTATAATCAATGAAAGTTACCCACTGATCTTTGTCTATATTATCTGGGACATCATGAAGTAATTTTTCCTGAGTACGAGTCCCATCATTCTTATACAAGTCACACCAGGCACTCTTTCATTTACTTCTAATAGATTGTAATACGTACCTTTTAGGGACATCATCATTCAATACAAACTTAGTATGCAGGATAAGATATAACAGTTAGGGGACAGTACCAAATGATGCAACGGTTCCCCAATCGTGGCTAGACCACTTGCAAAGTGGCCTAACAATGATTATATTAAAAGTGTTAGTAGGCATTGTCCTAGCCACGGTTTTTAAAAACCGTGGCTAAGACATTTACAAGGCCTAACAACAGTTCTGAAGGGAACCATTGTAAGGCCACTTATAGTGGCTATAAAATTGCCTTTTTACTTTGTCATGGCCATGGTTTGCACAAACCATGGCTAAGACATTAATGACCTAACAACATTTCCCTTAAGAACCATTGTAATGCTACTTTAACTCTGTCATGGCCATAATTTAAACAAACCATGGCTAAGCCATTTAGCTAGTATAGCCACGGTTATGTTGAAACCATGGTTATGCCACATTGGCACATGGACCAGATGTCCACTTTGCCTAATCTTGCCACGGTTTTAATACAACCATTCCTAAACCTCCAATTTTAACCATAGTTGAGTATCAACGATGGTTAAACCATGAGGTTTAACCACAGTTTTATAAACCATGGTTAAACCATTGTGGTAAAATGTCTTTTTCCTATTGTGCATGTACAACATAATAAAACAATTATGGGATAGCAAGAAAGATACCATCAAGTATGAGTTTTCCAAATTATTTACCTAATGCATGAGCATAATAAGCATTAATTAATTATATAATCACATTTTATGATAGAAGCATATTATATTAAATTGAAAATAGGGTATAATTTTTAATCCAAAGCCCTAAAATTCTTATTAAGGCATCAAGAGGCGATTATTAAGTAATATGGGAAGCCTTTGTAAATTAATAAACCTTAGGGATAGTTTTCTTTATAGATAAGAAATTATAACAAAGTAATGTCCCAAAGTGTAATATTTACTTAAGGTTAGGGTTCAAAAAATAAATAGGAAAAATTGAGGGGGAAAATAGCAAATATCATAATAGGTAACAAGTAACATTGAAATGGGATGGAATTGGTTGAAAAGAAACCAAACTAGAAGTCATTTGGTTCTTGGCCAACCAATGGCATGTTTCAAAAAATCCATGTAAAACAAAGTTGGATATTTTGTCCTTGATGGTATGATTACTTAAGGCTAAGTGTCATTTTCAGAACTTGCATGGCTAAGTGTCAAAGTGCACGAATGCTTAGTCAAATTATTACGCAAGTGTTTAGCTTAAAACATTGACACATATTGGAAGCCATTAATGTCATGCAAGGAAGAATTACTTATTATTTAATGTTGTATGATAGATTACCATACATTTTAAGAATATATTTTGATATGTAAAGTGTTTCTTTAATGACTTGAAATAATCATGTGGCAACAAGTCATAATATGTTTGCTGATTATGTGCAAAAGTATGGTTTACTATACCTAAAACCTAGTTATTAGTTTACTTTACATTATGATATGTTAATTGGTTGACAAAAAGCTTGGTATATAATATTTCAATTGATAAAGCTAGCAATTTGGTTTAAACAATTTCTCTTAGAAATATATTAACATGTAAGTTTTAAGAAAGTCAATGATTTATTTGGAAATACAAAGTATAATTCCTTTACTTAGTGTTCAAGTGTAATGTAATTTTGTTGATAAATAGTCAAATAAATTGTCATTTGGTATTTGTATATTTCAAAATGTTAAAGCATTCATAGTAATGTTTCATACAGTGTTTTCAAAAGTTTTACTATATGTCAATGTTTCAAGTAAAATATTAAGAGAAGTTTCCACTTTATTAAGCATAATCAAAGTATGTTTTAATTTATATTATTTAAAAATTAACATTTTACAAATGTTAATCTATTGTATATATCATAAATAAATGGTTGGAATGAAATATTCTTTCATGAAAATTAGTATGATTTTTTATTTTGAAATTTTGGTATTTCGGCCAATTGGTTATATGGTTAAGTAATTTTATAAATAAATATGTTTTGATTATTTTGTATACCAAAAATTTGTAGAAATTAAATTTATTTATGTTTTAACTGGATGCTTGTAAATTAATTGGATCTATGGTAATTAAATAGACAATTTATATTGTGGTTCAAAAATATTGGATGTTTTAATATTTTGGTATTTTTTGGCAAAATATGTACTCCGTCGTAAGGTTTTCTATATTTAAATTACAGTAGTATATAAGTTGCCACTTTGAATTTTATTTTTCACTATGTCAAATTGATGTGTTTTTTTTTTTTTTTCTCTGTGTATTTTAGTGGCAATTGTGGGAGAGAATATGCCCAACGTCACCCTTTTGCATGCTTTATATGCCACTAAATATTGTTTAGAATAAAGAAGTAGAAAGTGTGTTAGTATAGTGTGAACGTTGTCTATAAAGTGGCAAAGAATCCAAATTTTGTCTTTGTATTATAGTTAGAATTTTGCCACTTGGTAGTATGAACTTATGAGAATATGTTGTATGACTAATATTAACTCTCCTTATGTATGGATCTTATTTAATGAAAGATTGTATAACTATATCTATTTCATGGTGTGGTGTATCTCTCGGCCAAATATTGCATGAAATGGGTATTTGAATTTTATGTTATATTGTATTTAACATGAGAATAAAATTTAAAGGAATAAAGGTAAATAATTAAAGGAGACATGAATGATGGCTAAGAAAAGAAGTAAGAACCTATGGTTGCATGACTGGATGGAGAATCTATAAGTATTCATATTGTTTGTATTTGCTTGGAGTCAAAATAATACTGTAAAATATGGGTAGGGACTAAAATCTAACAAAGAGTTAGGAAGATTAAAGTGTAAGTATTGCAAATGCTCTATGTTAAAGTTTTGAAACAAATAAGGACCTAGTTGTAAATAATTTATTTTTGTATTATAAGATTGAAAATGTATGATAAAGGATTTAATTGAAGAAAAAGAATGTATAACTCGTGTAAAAATAAAAGCAAGAATCCAAGATGCAAAATGTTTCACGTAAAACCTTGCAAGAAAATTTGTTGTCTGTGCATGATAATACATGGCCACCATATTTGACAATTAGCCTTGAAGATTTGCTTGTGTATTAGTATGTTTTATTCATATATTATAAGTAAATAAATTTTTATTTTATTTTAGATATATGCTTGGTTTTGTTAAAAGAATTGAATATACCTTATAATTAGTAAATATCTTATTTCGATATTGTAATTCTTGAAATAAGATTCAATGGATAAGAATTATTCTAAATAATGTATAGTGTTGGATATATTATGACTTTTTAAATAATTATTATTTTATTTAGTATTAATTTGACAAAATGTTGTTTGACAAATAATATCATGAATGATTGAAAAGAATTTTTCAAAGTTTATGACAACATCATTTTGTTCATTATACTAAATTAAATGTAAGAATATTATGTATGTGTTCTTGTTGAAATTGCATTGTGTAATGTTTCATTCAAATATAAATTTTGTTAAAGAGCATATAATAATGGTTTTTAGTTGTTTGTTTCTATTTTGGATATCCGTAAATGAAAAGTCTTAGAATTTTATGTTTGCAAGTTGAATAACTTCTTTTATGTATGGTTTGGTATGATTTAAATTTCATTAAGGTGATATATTATTCTTTTGCATACCAAATTTTAAGTAACGTGTTAATAATAATAATATAATATAAATATATATATATATATGTAAATATATATATATATATATATATATATGTGTGTGTGTGTGTGTGTGTGTGTGTCTATTTGTGGTTATTTGCTATTTGTCTATTAGTGTTTTCCTTCTTGAAACTGTTGTTATATGTTTTCCATTCTTTGTTAAAATTTTGGTTGTAACTAGGATTTCTTAAGAATTGTACTAAACATTGCCTTGGTATTTTTGGTGTGTCACATGGAGGCCTTGGGTACCAATTCTTCTTCTATTCCAATCTCTAATTTGTAATCCTCAAGGTATAACTATGATCCTAAATTATTTTGATGATTATGAAAATCTTAATAAGTCAAAGAAAAAGACATTTAGTCTTGTGGAGCCTAAGCCACAATTTTCCCTCTCATGCTTGTCCTCTAGATGAAGCTGTTTGGCAAAACTCCCTTTAGATCTTCCTTAAGAGTCCACAGAAATGGAAACCAACTAGCCTTTAATGTCTTTGCTATCACTACAAGGTCTTAAGTCGGTGGAACATTCACAGTGTCGATGCATATATGAAGGAATTAAATAAAGAACACATTTATAATTTAATTCAGGTTAAGAGACTAACATATTTCTCCTTAGTTGCAGAAGCTAATCTAACTTTGGCTTGGATCATTGATAGTACGAGATACCTACAGTATATTAGGTGTATCTCAAGTTTTCACAACCTAAATTTCCTCTCATATTACTACTGCAGAATACTCACCAATATTCTCTTAGAGCGTCTTAAGTCTCCATTGAGTATAGTTTCAATATATCCGTTATCTATCATGTAATAGCTTAGCCTTTTTATATAAAGGCTAGCTAGGGTTAAAGTTTAGTAGTAATTTCTATAATCACTATTTTACCCTTACTTAATGAGCACTCCTTATGCGTGGATACTGTAAAATATCTTAACAGATTTAAATCCTTGATATTATACGATATTCTAACAATATTTAAACCACTAATCATATATAGTGCTTGTCCAGTCATTGCAAGCATCTTGAATCTAAAGTGTTAGATGAAAGAGGAGGAACAAGAGCTTAAAGACTAAGAAATCAAATGTAAAGCATGCACTATAATTTGGAACTCATGTCCAGAATGAACAAGAATGGGTCCAATTCTTCATAGAAGCTCATAACTACTACTTTGGCTTGAGCTATTACTTTCCCATTGAGTCCAGCCTCCTTGAGAATTCTATCTCCTTCTCACTAGTTATATGTGATTTGTGTGGTAAATCCTCGATTCACATTTAAGGCAAATCTGGAAGGAAATCATTAAGTTTGTTACTCTCGAAGCCATTGTTTGTACAATGATGTTTTACTAAGTGGGTGTAAAAGTACAATGATAATGAATTTGATGAGACAAGCCAAGCTGCAATCCAAGGTTCATCAAGTTGCTCAGTAACAATAAGAGAAGGAGCTACAAAAGCATTTGAGAGAATGCAAGTGACTCTGAGCCTTGTATGATTTCCCATAATGTATTTATCAATGGCAAAAATCCAAGTGTACATATACATGCCACCCTACACATTCTAAGGAAAGGTTTTTACCTTTATCATCATTCTTACAATGATGAAATTCATGCATCAATCCATTACTTATCTTCCTTATGAATTTCCTTTAATTCACCACTTTATAATTGGCACAATATTTCAATACTCTATGTTTAGCTCTTCATACACGTAGGCATCTTCATAAGATCTTCTTTCATTTGCAATTTATATTTTATATTTTAATTTATTATTACTTCTCAATCCAACTATTTCATAATACAAAATTTAATTTTTAAATTCCTAATAGTCTTAATGAGAGGGAAATGAATGAAATTTCACCATAGTAAGGATTACTTGAATAATTTGGCTCCTCAAGTGATAAGGAAATTATTATGGTAATAAATACGAGTTGCAACAATCAAGAACATATAGAATTCAAGAGGCCATATATCTAGGGAGTTACAAAGTCATGGTTAATTACTATAGCTTTGAAAATCAAAAAGACTGATTCAACACTTAATAATGTATTTAGGGCTTATAGAAATTATGAGCATCTATTATAATTAATACTTACTCTATTATAAATAGGTGCTCCTATGATGGATCAATGTAGGCAAGTTGCTTGAGTTATTGAAATATAATACAATTTTGCAATCTTGAGTTCATTATCTTTGGCTTAGTGTATCATGGGTGGATTCCTAAGGTATTCTAGTCACACTCTAGTTGTTCTTGGAGGCTTAATTTTCTCTTTACATCCTTTCGCCATCATTAATTCCAACTTCTTTCCTCTTTATGTCTTGTGATTAACAAATCATGAAGGAATTCGACAACCAAATCTCAATGTCAAACTCACAATTTATGGGGGATCGGCAAAAAATCTTATGATCAACAAAAGGCACATGAAGATTTATGAAAACCTTCACCAATTTATGCCAACATACCCCTATTGTGCCCTAGCATCATGAAGGTTGAGGAGGAAGATTGATGTCACAACTGAGCAAATTTCTGGCTAAATCATGCTAGATTATGGCTAAAAATGATGATGGCCAACAAGGATGGTTGATCTCCACTGAACTCTAGCAAAAAGAACGATGAAACTACCCACACAGTGAACCTGCACACAACAAGGATTGATGTGAAGGAGAAAAAGGGGCTAGGGTCATTTTTGTCCTTTCACAACCTCTGAGGCCATGTGTCAACATTATAAAAAGTATAGGGAGAGATAGGTGCTAAGGTTTAAGTCCATGACCCCATGGGAGGAATGAATCAGTCTTAACCATTGATTTCAAATTTTATTTTTACTCACTTTATATGTAACCATTGTCTATGATGACATGGAAAAAAAATCTATTTTTGGTCCCTAACTAATTTCATTACCTAAAAATAGTCCCTTAATAATTAGAAATTGTCACTTTTGGTCCCTTCAATTGAGCTATCAAGTTTGAACTTGAGGGATAATATATAGTAATGATCTCAAAAGTGACGAACCAAAAATTATAATTTCCAATCATTAAAGGCCATTTTAGGTAATAAAATGAGTAAGAGACCAAAATAACAATTCATCCAATTCCCTTAGCTCATAGCAAATGAGCTGTGAACTTTCTTTTTCATTCAAAAATTAAATGCCTCCCATAAACTCTTATACAAAGTTCATATAAAGTTTTCAAAAATTAAATTAAATTAAAAAAAATGATTTTGAATCCAATACTAAAATGACCACAATGCCAACACACACTTTGATTTAGAGTAACAATAAAATCTAAATCATTGCCCAACTGAACTACTAAAAAACTTGTTCTTAGAAACACAGATGATATGGTTTGAAGAAATAAGAATTGAAATCACCGCAAAATAAAAAAAAATTGATAAGATATCATATTCTTAATGCAACTTGGCGATTTGAAGTAATAATCACAAAAACAATATAGAGAACAAAATCGTCTTAAAAGAAGAAAAGAAATATTGCTTTTCGATTCAGATTTTCCACAAAGTAATATCTAAATGAGGTATTTATTGCCTCTCTAAAGAAAAGAAACCCAAGAAGGCTAAAGTAAGTAAGCCCAAGCCCAAATCTAATGAAATAAAATAAACTAATAATGTGTAGCTCAACAAAGAAGGTTCTACATCTAATGATATGCATGCCTTTATAAATTTGTCATTTTAGGCACATTTTAATCTCACATGCATAGCATGAGGTCTTAAGCTGTCTATCATTAATATCTTATCCATTTGACTTAGTCTTCTCTTTCATTATAATTCTTCATCAACCACTTCAACAAAATGAATTAGTCAAATTTCCAAATCTAGCTTTAAACCTTTTTGCCCTCAATCTTGTGATCAATCCCACTTACATGGTAAATTCTCCATTCCAGTGCCTCAAATGCTAGAAATGCCACCATCTATGCCCACATCAAAAAATATTTGAAAAAATAGAAAAATAATAATTAAAAGGTATGAAATTCAAAGAAAGGGATAAAATTTGAACCTTAAAAATAGACCCAATCCCCATGAGCAATGTCCTAGGCATTGAGCCTCAAACAAGTTTTCAGGGATGCTAATAATGCAATTATGTTGTAACAATTAGGACACTCATCATCATTACAACGGCTCATGTGTATCTCAGAATGCTTATATACATATGTCGTGAGGCTCCCTTATTCGTTTAGCCTTTCATTGCTACATTCTCCTATGTTTTCAGTACTTTTACTTGGTGTCTAAGCCTCACTGGTCATTTCTCCTCTTTCATGGCTTCTTAGGATTCCACCACTTCTGTTACTCTGGCCTCTAGTCCATCTCCGGCTGCTTCCAGCTCTACCATTTCTTTGCTTTCATAAACTACCTCCTTGCTCAGCTTTAATCAGTTTGCTCTATCAAGTTGGACAGAACAAACTACTTGCTCTGGCCTTGATGACTGTTCCTATCATCTGTGGCAACAACCTTGACGACCACATATTCAAGACAAATCCCTATCCTCCAGCAACTATCACCGGCGGCACTCAGGTCAAACCCAATAATGAATTTGACGAATGGGTCTTTACGGATCAGCTGCTCCTTTGTTGGTTTCTCAATACAATGACGTTGGATATCGCTGCACTGATGATGCACTATACCACGACCCAAGAACTTTGGACTGTGTTAAAGATTTATTTGGAGCCCATACAATGTCATGAGTCACTTTTTTCGAGTGAACTTCAGCGAACACGTGAAAGGGGATGTGAATGGAGGAATATTTAAATGAAATGAAATCCTTATATGATAATCTAATGTTGGCTAGATGTCCCATTTCCCTTAATGATCTTATAACTCAGACTTTAGCTGGTTTAGATATTAAATATAATCCTATTGTGGTCCAATTCGCTGAAAAAGAAAATATCACATGGATTGACTTACAGGCTATCATGCTTAACTTTGAGAATCGCTTTGAGCAACTAAACAGTTATAGTTCTCGGAACATTGGCATTCAAATAGTTAACGTTGGCAAGACTAATGGACCCATAACTGATGGCAGTCGAGGTGATTGGGAACATTTATTTGGTTCCAAAGGTTCTCGAGGACAAGGATGGTATGGTCGTGGCAAACCTGCTCTCAAGTATGCAATTGAAAGGGACATGGCGCTGCTACTTGCTTCTATCAATTTGATCGCAACTTTTCTCAAACAATCATACTGGTAATCAGAAACATGATCACTCTCCCTTAGCATACATAGCTACTCCTCAAATATTATCAACCCAATATGGTACATGGATAGCGGGGCCACTCACCATGTTACTAATGACAACCAAAATTAAGGAGTTGCATGCTACGCCTGGTAAGGGTGAATTACTAGTGGGTGATAATAATGTATTAGTGGAATTTAACTCTTATGGATATGTTGTGAAGACAAGACAACTGGCAAGATTTTGCTATAAGGGAGAGCTAGATACTGAAATAATGGAACAGCAGTCTAAAGCCTAAATTTTACCTCCTGTGCTGAGCCATAGTTATATTGGAAGGGACAAAATGTGGTTGGGTATAAGTGGGTTTTTAAAACTAAATACAACCTCAAGGGTTCCATTCTCAAGTACAAGGCCAAGTTGGTGGCCAAATGATTCAATTTTAGATTTTTCATTGGTTCTTCAATATTTACTAGAACTTGCTTCCGTGACAACTTAGAAATAAAGGCATAGTATTTTGGTGAGAGCTTTTGATAAGAAATGCATTGGGATATAGGGTGCTGAACACAAATCTTACCCCCTTTTTGTTTAGCAATAGATTAATCCATGTCATTATGAGGTGCAGAATCAGAATTTAGACAAAGGTCATCATCAAATTGAAGCCAATTTTCTGTATTACGTGGAATTTCAGGATTAAGTTTTCCATAGGTCACTTTTAAAGGAGTTTGTTGGTGCTAAATCTCCTTATTGATACCTCTCAGCCTCCTTGAATAAATCTACAGGGGTATAAAAAGTTTTTTAGGTTGACTTGTGGAAAGAGTGAGTTGTTGATTAGAAATTTCTGGTACATATGGAAGGTCTAAATTAAAGTGTGGTTTAAAATGTCGTTTTGATCTTACATATTATATGCATATTACTCTTCAAATTCAATATGATTAATTTTGGAGTGAACAGTTTCTATTGCCAGCTTTTGTGTTATAATGCATGAGTCCCGATTAGTATTTTTTCGATAAGTTGCTCTTATCACTGATGTTACTAAGCTGAAGCCTAAATCTGTGAATTTGGAAAATGAAGTTTGACTACATATATATATATATATAACCTCATAGCGATCTTCCATCCAACTTAAGTGTAGGAAGATCACGTTAAATGATTCCATTAATATGCTTCATACCAAAATCAAGATCTCAGTAATTCACATAAGCTTCCCTTGGAAACTGCGAAGTATAAGGAGTTATAGGCTTCGCCTTTGCGACTTCCTTGTTTTATGTTAAGAAGGATTTGACGGGCTCAATTGTTTAGATTGTTTTGACTTGGTTTTGCAAAAATCGTACTATATATTTCATGATTTTAAAAATGCAAATTTATATTAATTATTAAGTGTCATATTTAATGCACTCAAAATTTTAAGTATACTAGTGCACCTAATTATAATGTATGGATATAATTGTAATAAATAATAATAATATTATTACAATTATATTCATACATTATAACTGGATGCGCTAATATACTAAAAAGTGTGAATGCACCAAATTTTACCTAATCATTATCTCTATTGTATACCTTAATCAAAAACTTAAATAAAAGTGTTGAAGGTATTTGTTCCCAGTATATTGAGTCATGTTAAAAAATCCTAACTCTGTAACTTACAATCTTAAAGTATTATTTAAGTGAAACTTACGATATACTTCTTCACTGAAAGGTACGATGCTTCTAAATATAATTCACAGAATTCAAATTTGTTATAGGTACACCATCTTCAAGTAAGACAAATGATAAACTTGTTAGGCATTTTAGACGTTCTTCTTTTTTTGTTTTCAAAACTTATATTGATATGCATCCTCTATATTATTTTCTTTTGGTGGATTATACTTTTATGTATATTTAAACATGATTGTTGTTCTGCATTACAAATATGAAAAGTGAACTTTGGTCTCTGAAATGATTCCCAGAATTTTGTGGCAAATTCTTTTTCAAACTTTTATTTAATCATGCATGGCAACTGAATATTATTTTGGACAAGAAACTTGTTAGTCACTTTTGTTGGTATTTAATCCTAAAAAAATAGAACTTTGAAAACTTTGCCCCTTAAGACTATATAAGTGTTAATTTGATGATGAAAATTGTATTTAAGACACTATTCCAATAAGAGAAATGGAAATATACCTAGTATCTGGTTGGAAAACCGTTCAATTAATAAATTATACATGTTGCTGCCATTTTTTCTACGCTTACAATTTTGCATTTAGTGTCCCAATCTTTGTTTCAAGCAGTACTTACCTTCGAGTTTGAGAGTATTGTGCATGTATATTGATACTTTTTCATATAAATTTGCAATCTTTGGAATATAACATGTATGTGAAGTGTACAAATGAGAAGATCTCCCTTCAATTTGCCCTGTATCGTTGAATTTTTTATGTAGGTTTGTTTGTTTGATATCTGTAGTGGATAACGAACTTGTTTAAAGGGAGAAATCTATTCTAACTGTAGATTGAATATATCTTGGACTCAGCTCTGTCCTCTGAAGAGTTAAAATGAAGGTTTTACCTCCCAGTCAAAACACCTATGGTACTAGAGCACAACTGAAACCCCCTGTAAAGAATTTTACTTGTTTCAATGACATTTTGAAATCATAAATTAGTTATAATAAGAACTGAGAATGGCCTTTCTTTGTCTAAAGAAGATCCTGTGATCTTTTTACATTTAAATTATATTTGCTCTTAATTTGTTGGTTATCTTAGGCTCGAGGGTTGCCAAAACTCATATCTAATTAACAATACATACCACAAATATTTATACTCTCACTTTTATTAAGAACAAAAATTTTGCATCATATTTGACAAGTGTTACAGGTTTGCTTTACTTTTTTCCTTTCCATGAGTTGATAAATTAATTTATACAGTGGTAGGCAAAATGATAACTGAAAATCTCAGTGTCCTGATTCACAAATAACCCGAACATTGCATATTCCTAAATTTATTTTCCTTGCTTTATACTTACTAAATGTGTAGCACTCTCTACCAATCGTAGAGCTAAAATTTATTATTCATTAATTTGTGACAAGCTAAAGTTTATTCTTTAAATTAAGAAGGAATGTTGAAAGACCTATCAATTATTGGAGGACAGGTCTTACGAAGTTAGGAGTGTTGAAGGATTATCTCTTAGTATGATTCTAGTTAGCTCGTAGGACTATATTCTAGTTTTATCCCAAAGATAGGCTTCCGATTTTAAAGTTTGAAAGGATCATAAAATAAGGGGGTGAAAGAAAAAGTAAAACAAATCCAATTAATTTTAAGAAAGAGGATAGAGAATTATGTTGACAGCTAAGATTTTTCTGTCTTACTCCTTAGTTTCAAGAACCATTAGGAGAATATTTTGTTATTATTTGTCCAATGGTCTCCATATTTTTCTGTCTTTAGTAGGATATGTTGAAAATTGCCCTTCCTTCCAGGATTTATGGAGTTATGTTAGATTTGTGAATATATGTATGCTGAAGGGATTTGAGCTTTATTTACTAAAGCTCCTAATACAAAAGACATTTTTTCCTCTACTCGTGCTTCCTTTAACTATTGTTTTTTCATTCTTCCATCTTCAGTGTAAAAACTAATAGTGGTATCAAAGCTGCTTTGTCTTGAGGGACCTATAAACCTGAGCTAAAGTTTAAAAAATGGATACCAACTGTGTAGTAAGATTGAGACCACCAGTTTTCAAAAGAGAAAACTATCACATGTAGGCTATCAAGATGAAGGCCTACATTAGAGCTCAAAGCTTGTGGGATGTAATGGAAACAGATGCAGATCCTCCAGCTTTAGTTGCAAATGCTACATTAGCTCAAAAGAAAAAACTAGATGAGGACCTTGCAAAGAAATTGAGTGCTCTCACATGTATACACTCAGCACTGAGTGATGCCATTTTTACAAGGATTATGGCTTATAAAGCTCCTAAGGAAGCCTAGAATATGTTGAAGGCAGAATTTGAAGGAAGTGAAAGGGTAAAGACTATAAAGCTTTTGACCCTAAAGAGGGAGTTCAAATAACTAAAGATAAGGGACGGTAAGAGCGTGAAAGAATATTCCTTAAAGCTTTTGGATGTTGTGAACAAAATACAATTACTTACGGAAGATTTTTTAGACTAAAAGGTAGTAGAGAAAATGCTAATCAGCTTGTTTGCAAGGCTTGAAGCAAAAATATATGAAATAGAGGAATCTTGTGACTTAAAGCAGCTTTCTGTGTAGAATTGATTAGCAAACTTCAAGCACAAGACTAGAGAACAAATATGACGGAGGAGGAAGTTGTTGAAGGTGCATTTCAAGTGAGACACATGGGAAAGCAACTTGCAAAAGAAGGGAAGAAAGGGAACTATAATAAAGGCAACAAAAGAAAGACATAAAAAACACTAGAAAAGGGATAAGTTTCCTTCCTGTGGTATTTGTAGAGGGATAACCACCCAAAAAAAGACTACTAGTACAAGGATAAGAGTCCTATTTAGTGTAGATTTAACATGAAAATGGGACAACTTGAGAAGAATTGCAGAAAGAAGAAGAACCAGTAACTAGAAAAGAAAAATAGAATAGCAAGTAAACTTCACAGAAGATCAAGAAGAGGCTATAAACAACCATTTTATGGCATCACATGGAAAGAACAACCACAAAAGGAGGTTCCTAGTTCATAGATAGTGGATGCACAAATCATATGGTGAGAGATGAATAGTTGTTCAATAACTTAGACGGATCAGTAAAAACCAAAGTCAGGTTAGGAAATAGAGACGTGGTGCAAGCTCATGGAAGGGGTTCAATTGTTGTGAGCACTAAGCAAGGTATCAAACTCATTAATTATGTGTTGTATATACCATGTTTCGCTTAGAAATTGTTAAGTGTAGCTTAAATAGTTGTAAATGGTTATTCTTTAGACTTTACAAGGAATTAGTGCTCTATATATGACCCTGAAAATAACTTAATAGCTAAAGTCTGTATGGTAAAAGTTTTCCCTTGGATTGCAATGACTGTTATGAAAGTGCAAACTATATGTCTAAAGATCACTCACCCCTATAGCATTAAAGGTATAGGCATTTTAATCTCACTACTTTAAGCCATATACAAGTGAATGAAATGACAAGAAATTTGCCAGAACTACATGTAAATAAGAAAGTGTGTGGTTCCTGTCTGTTTGGCAAACAACATAAAGAATCCTTTCCTTTAACTTCCTCAATAAGAGCTAAGGTGAAGCTGGAGTTAGTACATACTAACCCATGTAGGCCTATAAGCACAGATTCCTTAAGCAACAATAAGTATTTTGTGTAATTCATTGATGATATGACAAGCATGGCTTAGGTTTATTTCATGAGCAAGAAGGGACATGTTTTTAATGTTTTTACTCTTCTCCAGCTTCGTGCCCTTGCTACTTACCTGTAAGATCTTATATATAGGCTTCAAAAACCCTAAAAGTGAAGCATGGGTCGTGTATGAAGCCCTAAATCATCAATGCAAATTAGGGTTTTTGATGGCGCGCACAGGTGAGGCCCATCTAGTGCCTGAATGCCAAGTCACTGGTTTTGATTAGTACCCAAGCATTGTCTTTGTAGCGCTTGGACGTGATGTATCTAGTTTTGATGCCTATCGCCATGATTCTTACGTCTGGGTGCCAATTTTTCCAATCTTTCCTATCATCCTACAACTATTAACACCTAGGCGCTGGTACTCAAACTTCTATAATTGTGTCTACTGCTACCATTCTAGCTTTATTTTCTTGATAGTAAACACTTAATTCTTTTTCTCAATAGATGTTAGAGGAAAATTTTCAAGTTTTATATGTAATCTATAAGATTTTTATCTATCATTACAATATTTCTTCAATTAATACTGCTTTAGTTAACTTTCTTTAGAGAGTTATCAATAGATTTGTTTATAAATGTAAAGCTTGGTCGGTTGTGAAGGGACATTCACAATAACCTAGTGTGGATTATATAGAGATACATTTGCTCCAATTGCACAACATGAAACCATAAGGCTAATTCTTTCTCTTGCAACCTAACTGAAATGGAGTATGTTCCTTCTGGATGTAAAATCAACATTCCAAAATGGAGATCTGATGGAAAAATATCTATGACTAAAAGGATTTGAGCAAGAAGGAAAGGAAAAATACGTTTTTAGGTTGTATAAAGCCTTGTATGGTCTTAAGTTGGAACTTAGAGCCTAGTATAGCAAGGTAGATTCCCATCTTGCAAAATGTGGTTTTACCTATAGTGCAAGTGAAG
Organism: Delonix regia; assembly: GCA_037074485.1. NCBI lineage: Eukaryota > Viridiplantae > Streptophyta > Magnoliopsida > Fabales > Fabaceae > Delonix > Delonix regia. The sequence continues at coordinate 13,330,554 of CM073458.1, forward strand.
CTACTTTATACACAAGAAGCACAATGAAAGATGAATTGATGGCTGTGTCTATCTATGTTGATGGTATGCTAGTAACAAGAAACAATTCATCAGTTACAAGAAAATTCAATAAAGAAATAGAGGAAATGATTACAATGTCAGACTTGGAGAAAATGCCCTTCTTCTTGGGCGTGGAAATTTATCAGTGCAACTCTAGAACTTTTATCTCCTAGAGGAAGTATGCATTGGATATGCTAAAGTATGAGATAGAGAGAAGTAGACTAGTCTCTACACCTCTGATATAAAATAAGAAGCTTTCTAAAGAAAATAAGGGAAGTGAGGTGGATATAAAATTATCAAGGAGCTTGATTAGGAGTTTGTTATACTTAATAGCCATAAAACTTAATCTCATATTTATTGCTAGTGTCCTTTCAAGGTTTATGTAATCACTAAGTCAAATACACTTAAATGCTACAAAACATGTACTGAGATACATTAGAGGGACAGTAAACTATGGTGTGTGGTACACAAGTGTAGAAGAATGAGCCTTTACAGGCTATTGTGATAGTGATTAAGCTAGATGTCTTAAGAATATGAAGAGTACTGCAGGGCATGTATTTTCTACAGGATCAGGTGTGTTCTCTTGGCTGTCAAGAAAGCAAGATGTGCTAGCTCAGTCAACTGCTAAAGCAAAGTATATAGCCTGACCTACTACTGAAAATCAATTCATCAAGTTCATAACAAAGCCTTTATATTGTATGTTGACAATTAGTCAGCTATTTCCATGGCTAAGATTCCAGTTGATCATAGGTAGAATAAAACATAAATGTTATGTTTCATGTCAAATAGGCAAAATATGAAGGTGAAGTCAAACTAATTTATTGTAATTCTGATAAGCAGATCACAAATATAATGACTAAACCTTCGTTAAAGACTAAGTTTCTATCCCTAAGGTCAACCTTGGGAGTCTTAAAGAAAAATCTTAAGGAGCTCAATGTTGATAGCTAAGATTTTTCTATGATACTCCCTAGTTTTAGGAACCTTTAGTAGAATATTTGTTATTTTTATTTGTCCAATGGTTCTCCCTATCATTATTGAACTTCTTCTTATTAGATATGATGTAGTAGGATATGTTGGAAATGTCCATTCTAGGATTTACGGCTTTATGTTAGATTTATGAATATATGTAGAAACTAACAAGTTATTACAGGCGGAAACTATGAAGGACCCTATAACTCAAATATTTGTTCTTCTCTTTGATAGATTGACTTTGATATTGATATAAAGATGATTTTTTTCTCCTCTATGATAAAACTTAGAGCAGGTAGCTATTTGAAACAACTCATTCAGTAGTCTCTTTTGTGTCTTCCATCATATCAATTTATAACATAAGTTTCCAATAGAATTTAAACTTTCATTGATTTCTTTTCCCTATTTCGCTTTTAAAGTTAGGGGGAAGGTTAGTGCTTGGGATATGCTTATGCAAACTTACTCTTGCTTAATTAGAATCCAAGTTTCTAATTTACCCTTTGCAATTGTGTTTCTCTATATAATTGTTCCTATATGTACAATTATGTTATAGGTTCACCAAGGAGTTTCGTAGACATGTAAAAGAAGGCTTAAATTCTTGAAGTGCTTAGCACTATTAACTTCCTACAATTCACATTATTTTGTGCTTTTTTCATAGGAAATGTGAATATGAGTGATTAATTTTAAGGCTTTAATGAGAATATTTTGAACACATTGTAAATAGATACTGTACATAGTTCCAGACACAAATAAGAAATTATACATGACAAGTTTTGGCTTAATTATGTTTCCATTAGGTGATTTACCCATTCTTTCACATTGCCCACTATGAGAGCTTAAGAAATGACTACAGTGATTTTGTCATTTCCTTGGACTAAATTTGCAATTGACTTTGGAGGATTGTCATTTCTTGATCTCTTCCTACATTGAGTAGCATGATGACCTCACTTCCTACAGATAAAAGAATCTCCTTTCTTTTTGAACATGGGTTAAATTACTTAGGCTTGTAATCAAATTCATTTTTATAATACCTTTTTTTGTTTGGCTTTTCTTGTACCAAGTGGTGGTAGCCCCAAGACAAGAGGTTGCAGTAGGTGGTACGGTATCACTAGAGGTATTGATAGCAATGGCAGTGGTGTCCATATTCATTAATATCATTGGAAAATATTAAAAATGGTTTTCATCAATGGAAGTATGTATTGTTGTCTATGTCACATTAAAAAATGTTGTCCTAAAAGAATATTTCGCCACACATAAATCTCCCCTAGGATTTAACTAAACCTTTTAAGGAAATGCTCAAGAATAAAAACTAACAAGAAGAGAAGAGAGGATAATTTCTTAAAGAAGTGTCCATAACCCAAAGAGGCATCAACTATTTATAGGGGATGGTATGATCGTTGGTAACATTAAGGTTGTATTAGTAACCATCTCCCCATAAATAGTTTTAAAAACATGTAACCTTTGAAACTGACGTAATAAATTTTTTCAATAAATAGTAATTAACGTAATAAATTAAAAATGATTACATAGGTAATAAACTTGGTAACAGCCCAAAACGAAAATGTTTTAATAAAGGAAATTAAAATTCAATAAAACCAGCATCTCTCACTTTTTTTTTTTGAAATACCACATAAATATCCAACAAATGTAAGTAAATCTATGGTAGATGAAGACTTTATACATGATGAACAAGATGTAAAGATAACTTAAACTTGATTTTATTTTTACATGATATTTCTTCTAGTATTTAGAACTTCTAGAACTTGTTGTTGAACTTGTTATTTAAATTCTTTTTAGCTTTTTTGCACTTGATTAGAGCTTGTTATATATTTTAAAATATATTTATTTGTTCTATTTTATTCATATTATTTGTTATTTAATTTTTTAAAAAAAATTTGAGGTTACCATGGGAATCCACAAGAACTCGCATCCCCGCAGGGATAGGGGAAAATTCTCCTCGACGAGGAATGGCAACAATTGATAATGGGGATTGGGAACAAGGAGGCCTCCAATATATGTATATATATATATATATATATATGTATGTATGTATGTATGTATGTATGTATGTATGTATGTACGTGTGTGTGTGCACTCGCGCGCATGCATATGTATGTATATACATTGTTAAAAATAATACCTTACAAAAATTTTAAAAAATCTAAATGAAAATGTTTTTGTTTACACTTTTATGTTGGTAGACTGAAATTTAAATAATTCAATATCAAATATTATTATAATCAACTATAAATAGGTTTTATATGTTTAACTTAAAATCAGTGTATAAGTTATTAAAAAAATTAGTCAACAAAATGAATAATATATTTAAAATATGTAATTCTTTTCATGCATATTTTATATTGTTATGTTTATCACAATTATAAAACACTTTGATTATATTGTAAAGTAATTATAAAATAATTTTCTAAAAAATTTGTAAATGCTTATAATGGGATGTCCATAAGTCTTGTATAAGAACTTCAAAGGATCCCTTAAGAGGTGACTTTTTAAGACACTTTCTTACAATTCTAGGTGACTCTTTAAGATCATTTTCTTGTATAACACCTAATCAATTTGTATTCTATCACTATGTAAATTAATTTTCATTCATATACATTAAGTTATCTTTTGTTATGAAATGCCTATAAATAGGGTCATATACCAAGGATGAAATATTCGAAGGAATGATAGTTGTCTTCTATTTCATCTCAATTTTTCTCTTGTGCTTCTCATATTTCTTGTATTTCTAGTAGTTTTATAACACGGCATAGTTTTTAGCCCAAAAAAAATTACAGCATATAGTTTCTTTTTGCCATTATAGTCACCCATATAACTCTAAGTCAGCAATCAAATTAGCACGTAGGGATAGTATATGTCATTATCACTTGTAACACTAGTATGATGGTGCCTCCAAGTTCTTACTCAGTACTTTGTAGTTTTTTATCTCATGACACAGGAGAAGCAGCTCAGATTACTGACATGGCTAATAATATGGGAACCGTACTGTTCAAGTAACAAATTTTAAGTCACATTCAATTAGCTGTTTTTGTAATAAATTTTATGAGTTTTCTTAAATAAAGAGATTTTAAATGAAAGGTATAAATGTGGTATTTCAATGGTCCATGGGCATAATTTATGCTTTTGGAATATTATAAATAAAAAATATATATGATATATGATCATTAATAATTCTTAATCTTATATCAATTAACGATTTAAGTGTCTCAAATATGTATTATTTTTTAACAGTGATCATCCTGATTTGATTCAAAAAATAAAGAGGTTTCTTTTTTTTGTGGAAACCATATTTTAAACATTTTTAAAAGATATACGAAAATGTAAATAACATTATCTACTATTTAGACAAATATATTAAAATTATGCTTAAATTAAATATGCATATTACATATGTGGATTTAATAGCTTCAAATTATAAGATCAGATGATAAACAATACATGAAAACATGACACCACAACCAAATTTGGATATTCTCCAGTGGTATATGTCATAGTTGTCAAACTTACGAATTTATTATCCAACTTTACAAGTTTACATAAAGAAAACTAGTCAACTCGATGTAAACTCAGACTTAGTACAAACTGGATAAACTCGCGAGTTAACTTACTGAGTCTACCGATTTTACGATTTTAATATGTCAACTAGCTTGTAAAGTCAGTAACATAATAATTTAAACTCAAGACTAAACAAGATATAGACAAACTTCTTTTCTATGAAACTTTTACAATTTATTTTATCACAAGTTTGAACATGCATAAAAAATAATAAAATTATATTTAATATGTACTTATTAAAAAAATAAAATAATATTATTTAATTATTTATATTGAATAATTATTTATGTATGATCTTAAAATATTCATATTGAGTATTACAAATTATGAAATATGAATAGTTTTTGTTTGATTAAGTATACTTTGAATTACATTTGAATAATTTTTTAATATATATAGTATTTAAACTATAAAATAGCATATTTTGATAACTATTTATTAATCAAGGTTAACTCTTATGAGTTTACGTTACAAGTTTACCTCTCTCTCTTACGAGTTTGTCTAAACTCATGAGTTTAACAACTTTGGTATATGTTACTAGAAAATTTTTAATAAAATAAAGACTATTTGTTAGAAATATAATAGTTTAAATTTTTTATCTATTACCACTAATTAATGATTACACGTGATCTTAGATTATTTTTTTTATCTTTAAATATGAATCATTAAATTTTTATCCGATGACCTACAACTTGGACATTTTTCAATAAACACGTTTACTAGAAGAGATCCACACGCACCACAACATGATACTAAAAGCATAAATTTTTTTATTAAAAAAATGAGGGGATAAGTGCGCTCGGCCACTGTTATTCTAGAATTGAATCATATCTTCAAACAGTACATGTTGATGTCAGAAAATGTATACATACGATGACTCAGTTGTAAGATATTGAGATCAAATAAATTGTGGAGTAGAATAAATCTTTCCGCTAGTTTGAATTTTCAATTGTGTCACATTTATCGTACGCTCATTTAATTCATGCATGTCTAATCTATCTAATAGAACCGACAAAGTTCATCTTATAGTTACCATATATTACCATAATCGGCGTGCAAATATTTTCCAGATAGAATGAAATAAGAGGACCAAATAAGACCCATCGATTTTCGATTACATGATACATCAATAATGTTTCCAAGAGCAATAACAAGTGGTCTAAAATTACATTTCGAGTGAAACGTCTACATTAAGCTCTTAATCTTCAAGAACATCGATCACCAACTACAAATTCCAATTAAGACTTACAAAGGAAAGAAGAAACTTTCATAAAGCCAGAAAATAGCCTTCATGCATAAAGAACTGTTTAATTAATTAGAATCTAGAAATCAGTTGGACTAAAGTCTTAAAGTCACGCGCCGCTTTGCTTTCTGTCCCGGCAGCATCTTGCAGAGTCTTTCTCATATTCAAGGCATTTTCTCTAACTTTCTTTCCCTCTTCCTGCACCAGAATCAGATTCAAGATCTTAATCAATCCATTTTTACTGAAAACCCCACCTTCTACTTTCACCCCAAACCCCCACACATCCTGTGCCATGCTCCCACTCATGTGCTGATCCCCAAAGAAGGTCCTACAGATCATAGGCACTCCGTTTGCAGCACTTTCCATCATAGAGTTCACCCCACTATGACTCACAAACACACCCACAGATTCATGTGCCAAAACCAGTATTTGTGGAGCCCAAGCCACTATTTTCCCTCTCATGCTTGTCCTCTGGACGAAGCCGTTTGGCAAAACACCCTTTAGATCATCCTTGAGAGTCCACAGAAATGGAAACCCACTTGCCTCCAATGCCTCTGCTATCGCTACAAGCTCGTGAGGGGGTGGAACAGCCACAGTTCCAAAGCATATGTAAACCACTGATCTTGTACTTTGCTTGTCCAGCCATTGCAAGCACCCTGAACCTGAAGTGTCAAATGATGGAGGAGGAATAGGAGCTGAAAGAGTAAGAAATCCAACGTAAAGCATGGACTGTAATTTGGACCTCATGTCCTGAACGAACAAGGGTGGGTCTAGTTCTTCATAGAAGTTCATCACTACTGCTTTGGCTTGAGGTAGCACTTTCCCCATTGAGCCCAGTGTCCTCGAGAATTCTGTCTCGTTCTCACCAATCATCCGTGATTCGGTCGGTAAATCCTCGATTTGCATTTGGGGCAAACCTGGAAGGAAATCAACAAGCTTGTTACTTTTGAAGCCATTGTTAGCACAGTGATGTTGTACTAAGCGGGTGTAAAAGTGTGGAGATAGTGCAGTTGATGCGACAAGCCAAGCTGCGATCCAAGGGACGTTAAGCTCCTGAGCAACAGCGAGAGAAGAAGCTACAAAAGCGTCTGAGAGAATGCAAGTGACTCTGAGGCCTGTTTCTTTTACCGCCAAATCTACCCCTTTCTTCAGATTCTCTGGGCATGATTTGAGGAAAAAGTCGAGTTTTTCAGTAGGGTTTCTTCCAAGCACGTAGCCCTCTGGGATGCCATCAAAGATATCGAAGGGTTTAATGTTTTGTGGGATGTTCGGTTTGGAGAAGACGTCCTGATTGTGTTGGGAAGGGGCGATGAAGGAAAATGTGACATTAGGAGCAGCGAGTGCAAGCTTGAAGACGAGGTTAGGGAGAGTGATACAGTGGCTCCCAAAGGGGAAGGCAATGACTGCTACGTGTTTTTTCTGATCTTCATATGATGATATTGATGAAGACATGGTTTGGTTTAGCAAAACGAATAGAGAAGAAAAGAAAGAGAAACAACTTTTATTCGAGAATAGTTGAGGTAGGGCGACTACGGGGCTGTAAACTTGAAACCCTGTATATATAGGAGAAATGGTCCTGAATGATTTTTTAAAAGTATAAAAATGAGGTATTATTAACACAAGATATATTAATAATATAATTTTTAATGAAAAAAAAAGATTGAATTTTGCGTTAACACATGTGGAATAGACGGGATGTTGGATCCCCTACAGTATTACTGAAGGGAATTTTCTCGCATAATGATGGGAGGATCCAATGGCCCTAAACTTTTTATAAAATGTATTTTTAAAAAATATAAAATAATTATTTTTATAAATAAATATTTATTAATATTTTAATTTTTTATAGAAAATAATATTTAGTTGAAAAAGTAAAAAAACTGAATTATTTTTAACACCTCATAATTTATTCTGTATATATTAGAGTCAATTATTTTTAACTAAATGATATTTTATATAAAAAATAATATAAAATATTAATATATTTTTATTTATAAAATAATTATTTTTTATTTTTAAAAATGTATTTTGTAATAAATTAAGGGTCATTGGATCTCTCCATTACTGAAAAAAATCCCATCCAATACTACTAGAGGGGATCCAAACTCTAACGGGTAGTAAAGTATTAGAAGCAATTTAGTCTTTTTTTTTTTTTTCAATTTATAAGTATCATCTTGTATAATAAAGATCTTAAAATATACATATATCTTGTTTATATATATATATAAAGAAATGTATAAAATTGATTTAGTCTTTTACTTTTATATTTTGTAACAATTTGGTTTCTTATAAATTTATTCTTCACAAATTTAAATTTATACAAAATCAATTCATTAAATTAGATAAATTATGAATTAATTTTATATAAAATAGAATTTTTGAAAGAGTAATTTTTCATAATTATTTTATAAAAAATTAAATTATCATAAAGTTTAAAAGTAAGATCAATTTGATACTTTATCTAAAATTCCACAGCCACTTTGGAACTCAGCTACCCATGACTGGTAGCTGAATATAGAAATATTTAGTAGTTGACAAATCTTCAAACTCCAAAATTTTAGGGAAACACAAAGGAGTGGTGAACTCATAATTATGTAGACGTGGAACGCAAACTTCCAAGAGTTTATGTCCGTTAGTAAATAATATATAATTATATAACTAAAACACAATATACGATAGAAATTATCAAAATGTAGTTAAAAATATACTAATTCCAAAAATCAATTATTCATATTTTAAAATCCATTGAACTGAACATGAAAATTTCAACAGTTTTTATTATAATATGATAAAAAAAATACCATTTTGACCTCTAACTTATTTTATTACCTAAAATAGTCTCTACTACCGATAAAATTGTCACTTTAGGTCTCTTTAATTCAATTCATTAGGTTTAAATTAAGGGATAATATATAGTAGTGATGTCAAAAATGGTAGACCAAAAATGACCATTTCTAATTATTAAAGGGTCAGTTTAGGTAATAAAATAAATATGAGATTAAATAACAATTCCAAAATTCAAAATGGTATTTTTTTACGACGACATGTATAGAGCGACAAGCTAAAATATCCAATTCCCTTTGATCGTATCAAATATGCTGTCAACTTTCTTTTTCATTAAGAAATCAGATGTCTCCCATAAGCTTTTATACAAAGTTCGGATAAAGTTTGCAAAAATTCATATTAAATTCTAAAATAAATACTTACAAAATTGAAAAATTATAATTAAAAGGCAAGAAATTCAATGAAAGGGACGAAATTTGAACCATAAAACTAGACCCGATTACCTTTAGCATTGTCCCAGGCATTGAGCATTAAACAAGTTTTTTGGGATGCTAATATATATGTCCAAAAACTCAAATTTGAATGTATGTATGGTAAACCATTATTTTTATCTCTTTCTAATTTTTATTCTTAATTTGATTTCTCAATAATTTTAAATTTTAATTTAGTCCCTAAAATTACATGATGTTTACTTGATTCCTAAATCAAAGAAAAGAAAAATTACAAAACTTGGAATGATGGACGATTGAACAATTCCATTTCCTAGGGAAAGAGAAAAAATATCTTTCCATTGCCGCTATTAGAGGGAGGGAGAGAGAGGTGAGGCAAAAACAAATTATCTATAATCTACATTGTTTTTTTATTTCATAAAAGAGTAAAATATAATTTTGGTCACTTTAATTTGGAGATGAGTTTGATCCTTATTTAAAGATAAAAAGTAACATAATAGTCCTCAAAAAATAAATAAGTGAATTAGTTTGGTCCCTTCAAATAAAAATATTTATTTTTAGAGTACTATTATTACATATTATATCTTTGAAAAACCATTTTAATGTTTTCTTTATTTCAAACCAAACTAATGTTGGGACATGAACCAAAATTATATTTTTACTTTCTTAATATTAAGCATATCTCATCAATGGGATTGCTCTATAGCAGCGGTTCCTTCAATTTTCTTCTTTCCGAATCAAATTTGAGAGTAATGAATTAATTAGATTTTTGTAATCGTTTTCTTTCTTATTTTCAAAGATAAGGTCATGCTTGCTCTTCTCCACGTCAGAACATTTAAGAGCTGAAATTATCCCTTTGGCACATCTTTCATGCAGTCTTATCAACTTTGCCGCATTTATTGTCAACAGTTGGAAAAAATACAATTGGGTCCTTTATTAATTTTGGTTTCAAATCCTTTAAAAATTAAAATAATTAAAATAATTATCAAAAGATAAAAAAAATAATTTACCTTGGTTTATGTCGAGAATTATTTTAATCTTTAGAAAATTATTGTTTTTCTAAGAGTTTTATTTTTATATAATTATTCTAATATTTTTATTTTTAGAGGATTAAATTCAACTTAAACCAGGGCACTAAAATTACTTTTTTTTTATTCATTACACATCTATTGATTTTTTTCTCTAACATTTTCCATCTTGCTTCACCTAAAAGTCAGAGTCATGCTTTTACTTTCCAGCCCCTGCCTAACTCCCTCAAATATCCTCTACCAGTCTTGAAGCCAATGATCTCTAAAGAAGGGTCTCTCAAATCACAAATTACTCTAATTTTGTTCAATTTTAATGTAATATACAAAGAGAACATAGATTGCATTAAATTATATTTCTGCTTATCATCATTTTTTTGTTTGCATTAATATATTTATTCATCAAATTTTAGTTTAACCATAATAGTTTGAGTCTTGAAAGGGTGAAACTTTTGTAATTATCATTGGCCTTTGATTATTTCATTGAGAAAATTTCGAGCAAGTAGGAAAATCATAACTTGTTAGTACTTAAATTTTAAATTATATATATTAATAAGAAAACAGATTTTCTTCTGTTCTTCATATTTTTCACTCCGTACATTAATTTATTTTGAAATAGTAATGAAATGAAGTTATTTGTTTTTGAAATTATTTAAACCGTTCCATTGCATATCGCGTACATGCATGCTTATATAACAATAGTTTTAAAAAAGTAGATGAAAGTGACTAATAATAATATTGCTTTTACGTAATTACGAAGACTCCAATAGTTTGATAATTACTTAAATGCTTATATTGTAGAAGTCCAATGAAAATAAGTGCCAATCATTAACAAAGTTAAAGTAGGTCAGAATTGTGGGCCCAATTCCTATAGAAATTAAATGTCATACCTAGATGGGGTCTTTTAATTAATATGAATTATAGCTTAGTACTGGCATCATTTATATTATATCTATCTCTCTTCAGTGACATATATTAAAATAAGATTTGAAATTTTAAAAAAATTAATCATTTAATCTACATAAATTTGTAAATTGGTTTTTCTATTTTATTTTTTACAAATTAATCCTCATAGTTTCAAAAAATTTAAAATTTATCCCTGCTGCTAATTAGACTCTTAACACTGTTAAAAAAAAATGTTTACAAAGAGTGCCTATATGTCAAGTCAACTTATAAATTGCTGAGATAATCTTTTTAATATTTTGAAATTTTGAAATAAACGAAAACTCCTGCTCACTCGGAGCTCCATCTCCGTCCATTTCACTCAGGGTCTCGTTGCTTCATACCCATTCATGGTAGATGAAATTCGAAAATCCTCGTTTAAAATTTTTAAAATTCTTTTTTCCAGTGAAATCTCTCTCTCTGTCTCTCGCTTTCTCTCTCTTCTCTATCTCCTAGCCCTAAGTAGTGCATTACTGTATTCTTCCTGCATAGGCCGAGAAAAGCAAGTTAGAAAGAGAAGAGAGATAAGAAATTGAAGTGTTCTCCTATGGATATTGAAAGAGGAGGATATTAATGGAGGACGGCTTTGATAAAAGAAAGGGTATAGAGAGGAGAACGATAGTGGTTGAATTTCACTGCTCCTGCAGCTGAAGTTGAAGGCTTGGATTGAGCTCAATGGAGTTTTCTTTATTTTAAAATTTTAAAATGTTAAAAAAAATTGGGTTATCAATTTAGGAACTAACTGAGCATCTTAATAGGAATATTTCACATTAGCATTAATTTCACTAATGGTGTTGAGAAAACAACTAAGGATAAGTACTAGTTTAAAAATTTTTAAAACTATAAGGATTAATTTGATATAAAATTAAATAAAAGTCTAATTTATAAACTCATGTAAAATATAAAAATTAAATGATTAATTTAAAAAAAAAATTAATGAATAGACAATGAGTAAAGTGACTTGAGTCCTCCAGCCACCAAGATAAATGCTTAATGATTCGATACTCTATAGTAAAATGTGTTGTGCAGCTTTGAACCATTTAATAAAGGTAAGGCCTGTGAGGAGATATCAATTTTCATGAAAATTTTAAATACTTTCCATTGAAAAAACAACTTAAATCAAGTTACAAGTCGCATTTAATGGGATATATAATTAGATTATGCCGTTATTGCATCCACAAAATTTCCTTTATGGTGAAGAACTCACCACGTTTCTCGCACGTTTTCTATTCATTAATTATTTTAGTCCCCTATAAATTAAAAATTTTAAAATAATTTTTGATAAATTAAAATTCTCTAAATAATATTTCTGTTTTTAATATTTAACTCAAAATAATCTTTCAATTTTTTAACTTAATCTCATATAAAGAGAGAATTTATATTTTGGATTTGATTTTTAAAAATAAAAAATTATTTTGAAACTTTTAATTCATAGATGACTGCAATGAGATAAGATTTAAAAGTATAAGACTACTTTAAAATTTTCAATTTGTAAAGAACCAAATAAAATTAAATTTAAAATTGATGGACTAAAATAATTTTTTTCTTTTTATCTTTTGGTCTTTTTCTATGAAAGTAACTTATATTAATTGAGAAACCGAAGTGCACATGTGACATTTAATTTCTTTTTTGCTAAAGAAAGCTGACCCCACAGTTGCTGCGAGCATAGAGCAAATGGTTTAGGAAGAATTTCAATTAAGTATTATAAACATAAAATATTTACTTTAAAAAGTTATAAATTTTAAAATTATTTTAAGAAAATTAAAGATTAAAAACTTTATAATTTGTAAGTGCCATAGAATTTGATAACAAATAAAAAGAAAGATCATAATAGAATTCTTTAAGATAAAAAATATATAATCCTTGAGTCCATTAAATAAATTTAAAATTTTTCATGATGAATATTTTAAAGTAAAGTCTTTGGTGCATATACAATTGTGAATAACAAACTTTGAATAATTGTTTGGATAAATTTAATTATAAAAATTTAAAAATTATAACAAACTTTGTTTCAAATAATATATTAACATATCCCGTTTTCAACATTTTGGGGAGGTCAAAGACCTGAATATGTATTTTGCTAACAAAAATATCCTTCATTAATTAATAGTGTTCATCTCCTTTGTCTATAAGTTATTAATTTAAATCTCCTCATATTCTAATAAAAACATAAGATTATATTTGATTATATTAAACTATTGGATGAAAATTAATTTGTCCATATTTACATATAAAAAAATATAATTGTATGTAGTTATATTAATTTATATCGATTAATACTCTACTATAATCAAATATAATCTCATATGTCCTGTTGAAATATGATGAGACTCAAATTGATATGTTGTCCTTAGAGTACAACAAATTTGTGAAGTCACAAGCCTACACGTTGGAGGATCAATAACCAAAAACCAAAAGGAATAACACAACTTAAGTTGTGCAGCTTTTTTAAGATTAAAATATTTTTTTTATATTTCACTTATTATAAAATGGTTATTTCAGTTTCTTATTTATTGAAATTCTCTCACTTACAAAAAAATGTTACACTTAGTCTTTTACTTTTCAAGATGTTGGATTTAGTCCTTTAAATTTAGAGTTTAAAGTTTGATAGAGAGATTAAATTTGATAATTTCTAAAATATGGGGGACTATGTATAACATTTTCAATCGAGTGTGAGACTATTTTGGACATTTTAACTAATGAGAAATCAATGGTAATTTTGTAATAAAAGAGAGACATGTGATCACTACAATTTGTCGAAGCAATGTAAAATACCAATAATTAAGGAACCTTAAACAACAAATTAAATAATGAAATCACAATAAAAAATTAAAAAAAAAAAAGAAGAAAGATGAAAAAAGGAAAAAAAACAAAAATAATGTTAAAGTCAATAAAATTTAAAAAATTATCTAAATTCATATAAAAATGAATAAAAAACAACTAAACAAGCAAAGAAAAATTAATCAGAGTGGTAACATGTGAAGGTGTAAAAATGAAGTAAAGGAAAAAAGAGAAATAAAATGAAAGGAATTTTACTTGAAATTAGGTCTAAAAATAAAAATAAAAATGAAACCAAACAAAATGGGTTCTATTTGAAATGAGGTTGTCAAAGGGGAAGAAAAGAGAGAGAAATCCACTTAAGATAGAACTTAAGGATCCAAAAGCCTACTCAAATTAAGGATGTCCATTAACCCAAAACCATGACCCATGACCCATGATCCATCATATATCTAACTTCTATACTTACGTGTTACAATTTTTTCCCCTTTTTCTCACATTTCACATGTTGTACTTCATGTTTTCTCTTCATCTAATTACATATGCATTTTGATTTAATTTGTTATAATTTTATTTCTCATACTTCACACCTTGCACTTCATGTTTTATCTTCATCTAATTTCACTTGCATTTCATGGGCATTTTTATTTAATTTTTCAGAATTTTATTTTTCATTTTTCTCACACTTCACACATGGCACTCTCAGTTGTCTTCTCAAATTTCACTTACATTTCATTTTATTTCTATTTAATTTTTTCTGATTTTTATTTTCCATTTAAGACAAAATTCATGCTACATTCATTCCTCCTAAAAAATTTCATTTTACATATATTTCATTTGCATATTGACTTAATTTTCAGATTTTTTATTCTTCTCTAGCTCATTCTCATGCCTCCTCAAGACCACTTGGATACTCTTACCTCATTTGGGGATTTTCTCTCTCATCTATTTTCTTTCAACACTAGGTACTAGAAGGGAGTGGAGAAGGAGGCAAAAAGTGCTCAAAGCTAAGGGAAAATGGTAGTCCTCTTTCACTTTCTTTATCTCCTCTTTCTTTTCTACTTTAGGCATCTATCTAGGATGGAATTTTCAAATCGGTTTTGGTTGAGTAAGTGCTGAATTTTATGTGTATCTTCCTCTTTGAATATGGCGTGTACCTTTGCTAAAAGGCATTGTGTTGGATAGCATTTTTAGGGGCCAAATGTTTTGAATGCTTCTCATGGACTATTGTATTCCTTGCTAAGAAATACTGTGTGGGGTAGCAGATTTTTGTGCTCTAAATTTTGTATGAATTTTTCCTTTGATTATGGTGTGTTTATAGATTGTTAAAGTTGTGCAGTTGATTCATTATCAATAGATAGATCCATGCAATTTTTGTCAAAAACAAGGAATCCGTTCTAGATTTGTTATATAAATTTGGAGAGTATCGCTCTAGATATGGGATATCGTCATGAACTAAAACCCAAAGACTCTTACAAAGAGTCAAGAAAAAAAGAAAAGAACTTTTCTTATGAGCGAAGGCATTATGAATTCCCTCTTGGACAACATTTTTGCAATTCGATCTCAATATTTATTTTTTCTTTTTAATTGATATCTAGATAAACCCGTAAACCCTAAAACATGATCTCGTATTACATAACATGATAGCATGCGATCCGAGATCCACAAGATCTGCTTTCGGAGGAAGAAACTAAATTAACTGCAGGTAATTATTTCCACCAAAGTCATGTAATCCCGCGCAGCTTTTCCTTCTGGGCCAACAGCATTTTGTACAGTCCATTTCATCTTCAGGGCATTTTCTGTGACTTTCTTACCTTCTTCCTTCATCAAAATCAGATTCAAACTTCTAATCAATCCGTTTCTGGTGAACACCCCACCTTCTATTTTGACCCCAATTTTCCACACATTCTCCACCATTCTCGCAATCAAAAGCTGATCTCCAAAGAAGGGCCTGCAAATATTAGGCACTCCATTTCCAATGCTCTCAGTCACAGAACTCATGCCACAGTGAGTCACAAACACTCCCACACACCCATGTGCTAAAACTTGTGCTTGAGGAGCCCAGGGCACTATCTTCCCTCTCTTGCTTGTCCTCTCAACAAACCCATTTGGCAAAAGACTCTTTAGATCATCCCCTAGACACCAGAGAAATGGAAACCCCTCTGTTTCTGCAACTTCTAGAAGCTCATGAGGTGGTGGGGACACCACAGTTCCAATGCTAATATAAACCACTGATCTAAAACTCTGCTTATCCAACCACGGCAAGCACCCAGTAGTGTCTCTGTTCGTGTCAGATGGCGAAAGAGAAAGAGAACCAATATAGAGCATAGACTGGACTGCAATTTGGACTTCATGTCCTGAACAACGAGAGGCAGGTCAAATTCCTCGTAGAAACCTATTACTACTGATCTCGCTTGAGGTAGCACTTCGCCCAAGGAAACTAGTGTTTTTTGCAAAGAGCGGCTCTTCTTCTTCACTGCATCTGGAATCCAAGGAACATTCAGGTTCTGAGCAACAATAAGAGGAGTTACGAAGGCATCAGCAAGAATGCAAGTGACCTGTGGATTGGTGCTTTTCACAGCCAAATCAATACCCTTTTGGAGATTGTCAGGACCAGCTTTAAGAAAAAGGTTCAGTTTTTCAAAAGGATGGGTTGCTAGAACATGATCCTCTGGGATTCCATCAGAAACATCATAGGATCTGATGTTGTGTGGAATGTTTGGTTTGGAGAAGAGATTTTGGTTGGATTTAGCGGTGCGGATGAAGGAGAATGTGACATTTGGAGTTGAATGAGCTAATTTGATGAGCAAGTTTAGGAGAGGAAGCTGCTGGCGGCTAAAGGGGAAGGCAATGGCTGGAACATGTTTGTTCTGAGATGATATCGGCATAATTAAATTGGTTGTAGCGAAGATGATGGACAAATAAGAGGAAGGGCGTACATACATATGCATGAAAAAATGATTGAAGGGCATATGTGTAGAGAGAGAGAGAGAGAGAGAGAGAGAGGGAGTTATAATTTTGGTTTGATAATTATTTTATTTTTTAATATGATCATATTAATTAAAAGTTATCACTTACTAACTCTTAAAATTGTTATCATATTAATATTGAAGGACCAAAATGATTATATATGTGTGTGTGTGTGTGTGTGAAGGAAAGTGATAAATTAAAATTTTGAGTATTTGTTTCTCGAGAGTTTATATAGATTTTTGTATAAGAATTGTGTAAGATTTCAATATAAATATTTTGTGAAAATTTATGAATATTTATATAATACATATGTTGACTTTATCAATTTGTATTTCTTAAAATTCTTTTAACCAATAAAGTATTTCATATGAGTAAAGAAATTAAAGTCATTATTTTATAATTAAACAAGTAACATTATTCAAAAGATATAATTTTTTATTTAAAGATATAAACTATGTAAAATAATAATATATATTTAATTAAAAAGATAATAATAGATTTACTCTAAGAATATGTTTGGTATCTAGTAGGGAAAGTTGGTGGAAAATGAAGGAGAGTGAGAAAGGAAAGGAATGAAATGAAATTTTTTTCGATTTAATTTTGTTTAATATGCTGGGAATGAAAATAAAGATGGCCAATTGATAATTTGTTTAGTAGGATGAAAATAAAGATGGAAAAGAAAACCAAATTACCCTTGATTTAAGAAAACATATTGTTGGCCTCCGATGATTAAATAACGCTGAAAGTGTGCAGTGTTTCTTCCTGTGCAGCATGCATCAATAATCGGATAGTCGCCGACGGGGAACCTGTGCAGCGCGCAACAACGGAAGCAAAAATCAACGACTTCCTTTGATGCAGAAGTCGTGTGCCTTCTGCTCGCCGTCGATCGCCACATGTCTATTTTCGATTTGGTTACGTCGACTGTCTGTGGAAGCAGTCGCCGATTGCTTGCTGTTTGCCACTCTCTAAACACAGAGTTGGATGTCTCTTTTGGACGATGGGTTTATGTTGGGGCAGAAAGGTTATTTGGGTAATTTCACAAAATTTTCTGAGGCATTCAGCTTAATTTCATTACTGGCTTGATGGAAATCTCTCTCCTATAATGATTTCCATTAGAAGTGTGTATCATGTGTACCAAACATATCTGAGTTGAATTCTCAGGACCTTTCGCGTCACCCACTGCCGCTTTCGTCCGTTGCAAACACGCCCTAAAACTTACTCTTCAAAAATAGAATTTTTATACAGATTTTCTAAACGTGACATACGTCCTCAGTCATCAGCAGTTCACAATGCATCATCTAAAAGCTCTATGATTACGAGAGATTTATCCGAGGCAACGTAGGGTTTGACGTTTAGTGGAACGTTTAGTGAAGTGTGATGATTGAGTGGGCCCAAGACACAATAGGTGGCACTTTATTAGTAGGCACTTGATAGTACGGATGGTTGACATTTTGAAGTGTGAACAGTCTATTTTCTGCAGTAACACAGGAAAATTATTTAATTTAAATTCAATGACTTTTAATTTTTTGTATAAAATATATTTTAAAAAATTTAAAAATAATTATTTTTATAAATATATATATGTATAAATATTTTAAATTATTTTTTCATATAGAATGATATTTAATTAAAAAATAATAAATTTTAAAATATAAAAAATAAACTGTGAGATATTAAAAATAATTTAGTTTCTCTATTTTTTTAACTACATATTATTTTTTAAAAAAAATTTAAAATATGAATATATATTTATTCATAAAAATAATTATTTTTATTTTTTAAAAATAAATTTTATACAAAAATTAATGATCATTGAATCGGTGTAAACATCTCATCTAAAATTAAAATAATAAAATAAAATTGATAAAATAAAATAAAAAATGAATTTAACGAAAGAAATACAATCAAGAAGAAATAATAAGAACCATGGGAGTTAATTAAAATAATATTAAAAAACTGGAAAAAACTATTAAAACTTAACTAAAATCTAAGAAACACACTCTGCAGTGATGGATGAAGAACACACACTCTGCATATATCAAAATGGCGCCATCTGGATTGTATGTATTAAAAAACAAATTGCACCACACGACGTTGTCTGAGAAAAGGAAGACTTTGAAAATACGTAGTATATGATAAAAAAAGTAACGTGGGAAAGAAATTTTATAAGAAATTAAAATGCACCGTTTCACTTAAATGAAACTATTAAACTATGCGTTTTGACTTGGTGTGATTTCGTGCCTTCGTATAAGCCATAAGAAGCATTGGACAACCTATATGCTATAAAAGAAAATTACTGGTGAAAGCAATGGGGAGGCAATCAGAATCCCTGAACCTATCCCCATACCCAGCAGTGATCGCAGAAGGCAGAACAAAATGAGAAGGAGTAGAAAACTACTTTACACACCTTTGTTTAAGGTTAGCAAGAATAGAAGAGCTCACGTTTCCATTATTCTCGAGCATGACTATGACTGGACAGAACAAAGGTAAAAGCCAGCAAATAAAGTGAAGCTAAAAGAGAGCTGAGAGAGAAAAAGAAAAGGACAAAGAGGGAAGAAGAAAAGCACTGGAGAGAAAAATGAGCTGGGAGGATGCTATGGTGAAGGACGTAGAGCTTTGTTTTTGGAAGGTGTGAATAAAGCAGTGACAGGTCAAAAACAAAGCAAAAGAGGAAGGAATTAAGAGCAAGAAGAGAGAGGGAGCATAAAAGAAGAAGAGAGGGGAGAAAAAGAAAGATTAAAAGGAAAGAAAGAGCACGGTCAGAAGAACTGAAGATGAAGAAAGGAGGTGGCAAAGCATGAGAGGCATGAGGATAAAGGAATAATTTAGAAAAGAAAGAGAGAAATGGAGGGCTGGAGACTAAGATGAAAATAGAAAAAATGTTCAGGGAGAGAGACCGAGTAAGAAGCTGTGAGTTAGGGTAGTAAACTCATTCCTTTCGATAGATTAAGGTAAGGACTCAACATTTTATCGAGATGCTCTTCCTTATAGGTTGTGTGTATAATAAAAGAGGAAAGAATATGGACTTTAATTGAAAGAAGTCTTGATTGCTCTCCACAAAATTATAATAACTACTAAAGACACATTTCACTATAAACTTATCTTCACACCTCTTCTTACATCTTCCATACTCATTCAACTTCTCACCTTGCCACACACACCAATTATCACATCCCCACCTATTTATAATGCTAGATGGTCACTGATTTCTATACACGCAAGTGCACGTGATCGCGATAAGTAATAAATAGTGAGTAAGATATCATTCCCATGAGGACTTGGATTTAATTCTAACTGATACTATTATCAAACTTTTAATTCAAGCTAATAGATTCAATGAATGGTTAAATAACTAGACAATAATGCAGAATTGAGTAAATAATCAATTAAATGGGTCTAAGACTTTGACTTCACCTCAATGTGTAGTTACTTTGTATTGAAAGTTACTTTTTTTTTTTTTCTGAGTTATGAATTAGAATACTAACATAGGAATTTAGTTGTTTATGAAGTTTTGTCAAATCAACATAAACCTAACTGTTTCTCCCAACTCCTTATATTTCTATGAAAGCTAGCAGAGAAGACAGTTGATATAAAAGTACTCCCCTAATCTTAGTTATCTAAGACAATTAAGTACTATCATCTTGACTGCTAATTGTTATACTTACTACTCTTTCAGCATACAAACAGAGATTATCTTCATCCAAATCTTCATTTATGGTTTGCCTGTTGAGTTAGCCTAACTACCAATTCAATTCTAAGCTAATCAAGCTCAGTTTATAAGGGCAGAATGAAAATAAGTAAATTGAATTCAAAACATCAATAAGAAAATACTGTTATACAAAAGTAACCTCACAAAGGATTCAGTCAAAATCCTAGATAAAACCTACTTAGCCTTTCATAGGCATTAGTACAAATTTAGAATACACAGAAAAGCATAAAGAATACATAAAGCAGCAAAAAAGGGAAGTGTTCAGAAGGGGAAAAACTCTATATAGAGCCCTTACTCTGAAACCAACCCTCTCTTCAGCAACTTTCAACTTTTGACCTTTCTTCAAGTGTTTAAAACACTTCTCTATGCTGTGTGTGAGCTGCTTGCCTTCAGGTCCCTTTATATAGGCCTCATAAACCTAAAAGTGCAGCATGGGCTGATTATGAAGCCCCTATAATTAGAGAAAATTAAGGTTTCTGGTGACACACACAAGCAAGATCAATCTAGCGCCAGGGCACCAAGTCTTAGGTTTTGGCGCCTAGGCTCTGCTTTTGTGGCACCCAAGTGTTATTTTTCTAGTCTCGATTTTGTAGTAATTGGCGTTGGCGCACTAGTTCTCTAGCGCCTGGATGCCATCTCTCTGGAATTCGCACTTGAGCATTGGCATTATGGCTTCTAGGTGCCATCTTTTTGGATTTGGTGCTCAGATGCTGTTTTTGTGGCGCTTGGGCGTTGGCCTCTGATCTTCAAAAAATTTTCTGTAGTCTGGTCCTTTTTCTTGGAATAACCTTTAATTCTTTTCAAAATTGTTGTTAACGGAAAACTTTAAACTTTTGTATATGAAATCTGTGTGATTTTTGTTTAAAATTGCTATATTTGTTCAATTAATGTTTCCTTAAAAGCTTTGCTTTAGGGGGTTATCACTAGCAAACCATTAATTTAATAATTCTAGACATTTCTTCTATGTATATTTTCTAAGAATGGTTACCAACCCTTAATATATTACCACTAACTTTTGAAAACTTACCACCAAATTTTAAAAAACTTTGACCAAACTTTGAAATTCTTAAAGAGATAAGTTGTTAACATATTTAATATTATGATCTTAGGCATATTCCCTTAGTACTTGGTAGTGGCTTGAGTGAACTAGTTCTAAACAACAGAAGTATTTGCAAGCTTTTCTTATAAAAACCAATGTCATTATTTTCCTGGCCGAGATTGTGAGTTATGAATAAAAGTATTTTGGGCATGATAATGCTTTTAGTTTAAATTGCTAGCTGCATTATTAATGTTAGTTTTTTCTCCTTTACGTGCTCATAACGAGCATGAAGATGGCAATTACTGATCGTGTAGTAATGATCACTTTGCTGCCATTCCTCCTTTGCGAATTAGATTTCAATTTTAGAGTAATAACTATATCTTGGTCACTGTTCTGACACATTATGAAATCGGCATGAAATAATTACTTGTAGTTTACTTGTTAATTAACCTTTGACCTGTTAATATTCTATTTCCACGTAAGATAGCAAAAAGTGAAAGATATGGGAAGTAAATAATGAATAATGATTATAAGTAGAAAAACAATAATTAATCAAAGACTTTGTTCTTCTCATGCACTTGAGAATTAATTAGTAGAAGTCATATGAAATCTTTAAATCCCCTTAGGCTTGGAAAGAATAACATATGTTTTCTATATAAAGTAAAAGGTACAAATAAGAAACAAACATTGAAATAATTTATCTTGCATGTACTTAAAATAGTTATTGTGTAAGATAATTAATTTTTTCAGACACTTATGAATTAATCAATAAAAGTCATGTGAGACTTCTCCTAAGATTTTGAAAGTTAATATATAATTTCCCAAAATGAGAAAATTGAAATAATTTCTGAACCACAAAATTCATTTAATTTCATTTTATATTTAAAGTTGTCATGTGAGATTGTTAGTTTCATCAGGCACTTAAAAATTAATTAGTAAAGGTCATTCAATATCTTTATCTCCTTTAGGTTTTGAAGGTTATCATATTGATTTTAAAAAATGTAAAGGATATATAAATGGAAATAATGTCTAAGCTATAAAATTATTTCTTTGGCCCTTATTTTTTTTAAAAGAAGGGTTTTCATTTAGGACCCTAGGTCACTTCAAGAATTTAGGGGTCGATCAAGGGGATCGAGTAAGACCTTATACCTCCTTAGATTCTTTATGATATCGGTCCATCAAACTTTAAATAAATTCAGGTTTCAGCAACTTGTTTTCAATCAAAATTTCAAAAGTTAAAATGAAATTTCATTTTAATAAAATTATGAAAACATAAGTTAATAACCTAAAATCTAAAAAATACTTTTCCCTGATAATTTCATTCTTATTTTAAAATTAAAATTATGAAATACTAATTTCAAAAATTCAAAAAACATAAATCATAAAATCCTAAAAATATATTTCCATAACAATTTCACTCTTTCAAAATTAAACCAAAAAAGTTCAAAGTTCAAAATAAAATATTTAAGTTCCAATATCCTTAAAATCCATTTCATCAATAATTCCTTTCCTTTCCTTTTTTAAATGTAAAATAAGAAAATTTTGATTTAAAAAATTTCTAAAAAATGAAATAAAAATCCTAAAATTACTTTTCTCTTAATAATTGTGTTCCAATTCTAAAGTTGAAATAAATCCAAATTCCAAAAATCCAGAAAAATTTAAAAGAGAGAAGATGTAGAAAGCATGAGAATGATATTAAGTTGACTTTGTAAATTAAAACAGACAAACCATATTTCTATCTCGTTTTATTCATGAAAATATGTTTGATTTCAACTATCTTGTACATTTTACAAAATTAAAAATCACTAACTAACTTACAAGTCCCTTTAGTCAAACTATGTGGACTTTGATTCTTAGTGCTGGGAACATGGGCCTTATACTTTCATCCTAGGTCAAGCTGCCCACTATAAATATTCATTTGTTCATTTTCATTATTTCTATTTTTGTTTTCTTTGTTTGATGTGCGTAAATTTAAATATAGGTAATCAAGTTAAACAAAAGGTCATATTACATTAATTTCATTTGACTAATTTAGGGTAACTGCCTTTACAGGTAATTGTTGTAGGGTGCCTAACACCTTCTCCACACTTAAACAGACACTTGAACTCGTCTTTATTTATTTAGACCACCTTTCCTTTTCTATTCATTTATAAAGTGGTTTTCCAAAATTTTCTTTTTATAAATTTTGGTGACTACTTCTAAATAAATTGGTTCTTGAAATTATTTTGACGGTTGATTTTTTTCTCTTTTCTTCTTGCACCATCTGCATCGCACTCAACCTTCTAACAGGTGGTCAGGTGTGATAGTAGTCAAGATTGTCAAACTCCCAAGTCTAGATAAACTTGTTAGATGAAGGTAAACTCATAACATAAAATCGTAAGAGTTTACTTATAATAAGAAATAATTACTAAAACATGCAATTACATAGTTAAAATTAATATTTTAGAATTTACACTAATTATTGAACCGATGAAGACAATGACTAATTGTTTACTAGTTTTCTTATAGTTGAATAAGTGATAATTAAATATAGATATTTTTTAATTTTATATATTAAAATCTAAAAATAATATGTATTAATAAGCAAATACTAATAATTTTAAATTTGAATTGAAATGATTTGTAGAATAATAAATATAACCAGATTACTTTGTCAAAATAGATAGAAAGATAAAAATAAATTAATTTTCAAGTCATTACTATAAAAGAGAAATTCAAAATAAAATTCTCAAAAGTAGTGACAATAAATATATAATGCATTGCAAATCATAAACATGAGATTATTATTAGTTATGTGGTAATGAGTGTTGTACTTTTTCCTTGGTGTTGTGTTTGAATTCTAGAAACTATTTTCTTTTTAACACTAAAGTCAAAGCGAATTAGGTCAAATTCAAGTTAGCAACCGAGTCGACTCCATTTTCTTAGTTTCTAAATACAAAGGATGTAAGTTGGTGTTAAAAATCCATGAGTGGTTAGAAGAAATAAAATATTCTTATTTTTTTTTGTCTCTTTTCTCTAGGGGAAGTGCATAAAGTATGAAGAGGTGGGGAATTTGGTTCACTTGCCGCAGGTTTTGGTTGTCGAAGAGCATAAGAATGAAAATGGTAATTGATTGAATAAAATTGTGTATCAGTAATTATATTTAGTACAATACGAATAGAAAAAGAATAAAATATTTATTTTTATGTTTAATTAAATAAAAATAATGTAAAAATAGAAAGAATAATTAAATAAATAATCATAATACTACTGTTTGTACAAAAGATAAAATATTTATTTTTCTTCATTTAAACATGTAAACAATATTTTAAGATACCCATAGTATAAAATATCAAAATATTTATTTTCAATATTTTAAACTTGTGAAAAAATTTGAGCAAAGAAAAATATTAAAATACTTATATACGATTTTTTTAATTATTAATAGGGAAAAATATTCAATTATCAGTATTTGATTGCTTAATTCTAAAAAAAATATTGAATTACCAATAATAGAGAAAATTCTTTGAATTATCAACAATTGAAATGTGTTTTGAATTAAATAATATATATATATATATATATATATATTAAGATATTCATTTTTCATTTTTTTAATATGACAAACTCACAATCAAGAAAAGCTGGACATGCATTCCATTTTTCGATTCCCAATGTTGGATTGACATGAGAACCTCTCCTTAATTAAGAACAGTTGGAAGCGCGCGCCTCAAGCTACAAAATAGAAAAGCACAAGTAAGATAAAAGAACCCCAAGGTGAATCCAAAATGACCGTGTCTGAGGCGTAACACTGTTATTCTGATTATTCCACGTCGTATTACTCGTGTCAGATATCTTCGTTGTTTTAATTTTGCTAGCCTGAAGTTAGTGTCTGTATTTCTGATGCTTGTATTGGATGTTCCATACTATTCTATTTAATCTTTGATCCTCTTATATAGCAAATAAAATTTAATTTTTATTCATGATATTATTCTGTATATTTTACTAATATTCATGTGGAAACTAAGTAACTCTTTTAGTTTTGTACTAATTGAATTATAATTTAATTGTTTTCAAATTTTAAAGATAAATAACTGGTTTATGAAAAATTTTGTTTTATCAAGTATGTTCCTTTGTTCCACTCACCCCTAAATTGTTTTATCATTTCAAATTGTAGTGTCGACTTAGGTCACCATCTATGCCATAAGAGCATAGCAATGATATTGTTTTTTTTCTTTTTTCAATGATCTTTGCATTATTTGTCAGTAACAATGTTATATCTATTTTGTAAAATCTATATTTTGTGTTTTAGTTGTTTCCAAGCACATAGGTAGGCTCTTGCACTCCAATTGATATTTCATGACACTAGTTGCTTTATTTTCTTGAGAGTGAAGCACTACTTTTGTTTATTAGGTTACCTATTGAAGAAATCTTAGGATGTTCTTATTTTAGGGAAGATTTTGCTTAAATTTCTACACAAGGTGTAGACTTATTCTTGATATGATTCAGATATACTCAAATTTGGAATTTCCTGTATAGAATTTCTTTTTTTGGGTCTATTTTATTATTTGGTCCATAAATTATTTCCCATTGAAATTAAAATAGCAAGATTTATTTCGACTCCCGTGTTAATCACTCTCCATTTTGGGTTCTTGACATTAGTCAACTATTTTCGAGGTAAGCTACAAATAAAGGTGTCAGGACCCCAAAAATAGAATATGACTAGCATGAAAAATGAGTAAAATCTTGCTATCGTAAGTGTGACTAGCACAAATTTTTAGAACCAAACAACAGAACCAATCAATATAATTTTTAAATTGATGGTTCTAATATAGAATATATATGTATATCAATCAATAAGTCCAACATTCTGCAACGAAATTTTGGCAATCTTCCCTATAATACAGACCTCCAAAAACATCATAGTAAGTAATTTGATATACACAATAAATGAGAGCTTTGATCTCAACCAAAAAAAAAAAAATTAAACACTTGACATCATCATACACCTAATACAATGTAGCATCCTACCTGTGTACTTGGGAGCAACTAAAATACAAAATACATATTGTCAAAAAAGAAAAAAAAGCATATAAACACCCTTTCAAACAATGCAGGGCCTTACCAAAAGAACACCCTCTATACCCAAGTTGTTTACCGGTAATCTAAGTCAATGTTAAAATGTGAAATGATTTAAACAATGCCGAGTGAGTGAAAAACTCACTGAACAAATGATACTTATTACACGAACAACAAACAAGGCACAATAGAGTTTTTTATGAACTAGTCTTTCATCTTTGAAATATGAATATGAGCAAATAATAATTTATTCAATACAAATATTGAGAATTCATTAATGCTTGCATAAATTCCAGTAAGAAGTATAGAACACAGATTGGAAAGAGAACCAAAATTTTCATTTCAATATAAGATAAGCAACATCAAGGAAAAAATTAAGAATAATAAGAATATTGGCCTTACACCTGAGTCACATAATTAGAATCAGATAAGATCCAAGTGTTTTGGCTGACACACGGGCCTAGTATCACTCATACAAGTTGGAATTCAGAATCACAGTGCATCATGGTTAATGTCTACTGTCATTAGCTGCAGGGTTCTAAATTAGATGGATTCCAAACATTCTTTTACATAAATAAATGTATAACCAAGCTTTTTAGAAAAGTTAGAACAAGATAAATTCATAAATCTAAAATCAAATAAATTTTGAAACACAAAATCAAAAAACTTCATGCATTTTAAATCAAAAGAATTCAAAAATTCAAAAATTTAGAATTAGAGAATTTCATAAATACCAAATTAGAGTCTTTATAATACATAATCATATTACTTCACAAATACAAAATCAAAGTATTTGGAAAAAAGTCAAAACATTAATCAAATGCTCGATATTTCTAAATATAGATAAAACTTATCAAAATTCGTATATTTCATAATATTTTGTCTATACATAAACGATAGGGATTACAAATCTCATGAAAGCTTGCCCAAAGCCCAATCAAATTCAAATAAATAATACTTTGCAAAGAGATAGTGTAAAACATAATTTTGCATAATTAGTGTTATTTAGTCACCTGGTGGAAGGAAAATGGATTTCCTTCCCTACCTTCTCCCCTACTACTCATCGGATAAAAGAGTAAACTCTATGTGTCCCTAAAGCAAGAGATACATCCTTAACAATCTATGCTAGGAGAAAGAAAAAAAGAACCTTTAACTCAAATAAATTCCCTAACTGACCGACCTTTCATTTATATCTTTTCTTAAAAGTTCACATTTACTCCCTTAAAGGATTTTAATTACTAAAGCTTAACATATATGAAAATTAAAAACTTGCCCAGGAAACCCAAGTGTTCATTCGTTATCAATTTCATTTTTCCACCAAGTAGGCCAATAATTAATATATAATATTTAGGAAAACACCTCAAGATTTTGGTAAAATTCTCATGCCCTTAAGTTTGAGTAATTCCCTCACGAGCCACTAAACATAATTTGTATGTTGTGAAGGTGCTATATTATTCTCTTGGGTACACTCATTTTCTCTAATTTAATATCAGTATTGCTACTATTGGCCACTTTCAACAACAGGAGGGCACATCTGTAATTACACTAACCTTAGCAGAGAAGAGAAAAACAAAACAAAAGGATTTGCTTTTATTTTTCTTGAATTTAGAGATCCCAACTGGTTCGAACCATGGACATGAGGACTGTTTCCTTCAAGCTTAGCCACTCAATCAACATCAGCTACGTTATAAAATTGTTTTCAATTGCATAAATAAACTAGGCTGCTTAAAATAAACATGTCATTGGTACTAAAATTTCCAAATGTCACAAAAGGAACTGCTGATATGTTTTGGCAAATGAAGTTACGTTCTTGAGAGAATTTTATCACCGAGCTTGAGTGATAAAAACAGTACACTTGAAATAGAATACACGCATGATTTGCTTTACTATTTCAAAATGATTTTTACCTATATCGTTCATGAAATATTTTACCTTAATTGTTCTTTAACTCCTAGTTTTATAACCATTTAAAGTCATTAATCATGGAGTATACCTTTTTCTAGAAGTATCTCAGAGCTCTTTCGAAAATAATTTACCTAGTGTTGTTAGACCTTTCAAAAATTTGTAAATTAAAATCAATGCACATTTGATATTTTTGGGCCAATCCCTTATTTGGAATTATAATCGTGAACTTTCAAATTGCAAAGTATTTAAGAAAAATATGCCATACAAACAAATCGTGGCTAAAAATAATAATAATAATTTCAATTAAAAAGTATAAAATAAAATAAAAAAACTTAATTTTTAGACCTTTAAAAAATTGTAAAGGGAAAATTATCATTTGGTCCCTATACTTTATGTCATTTTTTAATGTGGTCCCTATATTTTGATTTTTCCAAATTACTCCTTACACTTTCCAAATTAGTCCTTGTCATTCATCTCAGCAAGGGCATCTAGCTCAACCAATGAGAGAAGGGAGAGGAGTGGAGAAAGCTCAGGAGGATAATCCACTTTGCCAGAAGTTTTAGAACCCTGTGTGGTGTGAGTCTTCCCAGTTCTAGTATATCAATATGGTTATATGAGTTGGAAGCAACACATAACTTCATATCTTTTTAATATTGTTTGACACCAAGTTGGCATTTTTAGCTCCATATGTGTATGACATGTCAGCACCATTAGACAAATCATCAAAATCTATATGGTATTGTAACGGAAATAAATGACAGGGACTAATCTCCAAACATTTTTAAAGTGTCAAAAGTGATTTGAAAAAAAAAAAAAAGCAATAGGGACTATAATGAAATTTGATGTAAAGTAAGGGACCAAATGATTAATTTTCCCAATTGTAAATAAATATAAATCATTGTGAAAATTGTACAGACACTTGACATAATAAAGTGAGACCAAAAACCACTAACTAACCTGTAGCATATATTGTATTACATATTCATATTTTTAATTAAAGTTGTTTTTTTGTAGATAATCATATGTCAAAGCTGGTGCTGCAAGAGCTATTATAGAAACTGAATTATATGCAGTTGGCATATATTAACTCTAGAAGCAATGGGGATCCAATAATTGGAATTTACTTTCAAAGACCAAGCGTAGTCAAAAAGTTAAAAATGACCCCGCATGGTCATTATTTTTTGATAAACTGTAGCTGTATTAACTGTATTAACTGTAGAAGATACAAATCAACTATTATATTAGCATAGTTACATATTTATGAATAAAATTAGATTTTATCTTTAGTGTACTTACAATTTTGAATGTATAAGTATACCCAGTTATAATGTAGGGATATAATTGTAATAATATCAACCAAAAAATAATAATATTATAATTATATCCTTATATTGTAACTAGATGATACACAAAAAATTTTATCATAAAATTAGCATCTTCTTAGGTTGTACTGGAAACATAAAAGTAATTACATAATTAATTTCATATATATACATAACTTTTACTCTTTTGGTCTAGTTGTTATTATTCTTATATAGAAGAAGACTAAATCACAAAAAATAAATAATCGATTATATGTATTGGCTTGTATTATATATCGTTAACTAGTTAATCAAGAACAGTTTCTTAACTTTAAATAGACTGAGTTAAAAAATTTGGATTATTGTAAGCCTCCTTCGAATGAACTCTAGATCTTTTCATATATATTAGAATCAAGAAATAAGCTTCATCACGAAAGTGACCATTTAATTTCAATTTCAGTTTGTTGGAATAAATCTCAAATTATTAGGAATGCCAGCAGAACCTTTTCTGTTCAAATCATCCTAATCTTTCTTTTTCTTTCACTTTCTTCTCTCATTCTCTCTCTTTGTTCATCTGGGGATCCTTTTCCACCATTATAGCACAAGCAAGCTCACATCACAGGCATGGAAAAAAAAAAAAAAACTTGAGAGTTGTTTAGAGGGTGAGGCATTGGAGGAAATTCTTGTGAGACTGTCAATACATTATGTCTTTTTTTTCAAGAGCGTCTCAAAGTATTGGAATTCCATAATATCTCAACCATCTTTTGCTCACTGTTGCGTATCATTTAAGTAAGTGGGTGGCGTGTCAATAGTTCGATGGAATGGTTAATTGTCGTTAGAGGTTAGTTGAGCTGAAGTACAAGTTGCACATTCTGTTAGAAGGGATTATCTAGAGGGAAGCATTATAAATATTAGCTGTATTCAATGTGTAGTCGTGTATGTGTTTTCTTGCTTAATAGAGAATTTCTAAATTCCTCTGTTGGTATCAGAGCCTACAACAAGCAAGATGACTCATGGCATAGATCTCAAGATAGATTTCGTGAGTTTAAAGTTGAATTCACTTAGTGAAAAGCAAAAATCGTTGAAATAAGCTGGCACCCAAAACGAGATAAATTGAGTGTTTATAAAAATTTAAATCTAAATGCAAAAATTCTTTGCTAAATTAAAAACTTGATGCAAAATGATTTTTAATATATAAGTATGGAAAGCAATAAATAACACAATTAAAGTGCAACAACAAGAAAGTAAGGGAGGAGAGAATGCAAATAGAGTTTATCTTGGTTCGGCTTAAGCCCAAGTCTACATCTAATTTCTAAGCAAACACTTGAGATTTTTCACTAACTTGCAATCTGTTATAAATTTTCAAAATTATTCCCCCTAAAACCAAACTCTCTTTAAGGAAACATTTCTTTGAATTTAATCTCTCCTCAAGAATATCTTTCATTAAAATAACAACTTTTTTATGAAGAAAATACTCACAACGAAAACTCTCAAAAAGAGCAAATAACGCAATTGAAGTTCACTAGTTGAAGAATAAGTAAGAATAGAGATTTTTGAGAATACAAATCACTTAAGATATTTTTCACTTTGTTTCTTGTGATTTCTAAGCTCATGAGACATGTATTTATAGCCTAATAAAGCAAGAGAACCGTTTGGAGCTAAGGAAAAATTCAAATTTGTACAACTTAATTGTTGGAAGAAAGTAGCTCCATTTGTTGACTTCATGGTCATCCTCTATTCCACAGCTGCATCTTTAGATACTCATAGCCCTTCCATTTCAACTACATTTTGAAAAATTATATATTACCAAAAACCTCTCTAAGTCTATTTTCTATCATAACAATTTTCATTACAAAATTCTATTTGGTTGTTGAGATATTTTTGAAAGAGCGACAAAAGGTCATATAACAATTTTAATGAAAAGCATATCATATATGAATGGAAAGCTGTGTGAGTCTAGTTTTGTATGAAATTAATGACATTTCAAAATCCTTATCGGTTAGTGAGATATTGTTGAAATGGTGATTAGAGGTTAGGAAAAAGTGTGATATCTATACCTGAAACTTTGACAATTATTACTTCTTAATTTCAACTCTATTTTAATCATGTGATATATCATATATGACCAGAAAAGTGTTAAGTCTATTTTCATATACAAGTTTCATTTCGAAATTCACTCTGATTTATGAGATATGATAAAAATAATGATCCAATGTCCAAAAGCGACTCTATTAAAATCGATATCTTTATTATCTTTTTAGCTAAAACTTATATTTTGAGGACTAAAATGTATTGGGCTAACAAATGTAAGTCCAAATAAATTTAACAAAATAATAATAAACTCATGATAGTTAGTCCAACTTACAAGCTAAATATATAGTCAAATTCATATATCCCAATATGCATATTTTAATATCAATTTGTTGAATATAAACATTTTTATCATGCATATAAGATTCCTATAAATATATATATTTGATTGGATATAATATGAGCAACTATATCTCATAATTCATAATTAAATATTTGTCATCATCAAAACTTATAATGTAGAACCTTATAACTAACAAATATCTAGGAATTATGTAGTTCTATATGCATATAAAGGAACACGTGGTAAAATTGGTTGTGAACATGTCGCAGAATGCAAAGGTGATCAGTGTAATGGAGAACACTAATCAATCGACCAGGAAAGGTGTCCCTTAGTTCCATACATTCCACAATATTTATGTGGCAAATTATTTGCAAGTGAAAAATTCAAGGAGTGGGTGTATAGTTGCAAGCAATATTTCATTGTGGATGAAACACCTATAGAGCATCGAGTAAAGCTCATTAGCATTCATCTCGAAGGTAGAGCTTTTATAGTGGCACCAATCATTCTTTAAGAAAAAGAGATTGAATGAAGTTAACTAGATTGAATATATAGATAGATTGGGGGAAAGATGTGGTGATATTACCAAGAATTATCCAATGGATAAGAAGAAAAGTTTTAAGCAAGAGAATTTGGTAAATAAGAGTATTAGGGGTAAGATAACCCTAAATGTAGGTTTAAGAAATAGCAAGTGAAGGGAGTAGCACGTGACCACTTAATTATTAAACCTTTTCCACAAGGATACACATTTGGGGTTAGGCATGGGAAAAGAACTAATAACGCATGTCATGAGGTAGAACATCAAGTAAAGCCAAAAGTAAGAGATGAATTAATTGATAGGGACAATCTTATTCAAGTAATAGCAATGGTCAAATGAACATTGAAGGTGTGTCGCATTATGGAAAATTGGTAGACATTATTGAATTAAATTTTCATGGTTCCAAATGTATGTGGGCTAATACGACCAATCTTCGAGGGATCATAACTGACAAATTATGATTCAAGTCCATCAAATTCTCACGGTTGATACACACGGGTGGCAATGAAGATGAAGACCTATACATCTAAGTTTCAAAAGCTCAATAAGTATATAATGTAGATGATGAGTTGGACATGAATATGAGTTTGATTGTCCATCTAAACCCTTGTGATGTATATGATTTAAGTGATAAAGAAGAGGTTGTTACGTATGATAGTGAAACATTCCAACCTTAACAATTAGAAATTATATTTCCAGAGTTCGAAGCAAACTTATAGTTATCTAGTTAGTATTTTTAAAATTATTGCTTATGTTTTTTGTATATTACTTTAACTATGCATATTGATTATTGGTTTAGCTATGAATATTGATATGGCTTACAAGTAGACTTATATTTTTCTTATCCTAATAAATATGAATTTTGAATATGAAAAGATACCTTAAGAAGAGTAAAATGGGTAGGGGTGGTGGTTCTAGCAACGATGGAGATCACATGTCTAATTCCTAGAGGATTGTTAAATAAAATAAACAAAGCTAAAAATTGTTAACAATGCCACACACTAGTAGATATATAAATCATGCACGAAAGAAGGATGAGTTGGTAGGACCATTTTGATGAATAATACAACAAATCTTTGACAGTAATTTGATAACCATCATATTTGCCTTCAAATCTATAGGAAGTAGAGCGTAGAGGGCCAATTATACGAGGAGATTTGTGGATTGCAATCTATAAGCATGCTAATGGATCATATATCAATGACGAAGTAAAAGCTATTGGTATGAGTGTTTGAATTATGTGGTACAAAGATGTTAACTTATGCTCTTGTTAAAATGATAAATCCTTGAATTGATTTGTTTCTTTTTGTTTGGATTTGTAGGAAAATTTGATAAAATTAAGCAACAAGACAATTGATCACAAGAAATTTCAATCACTGATTCAGTGGCTAGGGTGTTGGGAACTTGAGAGCTTCATGGTTAAATGTGCGGATTTCAGTTAGGTGTTTACCCAACTCAGGTATTTTGATACTGTAAAAGTGGATATACAGGCCTATCCTCTGGTCCTTCCTACAATGAGTTGTAGAATGAGGTGGAAATGCTCAAGTAGAAAATGATAGAAAAGGATGCCCAAATTGCATAAAATAATGCCTAAACAAAGCAAACCATGTCTTAACCACGGTTCTACAAAATTGTGGTTAAGCCATGTCTTAATCACAGATATGCCCACAGTCAGAAAAAGAAAAAAAAATTTGTAAAGTTATCTCCATGACTAGTTCTACCACGGTTTTCGAAATTGTGGTTAGTGGTTCTAACTATAGTTATAACTGTGGTTGAACCATAAATAAACTGTGGTTAAGACTTTTATTTTGTAGTGATAGTTATAAAGAGGAAAAAACCTTTAACTTATTATGTAGCAATATAAATTTGAACAAAGAGAAAAAAAAAAGTAAAATAGTACTAATAACAAAATATCAAATTGAATAAACAATCTAATTTATACTCTATACTTGTTCAAAATTAAACTAATGGAGTACAAAATTAGTTATTCACTATATTGTTATCTAACTTGTTATGTAGTGATTATTTATGAAAAAGCCTATGCAATTCCTTAAATTAGTTTTTAACAATGGAATCTCTGATAACTTTTCAAAAGATAGTTATCAAAAACAATTTGCGATGCCAAAATACATATTTGATCATGTTAATTTCTTAGTTTTAGATGAATTTTATCATTAAATATGATATCCCCTATAAATTTTATTACCAACCTTACTTTTACAAATATTATAGACTTTTTGGTGATCAATTTTCAAGGAAGTGAAGCTGAAGCAATCCCAATGGGAGGAAAAGGAACACGGAAAATCACTAAGGGAAAACAGTGCCCAGGCCCCATGATTTCAATGTCTAAGCACCAATTCCAATAACCTAACTCCCAAGCACCACAAATCTATTGCTTAAGTGCCAAAGCAACCAAAGGGAAGCCTAAACCTAGAAACTCTGTGAGCTGGCATGAAAATTCCAGCTCTTGGGCACCAATTCTAGAAACTCAATGCCTAGCACCAAAATTTCAACACTAGGAACTAAAAGTACATGTGAAAAATCAAATGCAAGAATTCAGTGTCCACATGCCAGCATAGCAGTGCTTAGATGTTAAGAATTTTATATTCCACTGCCAAGACACCAAGATTCCAAAGTCTAGGTATAAATCCAGTGCCCACACTCTAAAACTTCAATTCATAGGCATTAACAACAAAGAATTGGTGCCCAAGCGAGAGAAAGCCAATGCCTTGGCGTGCCGTCAGAAGACCTAATTTTGAAATTAGGGTTTTTAAAGATAAGGAACACAATCTTGTCCTGATTATGATCCCTAGGGCTTTTGAAGCCTATAAATAAAAGGCTTAAGGGTGTTGTTGAAGACACACCAAGCTAGAAAGCACTTGAGGCACAATTGAGGATAACTTCTGAGTAAGGTTACTAAGAAGACTAGGAATGAGTTCTATGAAGGAATAAGGCAACTTATTCTGAGTTGTGCATACAAATTTTCTCTTTTAATTCTTTCTTATATTGATTGTCATTTTATCTCTCTATTTAAAACTCATGCCAAAGCTTAGCTAGTAGGTTATCTTTAGGATTTTAACTAAAACCTTGGCATGGGTTATCTTTTTGTTAAAGTTTTGTTTCATATTTAATTATTTGATGATTGGTTGTTTATGTTCATTCTTTACTTAATGATTTCTACCTAATTGGACATATTTTGAAGTCTTAGTAAGAGGGATGGGAGTACCAGTAGAAGGAGATAAGATCAATAGAATATTTGGGCTGCTAGACATTGACTCTCATAGGTACTCATAGCTCATATAAAAGTGCATTGACTTAAATGAAATGGGATATTTAGAAGGAAAACATATGAAGTTCAAGGTAGGAAAATTAGCCCCAATTAACCATATTTAGTTCAAGTTCTTAGCTTCTGAAATCTCCCTTAGACAAAGTAAGCGAAGTCATAACTAAATAGGCTATCCTTCTATACTGTACAGATACTAGGCATTTACTAAAATGTCAGGGCCTATAATTTTCATAACATAACCTCAGGTGTCCAGCAAAGCCAAAGAGAACCTGTGGTTTTCCCTTTCTGATCATTGAGATGTGCAAGAGGGCTAAGGTGATGTGGGTAAAGGAAGAAGAAGTCTTCATGCCCCACACTAAGTTGATTGCATTTAGGCTACAAATGATGAAGAGGCAACATGAGATAAGACCTGCAACCCCTACACTACATGTAGCTACACCACTTAACTTGAGCTACATGATTATGGGAGAACGCATGGCAAGGCAAGAAAGGTTTGACAAATATGAGATATAGCACAACCACACTGTGAGAGAATTATTATGATCAATTGTTGCTTTTCAAGGAATGCATATGGATACCCTCTCAGTCATGCCACTACCTGCACCAAAGTTCAACCATATGTTAGGGCACTCTTCGAGCACTTATACAAGCATCAATGTCAAAGAGGAAGATTACAAAGAAGATGACTTTAAGGAAATAAAGGATTATAAAGAACCAAAGATTTAGATAGATAGAGGAGTACTTGTTGTATTTCTCTTATTTTATCTTTTCCATCTTTTGTTAGGGTAAAATTAGATCATGCAATGATGACACTACTATGCTTAAGTCTGGGGGTAAGAAAGAACACAGGTATGAACAAATGGAACTCTCCATTGTGTATTGGCATTGAAAAATCAGTTTAAGTATTAGTAGTTGGAACTCTTCATTAAGAAAAGTATAAATGAAAAAAATTGAATGCATATAAACCATTCATTTGTCTTATTCCACCCATTATGTGAGAAATACTATGAATGAATTGCATGCAACTGAACCTTCCTTGCTCACAATAATTCCAAATGCTTGTGCATAAACACTTTGATATTTTTTTTTCTGATTGCATTTTAGAACCTATTTGAAAGATGATTTAGGCATTTGTTAGATAGATTAAGCCTTTTTCAAGCTAACATGAAAATTGATAAACCTTAAAAGTCCCTATTTTAGCTAAAAATACCCTTTTTTCTTAACCACTCATTTGCCAAACCATAAAGAAAATCCCACATTACACAACACATACCACAAAGCATAACATGAACATATGAAATCATGTTAAAAAGGAATAGTGAGTGGCCTAGGGATATCAGTTTTAAAAAAATGAGAGAAAAAGATATTTTATGATGAATGTGAGAGTACACATATTCATTGGAAAAGCAATGAAAAGCATGAATGGGAAAAAAGAAAAGAGAGAGAGAGAGAGAGAGAGAGAGAGAGAGAGAGAGAAAAGTGCAGTAACTCCTCAAAAAGAAAGAAAAAATAGGAAAATATATACAACTATTCCTAAGTTCAAGAGGAAGGATGAGCAAAAAATTATTCTATCTCATGAAACAAGAAAAAAAGGAATGCTTGTGGTACAGTCTAAGCCTACAAGTTACCCTTCACATTCACCTATACCTAAGCATTACATTGCAAGCTTATAAAGACCTATTGATTTCTGACAATTAGAAATGTGTTTATCGATCATGGGCATTTGGCCCACGGATGTTCCACTATTAGCCAAGTGTACAAGCACTCAGGAAAAAATTATGAATAGTTAGGGGCCTATAACCTTAAAAAAAGAAGCATATTCGGTTGAAAAAGGGTATCCCTCGGAGTAAAATAACAATCAATCATAAGTCCCTAACCTCACACTATAAATTCATTAGTAACCATCTGTGCCCTATTTCAGTATCTCATATTTGCATTACAAGTGTGCATAATGTTACTCTAATTTCCATAAAATGATAAATGTCTAATTTTGATATTCCACTTATGTTATGGCTTCTTTTTCTTTACTATTTTATGACGCCATCATTTCATATTATCATGAGTGGAAACGTTAAATTCCTTTATGAAACACTATTGTTAATAAAATAAAAAGATATTTATGTCTAAGAGGGTTTAACATACTAATCAAGCTACCATATAATTAGAGTACATAACACTATTGGAATTACTACCACTCACCTGGTGTGAAATACTCTATCTAATTCTGCCTCTTATCAGACCCTTAGAGAAAATTCTCAAGACAAGTTCCTATAACATAAAAATGCAAGACATCTAGTTTTAGTCTCTTGTGTAAAATTAAATCCACTATTGACATCATTAGATCAAAAGATGTGACCCCAAAGCCCTAATTCAATCTTTATAATTCTTCAAATTTACTTGACTACATCACTAAGTACAAATCTTAACTGAATAACTTTCTTACAACATTGCAGGAAAGTTTTTCTTTATTATTATTATTTTTATTCTCATTATATTACATATTAATCTATATCAAAAGGGCATAATATTAATACCCAATGTCCTTCCAAAAATTCATTTCCTTACCATCTGATTTCTTGTCATCACTTCTTCTTCTTTCCTTTTATCCATTTTATTATGATGCTTCATTGCATAATTAACCATGTGTACATAACAACACATCATAATAAATTATTTTATTTATTTATTTAGTTTTTTTTTTTCATTATTCAACAACTACAAATTGGTCTCCTACTTCACCTAGGTGTAATGCTAGCCCCAAATCAAGAGGTAAATTTTGAAATTTGCCTTAACTTAAACCCTATATGTGTAATATACCAAATTCCAAAATTAACCACCCAAATTCAACATTCTATCCAAATAATCAGTGGGGAAAGGCTGAATTTCTTGTAAGGTTTGAAACTCCCAAGAGAAATTAGAGAAATTCCTACTAATTTCGCCCAATCCAAGCTGAGAAATTTAAATTTTCCCTAGAAAATTGCCAAGTAACTCATCAGAAATTTGCTCCCTAAACCATGCTATCAATGCCATAAATTAAAGGGAAAAGGATGAGTTTTGAGTGAGGATCAAAACCCCTATGAAAAATTCAAACAAATCCTTACCTTTTAGCTTAAATCTACACTTGAACACAATAGCACAAATGAACGGGAAAGGTGAGGGTTCCTCACTAAAAAATGGTGAGCAACGGTTAAAATCTCACCTACGGTGGTTGCATAACAGTGACAATGCTAGAGAAGATGACAGAACAAAGCAAGAGGGGAAGATATAGGATTATTTGGCCAACATGAAAGAAGAATAAGGAGATTGGGGGAGAAGAAAATAAATAAGGGCAAAATGGTCATTTCATGCAAGTGGGACACATGGCGTAGCTGGAAAAAAAATGATGGGGAATCATAGACTTGAACCCTTAACCTCAAGGTTAGGGTGATTAAGCTTTTCCACTAAACCAAGCTCACATGCATGTCTAAATATACCCCACTTTAATTTATACTACTATTGCCCCTATTAAATTCATTCATTATTTTATTTCATTCAAGTGCAGCATAGGTTAATTTATAGGTGTTACACATCTCTATACATGAGGGTTGTATACATATATACATAAGCACCATTGGCATTATACAACAACAAAACATAAAAAATAAGTCTCCCTATTCAATGACAAAAAATACATTATTGGCACTATAATGTGGACATATCTATAAAACAACTTGGCATGTGCTAATTACAAAAAGTGAACAAAAAATATGTTTCTTTCACACATGTTGTTCTTAGGGGAGTACACTGCAAATCCATTCAAGCTTTCCATTGTCAGGGATTATGGGGAACATTACAAGCAAGCTATCATCAATAGAGATTTTGATATGGGCAGCATACAGCTCCTGACATGTCAACGCTTCCACTTTGACTGGCTCTACATACAACTTCTCTGCCCTGTTATCCATAGCAGCCATATGGGCTAAGCACTTTACTTTAACGTAGAGTCTATCAATGGTATCTTGAAACCTACAATCTATATTTTCACCCACTTATCTTATGACAATGGATAAGTCATTATCATGGTTACGACTGTTCCTACATTTTTTCCTTACCTCGAAGTTGCCCAGTTCGGTTATGGGTGGGCATCTCAAAATATGCAACAACAGGGTGAACTGGAGAGGGTGTATCGTGGTCACCCATGTCATATAGTCCCCCAATTTGGGTTCCTATTGCTAACTCATCAATTATGTCATACATGGATTGTGCATCTTTTCTTATTGCTTAATCTTTTCCCCAAATGGTGCATAACTAGTCGAAAATAGGGAATGACATTGATTTGATCCGGGCATCTTTCCTATGTGACTGCAATCACCAATAAAAGCATGCATGAGAACTAGAGGCAAGTAATAAAATACCTATACAATTGTTTATATGGTAGGGAACACAAGATTCATACCTTTGGATACTCATCCCATACATGTTTATCTACCATCACTCACTTTCTATTAAGATCCCACCTAAAACTGCTAGTGTTAGCCCCATACGCCATGTCGTACATGGTTTGCCAACTTGTTTCCAATGTCATCAACCTAGATTGGATATGAGGGATGGCCATGAGCCCACACCTTGGGGATTTTTGTGACATGAGTGTTTCCAATTGCACAAGATATCCAGTTTTAAAATTACCACCCTACAAGTATTACCCTCAACCTTTAGCTCTAACATGCAATCCCCAAGTATAACATCTTCCTGAGTGTGCACACATGTTTCCCATCATCCATACTTGCCAAATTAACAAGTGTAAACAAGCATTCTACCATTAAGAAAGCAGCTAAGAATCTACCATGCCTATAGTACATCAACCATGAACCACACAACATATATCATAAAGCAAGACAACATCAAACGTCATAAGTATTGTAGACAATAATGATCACATTGTGCAACATAGCAAGTACATCAAATATAGTAGTCAAACATAACACAAGACATAAAGGATCTCACCAAACACATCATCCAACATAGTAGTTAGACATAACATCAATTGTTCCAGGCATCTATTGGCTCAATGGTCGATATCAAATTATTATATATCTTAGGGCCATAAGTTCCAATAGATCAAGC
This sequence comes from Delonix regia, assembly GCA_037074485.1. NCBI lineage: Eukaryota > Viridiplantae > Streptophyta > Magnoliopsida > Fabales > Fabaceae > Delonix > Delonix regia. The sequence goes on from CM073458.1 coordinate 13,371,636, forward strand.
TCCTCTTCCAGTAAATCCACAACATTATTTTGTTGTATCAAATTATGGAGTAGACAACAAGTAATTATAACTTTATTTTATGTCCTCACTAGATAGAACAATGGACTCCTTAAGATTGTCCATCGTAATTTTAATATCCCAAAACACCACGCTATAACATTGTGTGCAGTAGAGTGTTTCATATTAAAAACCTCCTATGGGTTTGTTAGTTGCCAAGCTTCTCTCCACTCACTTAGATGGCATCTTTGGCCTTAAAAGGATACAAGAAATCCTTCATAGTTTTTATAGCCAGAATAATCCAAATAGTACCAATCTACACAATCAAATTCAGTGACATGAGAGATATAGTATATACATGTATGAAATATTTTGCACCTAACATTATGGTTGCTTACCTTGAGTAACTTTGAGACCATGCCTTTTGCTTATAGCATCACGCAACATCCATCCATCTACAGCAGATCCTTCCCACCCTAGCAGCACCTAGATGAACTGGCCGTCTTGGGAGCAAACCCCAAATACATTAGTTCTTATCTTACCTTTCCTACTACAATATATGGGTTACGAATGCATTGGGATGTTTATCCTTATGTTGTTCCATCTAGTGCCCCTAGACAATTCTATGGGAAAGACACAAAAAGGAAGTTGACACAAGTGTACCAATATATAGACTCACAAAGTTATATTTATATATACACACACGCATATAAATAAATATATATACATATATGTATGTATACTAATATATTTATTTTTATCTCTTTATTTACATATATATTTATATATATGCACACGTAGGAGCATATAAATTAACATTTTAGAGCTTTACCATTTTATGTTTCTTGCATATTGCTCCATTTGGATGCATCTACCATATCTTTATAATTTTTAAAATTTGGATGGATTGAAAAAGAAAAGACATCTTCCATTATGATCATCATTGCTACTTTGAATATATAACATATGTGTATACTTATATCACCGTTATATGTGGAATAAAAATACAAAGCACTCAATATTATAAAGTTCAAATCACAATGGTAGAAACATCTAACTAAAGCTAATAAAGTACTTAACAATGTTGCTCCTTATCTATACAAATAGGATGTTTACTTTCACCCTCTATAATGCATTAATTTTTTCTTTCTTTCTTATGCTTTTGAAGCTTCTATCACTTACGACCATAGACTCAAATCCTAAGTTGTTTGGGCTTAACTTGAAAGCCAATATCATAGCGACATTCATTCAGACTGAAACACAATAGACTAATAGTAGTTCAATGAATAATTCCAACTATTTGGAACCTTGTTGACAGATAAGATGAGTTCTAGTTATATATTCGCATATATAGCAAAATTTCTATCACAAGTAAATATCCTTTACTTATAAACCATTGGAAAAATATTATATACTATCATGAAAAGAGCATTTAAATGTATATACTCTTCAGCAAAAGGTATACAACACCAATGGTCTATCACATTGCACAACTAACATATTTACCTTCATTCATTATGTTCTATATTTTTGTTTTTTGTTTTCAAGCTTCTTCCACTCACCATGAAGAACTCAACACCCATAAACCCCATTTCATGCACAAGCACACGTCTTTGCAAAATAAATCACCAACTAAGTTAAAAAGAGATGCAAGTATAAAAGATGGGGTTACAAGCAAATGAAGACATTACCTGCGATGTTATGTTCTGTATTTTTTTTTCCTAGTTTTCAAGCTTCTTCCACTCATCATCAATAACCTATAAACCCCACTTCACACATAAGCACACTTCTTTGCAAAACAAATTGCAATCTAAGTTAAAAAGATATGTAAAGACGAAAGATAGGATTAAAAGCAAATGAAGATATTGCTTACGATGTTATGATTTATAATTTTTTTCCTGGTTTTCAAGCTTCTTCCATTGACCATCAACAACCCATAAACCTTATTTCACACACAAACACACTTCATTGTGGATCAAATCACAAGATTTTAGTGAGAGAGATGCAATGATGAAAGCACATATTGGTGTTACAAGTAAATGAAGCCATTAATGAGTGAAAAATAGCACACACGAACCCAACAAATAGATACCAAAGAGGATAGAAATCAAACTATGTGTGCCTTTGAAAACTCACCAGAGACACTACCAGCGACCAAGATCGTGATTGACAGCCAATGCTGAAATTGGCTTCAACCAAGGTAAAAGCTTGCATCGTTCTCTAGCTCCATGTGTCAGATATGTTGTTAGTTTAACTAGTAATGGGTCTAATCACTAGGGACAAACTAGTCTAGTAATTTGTGTTTCCTAGGAAAGGAGGGTCATTACTTCAATAAATTAGAGGAATGGCCACACCCAATTTTTTTGGAATCTTGTTTCCAGTTGGGATGCTTTTTCCAATGTCAAATGCATTACCAAACCCTAAGATTAATGACTACCTTTCCCTCTCCCTTTCCATTCCTTGTTACCAAACAAGCCTGGTGAAGCAATAGGGAAAGAATGTTAGAGAAAAAATAATCAATAGATTGTAACGAAAAAAAATGGAATTTTGGTTCCTTTAAGATCAATTTGCTCTTCCAAAGATGAAAAACATCAAAATGATCCTATAAAGTTGAATTTTTTAGGAAAATAATAATCCTCCAAATATTAAAATAGTTCTCCACAAGGATCAAGGTAGTCCTGATAAGTCCTTAATTGTGTTATATTTATATATGTTTTACAATGAACTTATCAAGTATTTTGGATAAATTATTTTAATATAGTGACAAAAAAAATGTTAATTTCTTGAATTTTATAGGTTAGACTATTTAGTTGCTTCCTTGCATTAAATTCATCTAATTTTGGATTCTTTTGATCGAAATTGTAGGATTTAATATAATGAAATGAGGGTTTGGGGCCATGGATGAGGAAGATTCAAGAATACTTGGAAGACTTTCACAATCATCTTGAAAGTTAGAAGAAGTAAGGAAGAAGTTGAGTTAACATTCAACCTTATATGGTGAATTCTCAACTTTGATGCTACTTTTGGACCCAATATAAGTGTTTATATTTGTTAATAGATAATTAATAAAATATATAATTATTAAAACGTAGTTAAAATTATACTAATTTCAAAAATAGATTTTTCATATTTCAAAATCCATTTAAATCAACATAAAGATTTAAACAAAGTTTTTATGATGAATAAAAAAAAATATACCATTTTGGTTCCTAACTCATTTTATTATATAAAATAGAGCCCCACCAATAATTGTCACTTTAGATCTCTCCAATTGAGTTAATAGCGCTTAATTTGAGGGACAATATATTGTAATGATCTAAAAAGTGATAGACTAAAAATGACAATTTTCAATCATTGAGAGGTCAATTTAGGTAAGAGACCAAAATCATAATTCCCAGGATCAAAATAATATTTTTGTCATGATGACATGTATAAAATGACAAGCTAATATATCCGATTTCCTTTGCTCGTAGCAAATGCGCCGTCAACTTTCTATTTCATTCAGAAATTAAATGCCTTCCATAACCTTTTATACAAAGTTCGGATAAAGTTTGCAAAAAATAATATGAAATTAAAGAATAAATACTTACAAAATAGAAAAATAATGATTAAAAGGCAAAAAATTCAACGAAAGGGACAACATTTGATCCTTAAAACTAGACCCAATTACCTTTAGCATTGTCCTAGGCATTGAGCATTAAACAAGTTTTTTGGGATGCTAATATGTTCAAAAACCCTAGTTTGAATGTGTGTATTAAAGCAAAATTTTTATCTCTTTTTAATTTTTATTCTCAATTTAATTTTTCAATAATTTTCAATTTTAATTTAAGCCCTATATATCAATACATGATGTGTATATTAACGATGATGATCCCTTGATTACTATATCAAAGAAATGAAAACTACAGAACTCTGTATGATGATGACCGTACAATTCCATTTGCTAAGAAAAGAGAAGAAATAGCTTGCCATTGGGGGCAATCACAAAAAATGGAGTCAGCTTGTGGGGAGATCTAGCAGCTATTAGTAAGAGAGTGAGGTGACGCAAATACAATTGACCTACATTATTTTTTAATATGAGTAAAATATATTTTTAGTCACCTTTAGTCTCTAAAGATGAATTTGATCCTTATTTAAAGAGGAAAAATATTATAATAATTCTCGAAAAATAAATAAGTCAATTAATTAGGTTCCTTCATATGAATATTTTTATTTTTAAATGATCATTATTGTATATTTTATATTTGATAAACCATTATAATACTTTCTTTATTTGAAACCAAACTAATGTTGAAACATAAATCAAAATTGTATTTTTACTTTTTTTAATATTAAGCATATCACATCAATGGGATTGCTATGTAGCCGCTGATTTAAATATGGCAGCTGTTTCTTCAGTTTTCTTCTTGCCGGTCGAATCAAGAGTTAAGAATTAAATAGATTTTTGTATTCGTTTTCTTTCTTATTTTCATAGACAAGACCATGTTTGCTCTTCAACACGTCAGAACATTGAAGAGCTGAAAATCCCCCTTTGGCACAGAGTTCAATGCAGTATTTTCAACTTTGCTGAATTTAATTTTTAACAGTTGGAAAAAATACAATTTGGATCCACTATTAATTTTGGTTTCAAATCTTTGAAAGTATTAAAATAATTATCGAAAGATTAAAAAAATTATCTTAGTTCATGCCTAGAATTATTTTAATCTTTAAAGAATTATATTTTTTAAGAGTTCTAATTTTTATATAATTATTTGGATACTTTTATTTTTGGATGATTAAATTCATCTTAAACCAAGTTTTTTTTTTCATAACACATCTATTGATTTTTTTTGCCTCTAACATTCTTTCCCTCTTGCTTCACCTAAAAGTCAGAGTCATGCTTTTACTTTCTAGTCTCTGCCTAATTCCCTCAGATATCCTCCTCCAGTCTTGAAGCCAATGATCTCTAAAGAAGAGTCTCTCAAATCACAAATTACTCTCATAGAGAATTATAAAATATCATATCAATTTGTCAATTTTAATGTAATATACAAAGAGAACATAGATTGCATTAAATTGTATTTCTGCTTTTTATCTTTTTATTTTGCATTAATATATTTATACCTCAAATTTTGGTTTAACCATAATAGTTCAAGTCTTGGAAGGGTGAAACATTTTTAATTATCGTTGGCCTTTGATTATTTCCTTGAGAAAATTTCTAGCAAGTAGGAAAATCATAACTTGTAAGTACTTAAATTTTAAATTATATATATTAATAAGAAAACATATTTTCTTCTGTTCTTCATATTTTTACTCCTTACATTAATTTATTTTGAAATTGTAATGAAATGAATTCAATTGTTTTTGAAAGAATTTAATCCGTTCCATTGCATATTATGTACATGCATGCTTATGTAACATTAGTTTGAAAAGTAAATGAAACTTACTAATAATAAAATTGCTTTTACGTAACCACGAAAGACTCTAACATTTTAGTTACTTAAATGATTATATTGTAGAAGTCCAAAGAATATAAGTGCTAACCATGAAGAGTGTTAGGTGAAAACTTGTGAAGGCTATCTAATTCCTACAGAAATTAAATGTCATACCTACATACTGGGGTCTTGTAATTAATATGAATTATCGTATACAAAGAAAAACGAAAAAGCAAAAAAAAAAAACTTCGAGGAAATTCTAGGAAGTAATAGGGAATGTTGAGGACGCTCTTGCACATGGAAATTGAAGGAAATTCTAGGAAGTACCATCGTCATGTCAGACACACTGTGACTAGGTAACGTTTCAAATTAATTATGTACTTTCACTTTTGAACCTTTTAGTTTTATTCATCTCCATGCACTTTTACATTCCTATGTCTTTTTTTTATATGTTTATAAAAGACTAAATTTCTTTTTCATTCACACTTTTAAAAATGCCTTTTTCCTTCAAGAAGTTGTGAAAGTGACTTGAGAAAACGTGTATGGAATCAACAAGTTATTTGGTAAATAGTTTATCTACGTATAGCATAACTTGTGTATAAGTCTGATGATTGGAAATTGATTTGGATTAATGATTCAATACACAATTGTACCGTTTTTGCTCTAGAAGAATTCATAAGGAAAGCTCATTGCTAACAATAATCCTATTAGCTTTTGGTGCACTTTGGACACTCCTCATTAATAGAATTATAAGAGATGCTAATATCGTGTGATGACAATCACACAAAGATGGAGGAATGAGGTAGCATGAGCTAACGACTCATGTCATGACAATTTGGTTAATTACCCCTAAAAGCAGTGTGTCCTCAATAGATTGTGATATGTCTGAGGGTTGTGTACCTCAATAGATTGTGATTTCTCTGTGGGCTGTATACCCCCAACAAATTTATTATGTTCCATGGCATTTCTTTCTCTAAATAATTTCCTAAAGATGTGCTAGCCTGTATTTTACTGCTAATGCATGGTTTTATTTGATTTAAGAATTTATTTATTCTTATGCATATTCAAATCCTGTTCATTTAACTGTTTCTCTTTGGGATGTTATTTACTCGTTAAAAATTTGGAACCATAGATTGTTAAACAAGTTGAGAACTAGCTCCAGGGTTTAACATTTCAAAAAGAGTGGTAAGCCCACATTTGACTCGCAAGGCATCATTTATTTGTAGCTTGCTATTTAGGTGTATTGTAATTTATAAGTTATAAATTGAGAGTTTATGGTGGATGGTAGTTCAATGTTGACCACTGGCAGGAGTCCCCTACCATGTAGTAGTTGTATGTTATCTAGAATTCAAAGCAGAGTTCTCTTTGCTTAAATTGATGAGTTGATAGATAATTGAAAATTTTCGAATGGTCCAACTTTAAAGAAAAATTTTGTTAAAATTTCTACAAAGACTGACAATGTAGTCATATTTTAGTTAGTGATAGAAAACCTTTAATGATATTTTTCTTAAGTTCTTTTAATGTATAAGAATAGTTTAACTTCAATAGGAACTTTAGGCTAGTGGAGATAGGATTCTTCTTAAAATTTCTGTGCCAGTCACACTCCTTCTGAAGTGTGACAACATCATTGTTTGTTTACAAAGACTAATCACAAATCATCATCATATTGATATATGTTGATGACATACTTGTGACAAGGAACAATTCCGCAAGCCTGAAGGAATTCACAAGGAAGCTGAATGAGTTGTTATCACACAAAGATCTAGGGCCACTTCATTATTTTCTTGGTCTCAAAACACAAAGGGAAAGTACTGGTTTATATCTTAGACAAGAAAAATATATTGCTAATCTTCTAAAGAAGTTCAACATATCAAATGCTTCACCTTGTCCAACTCCTGTTGCTGCTAGAAAAACATTGTCAATAAATTATGGTAAAGAATTAAAACAACTAGTGTTATACAGGAGTCTCGTGGGTGCACGGCATTGTCTAACCAATATGACATAAGCTTTGTAGTAAGCAAGCTTAGTCAGTTCCTCTGCAAACCTGCCATCACTAACTGGAGAGGGACCAAAAGAGTCCTGAGATACTTGAAAGGAACCTCTAAATTTGCTCCGCACATCAAACCATAAAAAATGTTGTTCATCACTGGTTACTTAGAGATCTGCCCAAATGACAGACGCTCCATTGGAGGCTTCTATATCTTCCTTGGCAACACTATAGTCTCATGGTCCTCTAGGAAACTGAAAATGGTTGCTCGACAGTGAGTCATAATACAAGGCATTAGCGGATTTGACAGCTGAGATAGTATGGGTGCAATCCTTGTTCAATGAAATTGGTTTCACCACAAGTCAGTTTCCGTTGTACGGTGTGATAACATAGGAGCAAATGCTCTAGTAAAAATAAATAATAAAAGAAAATTTATTATCATATATGTCAACATATTAACAAAAATATAATAATAGGGTCTAAATTGTAAATCATTAAAATTATAAAATCTTAATTATGAATTTTTAAAATACAAAGAACGAATTAAATATTGAGTTGGATTATAAGGACCAAAAATATATTTTGCCAATGCAGTTTCCTTAAAGTAGGTCAAAATTGCAGTTTTGCCATTTTTGCACATCATAATGCATATATACACACACGCATATATATATATATATATATATGTATGTATGTATGTATGTATGTATGTATGTACGTAAATACTTTCCATTCCAAAACAACTTAAATCAAGTTACAAGTCGCATATAATGGGATATATAATTACATTTTGGCGTTATTGCATCCACAAAATTTCCTTATGGTGATGGACTCGCCACGTCTCTCGCATGCTTTCTATTCATTTTTTTAATCTTTGTATTTTAAAGAAAAAAAATTTCATTTTTTGGTTCTATCCTTGTAAACTTAGTCTTACTTTGTCCTCAATGAATTGAAAATCCAAAAAGGCTCCTCAATAAATTATAAGTTTAAAAGTAGTCATTTTCTTTTTAAGATTTAATTTAAAATAATCTTTTATTTTTAAATTTAGTTTCATTTAACGAGAGATTGTTTGAGTTAATTTTAAAAGGTAAAATACTACTTTGAGATTTTTAATTCATATGGGACTAAAGTGAGATTAAATTCAAAAGTAAAGTACCATTTTAGAATATATGATTTGTGTAAGGACCAAAATGAAATTATATTTAAATTTGATCTGTAAAAAAAAAATTTTCATTTTTCATCTTTTTCTATGAATGTAGAGAGAGCAAATGGTTTAGGAAGAATTTCAATTAAGTATAATAAACTCAAAAGATTTATTTTAAAAAATTTTAAATTCTAAAATTAATTTGAGAAAATTAAAGACTAAAAAATTTATAATTTGTAAGTGCCATAAGATTTTTGAAAACAAATAATGAAATATTATCATAATAGAATTCTTTAAAATAAAAAAATCTAACCCTTGAGTCCATTAAATAATTTTAAAATTTAAAATCTTTCATGATGAATATTTTAAATGTATGGTCCTTAATAATAATTTCACTAATGCCATTATCATGCTCTTTTTAAATATTGGATCAAATAGTTTAAAAATATACAATAAAAATTTATTTGTAATAATTTTTTTTTGAAAAATTTAATTACGGAAATTTAAAATGTATCTGGTTTTCAATATTTTCAGGTGGTCAAAGACCCGAATAAGTAATTTTTTTATCAAAAATATCCTCCTTTAATTAATATTCATCATCTCCTTGTCTATACGTTATCCTCAAAGTACTATAAATCTGTGAAGTCACAGGCCTACACGTAGGAGGACCAACAACCAAAAACCAAAAGGAATATCACAACTGACATTGCATAGTTTATTTATGAGCAAAATATTTTTTTTCATTTATTTATTATGTAATACTTAACCCTTATTTTTTAAGAAAATATTTAATTTAGTCTCTTAATAAAAGAATTAAATTTAGTAATATCTTTAAAAGTGAAGATTAAGTATGATATTTTTTAATAAGTGATGAATTATTTAAAGTATTTTAATAAGTGAATAATCAAAATGATAAATTTGTAATAAATAAAGAACAAAAATATATATTTTTGGTTTATTTAATATAAATTATTGAATTAAATTTTATAATAGCATACATGCCATGTAATCACTCAATTTTTTTTCTAAACCATTATATTTGTTCAGTTGGTTCATTATGAATAGACAGATCCATGCAATTTTTGTCAAATACAAGGAATCCGTTCTAGATAATTGTTACATAAATTTGGAAAATAAGCTCTAGATATGGGAGATCGTCATGAACTAAATACAAGACTCTTACAAAGAGGGAAGGGAAAAAAGAAAAAAGAATTTTTCTGAATAAAGTCTACCAGGGAAGACTTTGTGAATTTCCTGCTGGACAGCATTTTTGCAATTTGATCTCACAATTTTTATTTCCTTAGAATTGATCTCTTGCTACAACATGGCAGGATCTGGTTTCGGAGGAAGAAACTAAATTAACTGCTGGTAATTATTTCTACCAAAGTCTTGTAATCCTGCGCAGCTTTTCCTTCTGGGCCAACAGCATGTTGTACAGTTCGTTTCATCTTCAAGGCATTTTCTGTAATTTTCTTCCCCTCTTCCTTCATCAAAATCAGATTCAAACTTCTAATCAATTCGTTTCTGGTGAATACCCCACCTTCTATTTTGACCCCAATTTTCCACACATCCACCACCATTCTCGCAATCAAAAGCTGATCTCCAAAGAAGGGCCTGCAAATCATAGGCACTGCATTTCCAATGCTCTCAGTCACAGAACTCATCCCACAGTGAGTCACAAACACTCCTACACACCCATGTGCTAAAACTTGTGCTTGAGGAGCCCAAGGCACTATCTTCCCTCTCTTGCTTGTCCTCTCAACAAACCCATTTGGCAAAAGACTCTTTAGGTCATCCCTTAGAGACCAGAGAAATGGAAATCCAGAAGCCTCCAATGCTTCTGCAACTTCTAGAAGCTCATGAGGTGGTGGCGACACCACAGTTCCAAAGCTAATATAAGCCGCTGATCCAAAACTCTGCTTATCCAACCACGGCAAGCACCCAGTAGTGTCTGTGTTCGTGTCAGAAGGCGAAAGAGTAAGAGAACCAATATAGAGCATAGACTGCAATTTGGACTTCATGTCCTGAGCAACGAGAGGCAGGTCAAATTCCTCGTAGAAACCTATTACTACTGATCTCGCTTGAGGTAGCACTTCGCCCATCGAAGCTAGTGTTTTTGTAAATAGCGGCTCTTCTTCTTCACTGCATCTGGATACGACGTCGTCTGGTAGGTCCTCAACTCTTATCTGAGAGAAACCAGGAAGGAAATCCAAGGATCTGCTTCGGCTTCTATCAGCACAGTGCCGGCGTATTAAGTGGGTGTGGAAGAAGACAGAGAGTAGGGTTGAAAGAGGAAGCCACACTGGAATCCAAGGAACATTCAGGTTCTGAGCAACAATAAGAGAAGGAGTTACGAAGGCATCAGCTAGAATGCAAGTGACTTGTTGATTGGTGCTTTTCACAGCCAAATCAATACCCTTTTGGAGATTGCCAGGACCAGCTTTAAGAAAAAGGTCCAGTTTTTCAAAAGGATGGGTTCCTAGGACATGACCCTCTGGGTTTCCATCAGAAACATCATAGGATCTGATGTTGTGTGGAATGTTTGGTTTGGAGAAGAGAGTTTGGTTGGATTTAGCGGTGCTGATGAAGGAGTATGTGACATTTGGAGCTGAATGAGCTAATTTGATGACCAGGTTTAGGAGAGGAAACTGGTGGCTGCCAAAGGGGAAGGCAATGGCTGCAACATGTTTGTTGTGAGATGATATCGGCATGGTTAAATTGGTTGTAGCGAAAATGACGGACAGATAAGAAAGGCAGATACATATATATTTATAAACATACATGTAAAGGTATATTTATTTTATTTTTTTTAATGTGGTCCCCATTGATAAGGTGTCCATGACAGGTCGGTGGAGATTGATTCACTGCTAGGCAGAATAGTTAATGTGAAGCAAGTTATGGCAACCACCCCATTCAAAGTTGTAGTTTATTTGAGTCACTGCCACAACAAGTTGGTCAACAAAAGAGAAATTAAAAAGAAAAAAGTAGACAAATCAAAATTTTGAGTATTTGTTTTCAGAGAGTTTATATAGATTTTTGTATAAGAATTGTGTAAGATTTCAATATAAACATTAACTTTGCGAAATTTTATGAATAATTATATATTATAAATAAGTTTACTTTGTATTTCTTAAATATCTTTTAAGCAATAAAGTAATTCGTATGAGTAAAGAAATTAAGGTCATTATTTTATAATTTAAAAAGTAACATTATTCGAAAGATATATATAGTTTTTTATTTAAAAGATATAAACCATGTAAAATAATAATATGATATTTAGCCAAAAATTATTAATAATTCTATCTTCAAAAATAAAATTTTTAAGCACATTTTCTAAGTGTGACATACATTCTCATTCTTCAACACTTCACAATGCATCATTTAAAATATAACTGTCAAAGTGGGCCAACCCAACCCACACGAGCTGACCCACCCGAGTTGGTGGGTTAAATGAGTCAGCCCGTTTCTTATGGTGGGTTAAAAATCTCAACCCACCCCACCTGGTGGGTTAAGTGAGCTGACCCATTTAACCCACCAAAAAATTAAAAAAATAATAAAAATAAAATGAAAAATTATAAAAATTTAAATATGACTTTTTCTAAGCATATGTCTTGTTTAATCAATCAATTTCTATATCAATATAAATAAACAAAAAAATAACTAGATAAAAACCAAGTTTAAACGAATTAAAACAAGTAGAATAATCTAATAATTTAATGATTTATTAATAATAAGAATATGATTATGAGCTAAATATTTAAATCTAGCAAATTATAAAATAATAGATACAACACAACACATACATTATAGTTAATTTTTTTAAATAGAAAAGTGCAGTGGGCTGGAGCGCTAGACTGAGTGAGTGAAAAATTAAAAAAAAAAAAAAAAAGCAACCCATTTAACCCACTTAATCGGCGAGCTGACTCGTTTAACTCGCAGGTTAAGTAAGCCGAGTTGATAACGGGTTCTCAAAAAAATCTCTCAACCCAACCCATCTCTTAGGTGAGTTAAACGGGGCAAACCCGTTTTGATGGCTCTAATCTAAAAGCTCTTTGATTACGAGAGATTTATCAGAAGCAACGCAGGATTTGACGTTTAGTGGAACATATGGTAAAGTGTGAGGAATGAGAATGCATGCCAACCAATGAATAACGAGAAACTCTAACTTAATCTTTAGTGGGCCATGACTCGACGGGTGGCACTTTCTTATTAGTAAGCATAAGATCGTGGTTGTTCTAGATAAGACTGAGTCAACCCAAATTTATTAGGGAAAGTGAACTTGTAATGTATGTAATATAGATTTACAACGCAAAATTATAAGAATTTATTTATAATAAAAAATAATTATTAAAATATATAATTATATATTAAAATTAAATTTTTTAAAATTTAGGCTAATTATTGAATTGGTGATAATAATAATTAATAATTTATCAGTTTAATTATAATTAAATAAGTAATAATTAAATATAAATATTTTTAATTTTATATATTGAAATTTAAATATAATAACTATTAATAAAAAATTATGAATATTTTTAAATTTGAATTAGAATGATTTATACAATAATATATATAACTATTAAAAATTAATTTGTCAAAACAAATAAAAATATAAAAATAAATAACTTTTCAAATCATAACTATAAAAAATTCAAAATAAATTCCCAAAAATGGTGACAGTAAATATACAATGCATTATAAATCATGAACATGAAGTTTATGCTTATGTTGGCTATGTGGTAATGGGTGTTGCACTGTGTTTGAATTCTAGAGTTATTTTTTTTTAAAATTAAAGCCAAAGGTGTTATGATCGAGTATGAGTTAGCAACTAAATTGACTTAATTTTCTTACTTAAAAATGCAAACTTGTCAAGTCAACCATACGCAAATTTAACAATATTAGTTGTAGTCATCATAATCTAATGAGTGAAAATGAAAATAACATATATGTTGTCTTAATAGGTGATCTTACTGCATTTCAATGTGTTACATTATTTATTTTTCATTTTAATTCTTTTTTTTTAATTCATGGGGTTTATTAGTTTCTAAATACAAAGGATCTAAGTTGGCATGAAATATCCATGAGTGGTTAGAAGAAATAAAATAAAGGATTCTCATTTTTCTCTTCTCTCTAGGGATAGTGCATAAAGTAGGAAGAGGCAGGGAATTTGGTTCACTTACTGCACGTTTTGGTTTCAAAGAGCATAAGAATCAAAATAGTGATTGATGGAATGAAATTGTATATCTTGTAATTAAGTTTAGTATAATATAAAAAGAAAAAGAACAAAAACATTTATTTTTATGTTTAATTAAATAAAAATAATACAGAAATGGAGAGAATAATTGAACAAATATTTATAACATTACCGTCTGTGTGAAAGATAAAATAATTATTTTTTCATTTTAACATGGAAAAAATATTTTTAAGATACCCATGATATAAAATATCAAAATATTTATTTCTAATATGTTAAATTTGTGAAATAATTTGAGCCAAAAAATATTAAAATACTTCTCCATGATTTTTTAATTACTAAAAGGGAAAAAATATTTAATTATCAATTTTTAATTTCTTTATTCTCAAAAAATAATTAGGGAATTACCAATGACATAAAAAATTCTTTGAATTATCAATAATTGAAATGTGTTTTGAATTAATTAATTGTAATACCCTATGAAATTAATAATAATTGATAATTTAATTTATTTTAAGAGCTAAAGAAGGGGAGAGCAGTTCACTTGGGATAGGGATAAATTTAAATAATAATGGAATACTCAAAAAGGAACTCTAGTAGTACTATATATAGATGTAGATAAAATTTTATCTAAGATAGTATCCAAAGCGAGTACTTAAGTATTATCTTGTGCATTCCTAGCACTTATAATTTAATAGATTATATTAACCAAGTATATGCAGGGAAAAAAATAATAATAATAAAATTTGATATGATAAAGTGAAGTACCACAGTTACATTATTATAAGGTCCTAATTATAACCTATTATCCCTACTTACACTATTAAAATATCCTAATTACATCATATAATTCCATCAGAGTATCATTTTTCTTCGTGTTTCTTCCTCACTGCAATTGGTACTGTGCAGATAAACCATATGTGTGTTTTCTACCTTTGCCCGACAGCCATTCATCCTTACCGATGGTTAACTGGCAACCCAGCAGCCTCATCGGCCTCCCGATCACCTCCACCTACCACCACATCATTGGAAAAACGCAATTTCATGCATCATCACTGTGTGAATTTCTCTGGTTAACCGAAGCTTCCCTCGACCTCGTTCCTCCTCACTGGTGCCTTCTCCAAGCTGTAGCAGCATCGCTGACCTGTGAACCACTACCACCAACCTCTAGGTGGCCAAAAATTCGATGAAATTCTGGCGAGCAAAAACCAAGTGAATTCTAACTCAAAATTCATGAAAATTGGTGCATTTTGCTTCAATCTAGCTAAGGGCTTTTGTTTCTGCATCATTTTCGGCCATTTCTCCCTGAATTGCACAGATCAATGTGGTCCAATTTGCCTCATATTGAAGAAACCTAATCTGTGGCACTATTCACTTGAAAAAGAGGCAAATTTAAGCTCAATTTGGGGTGGTTGCTTCAAATTGAGTTAGGCTTACATATCATTGGTGAATTACATATCTTTCTCCTTTGAAATCACTAATTAATTGTGAGCTTTTAGCTTCTAGATTAAAAAACCTCCAAATTATAGATCTAGGTGTGATCTTGGAAGGAGATGAAATTTAAATTTTTAGGGCTTCTTAAATATTATTATGCATCTAGGAAGTAATTTAGAATTTTTGAAAATTTTAATTTGAATTATAAGCTAAATTACTAATTTTTTGTATTTTTCCTAGATTTTTCATAGAGAAAAAAAAAAAAAGAGGAAATTTGATGGGAAACCTTATATAGCTTGATTAGATATCAAAGAACATTAATGCAAGTTGAATGAATGATTTGGAATTTAATTGAATAACCTCTAAGTGACACTAAAGTTGATGGGATTAAGTGAATTTTAGGCATATGAACATTTTAAAGACATTGGAATTTGTTAAAAATTATTTAAGTTTAGATGGTTCTTAGAATAAGATATTTAAGGTATATCATTTGTATTTAGGGTCATAGCAA
Source organism: Delonix regia (assembly GCA_037074485.1). NCBI lineage: Eukaryota > Viridiplantae > Streptophyta > Magnoliopsida > Fabales > Fabaceae > Delonix > Delonix regia. The sequence goes on from CM073458.1 coordinate 13,387,320, forward strand.
TTGTACTTTACACAGTGGCAAGGGAAGTTAAATTATGTGTACTTCAATCAGGTGAGTAGATAAACCTAATTATGCAAGATTTAGTTCCAAAATATCTATTTTTCAAATATAAATGTTTTGTTATCTCTGGTATCTTAGGCAGACTTCTAAATTTATAAATTTTATTCGGTATTCTGAGACCTAGAAAATAGTTGGTTTATAAGCATTATGATTTCATATTTTGAATTACTAGAAATATCGAAATATGAACTTTGAAGTAGTATGACTTTGAAATTTTGAATTTTGAACATGGATTGATATACATATATATATATATATATATATATTGAGATATTTAGAATGTGCCCAAAATAGAACCTAGTAGCTAATGGCAGTAGATGTTTGTCATAGTGCACTGTGATTGGTAATCTGATATGGTTGGGTATGATGCTCTTACCTCCATATTCTGTTTAAGGCCTAAGGTTATTGTTAGAATTATTCAGAGCTTAAGGCTGACAGTGGGTAACTACTCTGATCTATTTTCGCTAGCCTTGGGCTAGTTCTATATTTTGAAACTTTGATTGGTTTTGTAGGAGATTCCCAATGTGTTCTATTAATGGTTTTTCTCCACTTTCAGTACTATTGATTTTTTGGCTGTAAGTTATCTGGTTTTAAACAATGAAAACCTCATCATTGTGAGTCTGTTCCTCTTATTACATTATTAGTATTATCTGTTCACTGTGTTTCCACTCACCCTAGCGCTAATCCAGAACACCTACCTACAAAGTAGGAAACATGGTGTTTTTATTCTTTTGGTGAGCCTAGCCTGTTGTTAGATCAATGGTTTTCTCTTTTTGTAATTAAACTTAGTTTCTCCCTTGTATACAAGCTAAATGTTTTGAAGTATTACCATGGTTTTAGGCTGTGTTATAATTATATGTGAGAGAGCGGGACTCTTTAATCTGTCATATGTCAAGTAACTATATAGTAGAAATTTTAGGAAGTCCATGTTCTAGGATACTCTACCAAACTTTCTACATAGAGGTTGAATCAATTCTTTTGATAATTACATGCAGAGTTATGAGTCTTGATGTTTAATCAATGAAGGTCTATATATTGAAAAGTTCTGCTATTTGGTGATATTTGATAAGTTCACAAGGATGAAGGATATCATATTCCTAATGTTGGATTGAAATGAAAGCCTCTCCTTAATTAAGAATAGTTGCAACAAAAAGGTTTTTACATTCCCAATGTTTTTCGATATATATATATATATATATGTATATGTATATGTTAACCTAAGGTTCAATGTTATAAGTTTTGATTATGACAAGTATGTAACAAATGAGTTAGACATATAGTATCAATATGTGCTTAATTGATTAATCATCCCTTATATGAGATATACTTGCTCATATTATATCAAATAGACTCTAATATTATAGACAATCAAAATTGGATACATATCTCATATGCATGGTAAAAAATATTTATATTCTACTAATTGTTATTAAAATATGCATATTATGATATATAAATTTGACCAAGTATATAGTTTGTAAGTTGGACTAACTATTATGGGCTAATTATTATTGTGTTAAATTCATTTAGACTTACATTTATTGACCCAATACATTTTAGTCCTAAAAATATAAGTTTGGGCCAAAAAAATAATAGAGATATGGATTTTAATGGAGTTTTTTCTTGACATTGGATTACTATTTTTATCATATCTCATAAATCAGAAGGAATTTCGAAATGAAACCTATTGTATTTGAAAATAGACTCAAACATCTTTCTAGTCATATTATACACTTTAAATAGAGTTGAAATTAAGACGTTATAATTGTCAAAATTTTAGGTATGGTATCATATTTTCCTTACCTTTAGTCACAATTTCAACAATATCTCACTAACTAGTAAAAATTTTGAAATGAGGTTTATTCTATATGAAACTAGACTCATAGATTTCCATTCGTATATCACATGTACAAAATTGATTTTAAATAAATTTGTTATCTAACCTTTTGTTACTCTTTCAATAATATCTCAACAATCGGATTGAATTTTGCAATGAACCTTGTCAAGATAAAAAATAGACTTACAGAGCTTTTCAATGATATATAATTTATTCAAAATGAAGTTGAAATGCAAAATCTATAAATATCCAAAATTACAGCTGTGGAATAGAGGATGACCATAAAGTCAACAAATGGTGCTACTTACTTCCAATAATCAAGTTGTACAAGTTTTAATTTCTCCTTGGCTCCAAATGGTTCTCTTGCTTTTCAAGGCTATAAATACATGTCTCAAGAGCTCCAAAAAAGAACCAAATGCTAGAATGTGATCTTTAACTTGTTATATCATCTTTGAGAGAGAAACAACTAGAATTGAGCTAAAAACTTGCATATTCACTATTATTTAAGTTCTTAGTGTTTCATCTTGTATATCTACTTCTTTGAGGGAGTTTATTCATTTGTATTTCTTTCTCCTTTGAGAGAAAGAACCTCAAGGAGGTTCCTTAAGGGTGTCAAGTAAAGAGTGCTTGGGTTGAGAATGAGGTTTCCCTAGTTATGTTAAAGGAGGTCCCTTGAAGGAGTCAAGCAGTGAGTGCTTGGGATTAGGAATAGGTTCTTCCTGAGATTTATAATTGAGGGAGAGGTTCTCCTAGGTTGTTCTAGTTGATCATTGAGATAGTAGAAAATCCTAAGAGGTTGCTTGGGGATTGGACATAAACTTGAGTTAGAGTCGAACTAGGAAAAATCTTTGAGTTTGCATTCTTTATCCTAATACTTTTTATAGTTTCAATTATCATATTTATGCTTTGCATTTGTTATTGATATTTGAAGTGTTGATATATATATATATATATATATATATACATATGCCAAGCATCAACATAAATCTTTCCTTGGTTGATATAATTGTAGTTTAGCTTCATACACTTCCTAGTAATCTTCATAACAAGTATTTTGCCAAGAAATTTTGAAAAAAACTAAAATTTTTGTATACACCTAATTCACCCCCCTCTTGGGTGTTGGTTGCCTTATTCTAACAAGTGGTATCAGAGCTAGAACTCTTGTTTAAAGCATTTAACCATCTTAAGAGTTTTTATGGCAATCATTGAATGTTTTACAATGATGGAAGGATTTGATATTGATAAACCCCCTTTCCTTAATGCTATTTGTTTTGATTTTTGGAAAGTTAGAATAGAATTTTACAAGATGGTTTTATTCCCAAACCAAGGAGAAAGTGGAATGAGCATGATAAGATGTTATTTTCTTTGAACATTAAAGCAATTCAAATATTATATGGTGCTTTAAATAAATATGATTATGTTAAAATCAAATGTTGCTCAAATGCTAAAGATATATGGGATATTCTTCATACTTTGTATCATTCTAATCATGTTGTTGGAGTTGTAAATGTTGATAGCTTTCAAGACATTATGCAAGTTGAAGAAACATGCTCTATTCCTCTTGAAGATTATCAACAAAGAACTGAGAAAGAAGATGAAAATTCTTAAGGACACTTCATCAACAATGAAAAAGAGAAAGATTCCCGAAGTGAGCTTAACAAGCAAGAATTGGAAAATCCTCAATCTTTAGCTCACTAAGACTTAGAAGTATATGACAACTCTAAACTTGATAATATATCTTCTCATGAAAAGTTGTCACATACATTTGATGAATTGCATAGGAAAATATCTTTAAATTTTGAATGCTCAAGTTGTTATGATTCAAAACTTGAAAGTGATTTACTTATTGAAAATTCAACTTACACTCTTTCCAAGTCTTTAAGAGAAAAAGACTTCAAAAAGAATTTTGGAACTTATAATTTAGGTTGTTATCCTAACAAAAGACAAAAGTTTTTTCAAAATTGTTTCTCAAAGGGCCTATGTGCATATTATTTGCAATTATTGAAGTCATAAAGGACATATTTCTCATCTATGCCCCATTAAAAGAAGTTGTTATGTGAGAAAGAAATATGTTTAGGTTTCTAAAGGTTTTGAAAAACATGTACTAACATACAAGGACCCAAGTTGAGATAGGTACCAAAATTTCCTAGTAAAAACGATGGATAAATTGGTCTAGAGAAGAAGGAACTATCAAAAAGAGCTTCTCAAGTTCCGAAAAATAGAATTACAAAGTTAAAAAGTTTTAAGAAGAAGCAGCGGGTAAGAAATTGGCATCCTTCAAATGTCATGACCAAGGTATTAAGTGAGAAATTTTCTTGTTTAATTGTATTTGCCATCCATTGAGATATGATGCTTATAGCCTTGGGTATAAGCACTGCATTAATCAAATTCATGTGAATATATTTTCATTGATATAGAACTTGATCATGATTCATATCCTTAGATTGTGAATCTGAATGAGTAAAATATATGAGATATGCAATGTTTGGTATAAATTCCTCATGCTTTTTACTATGCTTATATATTGATAAAAGGGATAGTACAAAATGGATATATGAATAATTATGTGTTTAATTCAATATGCTTAATTATCTTGTTTTAGATTATATAATTTCTTAAAGCATATGAACATTGAAACTTTTTCATTCTAGCCACTCTTGGATCCAAATTGGTTGGGTGCCAAAGAAAAAGAGTTATATTAATTTTTTTTAGATAAGAGTAACCTCCACCTTAAGCTTGCAATAACAATGAAGGACAATAGAAGAATCTTGAGAATTAATCAATGCCATGATAATTAAGGCAATCCAAATTTTTTTATGATGTTAATAAGTTTGTTAAGAAATATGCAGTATTAGATGATGAAGATGTAGTTCCAAATATCTCTATATTTAATTTTAAAAAATTAAGAAGTTCGGTTTAAATCATTGAAAATCACAGACAAGGATGCTAAACAAATGCCAAGTCAATTGGAGAAAAGTACAAGTAAATTGGATTTCAATTAATCAGATTTTTTGATACTTAGTAGGTACTCAAAACTATGGGCTTTGGTATCCAAGGATTAATAATTTTGATCTAATCAGATATGCAGATGCTAATTTTACAGGTGACAAATCCAATTAAAAAAAATTACTAGCGATACTTGCCAAATTCTTGGAAAATTCATAGTCACTTGGTACAGTAAGAAGTAATACTTAGTGGCTTTATCCATAACTGAGACTGAATACATGGCCTTTGGGAGTTGTTGTATACAATTGTTATGGATGAAGCAAGAACTCCAAGATTAGACACTAAAAAGTGCCTCAAATTCTGATATATTGCAAATGTTATTTGCCTCACCAAAAATCTCGTACATCATTCTTGTACAAAGTATATAGAAGTAAGACACCACTTCATTAGGGATCATGTTTAACAAGGTAATATTAAGGTAAAGTATGTTCAAATTTACTATCAACTTACTGATATTTTCATTAAGCCTTTACATGAAGATAGATTCCCTCTTCTAAGAAATGAATTGGGGATAATTGACCTTTTTACTTGAATTTTTTCTTTGTATGCTTACCTAATTAACTAGATTTCTAATTGTTTGCATTTATATGTTTCTATCAAAATCTAGTTAGCTATCTACGCTTACCTAGTTAACTAGATTGCTATTTGATTACACTTATGTGTTTCTATCTAGATCTAGTTAACTGGATAACATTATATAGTTAATAGTGTTTTTATTTTACCCTTAAATTCCTTTTCAACAAAAAGAATGAAGGTGCCAAATTTGCCATATTAACTTATAGTTAACAAATAGCAAAATACATAATTATTTCAAAGTTCCATTAAGCTTCAATATAAGCAACAAGGTAAAATATTAGTTAGCCTATGTCTCTAGACAACCTAACTACAAAAGAAAAAGAATAAAAAGGATAAGAACAAAATAAGAAGAAGAAGAAGAAGAAGAAAATACAGTTCTCCAAAGTGAGAATCGATAGCGTCATCTTCATCATTACCAAAATAATTGAGTTAGTAGAAAAAAGATTGAAAAACATTTGAACCAAAAATATAAGCTTATCAATTAAACACCCTCTTACCACCAAATTGAGAACCCTCCATCAATGCCAAAAATGCAAGACACAAAAACCAGATCAAATAAGGAGGCAAGAATAAAGACTACTGATGATGTGACTGCAATTCTATAAGAAGACTGAAGAATAACACGAAGAAGGCATGAATATGATTTGAGGGGTTGAGACTTACAGAGTGTGATGAAGAATGGAATCCGAAGCAAGAGCATATCGGTTAAACGAGACAGGTTTATAAGAGTATATTCAATAGGTTGCTAAAAAGGCCTTTTAATCCAATCCACTTCCCAGTGAGTTAAACGGACCTAACTCACCCCTTTCTATAATGACAAAATGAAGGAGAAATATTTTGCCATTTACCTGCTTTACTTTATCTTACTTGCTAATATATATCATTTGTTTTGTGGAATTATTAGTATTGATTTTATGCATAAAAGATTTAAATTATATCAAATGGATGCAAAAAGTGCTTTTCTCAATGGATACATAATGGATGAAGTTTATGATTAACAACCTCCACGTTTTGAAGATCATAATCACCCAAATCACATATATAAATTGAGAAAAGCTCTATATGGCTTAAAACAAGCACTAAGAGCTTGGTATGAAAGACTAAGCACCTTTTTTTCATTGAAAATGAGTTTGTTAGAGGAAGCCTTATTTTTTAATTTCAATTTTTATTGGGCATTCACTCAAAAAAAAAAATTATGTCTTTATTATGGTATCTTTTGATCTCTTATATATTTTAATGATATTTGTTTTTCTTTGAAATTCTCAAGATGTTTGGAATAATTCATAAATCTTGTCTTTGTAAAATTTCTTTTAAAAAGGGGAAAGAAATTACAATTATTGATAATGATTGCTTCTTATGCTTAGCTTTGAATGCCTATATAATGCTTTTCATGTGGATTATTTAAAGGAGAACTTATCTAAATGTCATCCATATGGCTCTTACTTTTTACAAGAAGAAATAAGATCTTTTAGGTTATAAGGTTACCTTGAACTTCTTCGGGTAATTATGCCATTTGAGTTATAGTAGATAGATTAACCAAGTCAACACACTTTATGGTAATCAAATCCACGTGTACCTTGGACAAATTAGTATAGCTATATATTAAGGAAATTGTCAAGCTCCATTGCGTACCAAATAGCATAATATCTTATACAGATTTAAGATTTACTTTTAATTTTTGGAGATCCTTATAGAAAGCACTAGGAACTCAACTTAGGTTTAATACAGCTTATTATCCTCAAACTAATAGACAAACTGAGTGTACTATTCAAACTTTGGAGTATAAGCTTAAAGCTTGTACCCTAGAGTTGAATGGGAATTGGGATTCATATTTACCATTAACAGAGTTTGCTTATAATAACAGTTACCATACTAGTCTTCAAATAACACCTATGAAGCATTTTGTGGTACGAAGTGCAGGTCACCTCTATGTTGAGTAGAATTCAGAGAAAGGAACCTATTATGACTAGAATTAGTATATCAAACTTCTAAGCAGATAAAAATGATTAGAGAAAAATTATTGGTAGCCTAAAGCAGACAAAAAAGTGATGCAAATAAAAGGCAACGACTGCTTAGATTTCAAGTAGGTGATTATGTATTCCTTCGAGTTTCTCCAATGGTCAAAAGAACTTTCAAAACCTAAAAACTGAGTCCTTGATGCATTAGACCTTTCAAAATTCTTGAACGTATTGGGACTATTACCTATCATTTAGCCTTACCTCCAAATATTTCTCAAATCCATAATGTGTTTCACGTGTCACAACTCAAGAAGTATCACCAAATTCCTCACACGCCATAAAATATGAATCAGCACCTATTCAAGGGGATCTTACATATGAAGTAGGAATGAAAAAAGCTTATGGATATACAGGTCAAATGGCTGCAAAATAAAGAAGTACCTTTGGTTAAAGGTAAAATGGAAAGGGATGATGCAAATGGAGTTAGAGATGAAAGAACAATGGCCTCAAATATTTGGTAAGAGCAAATTTTGAGGAAAAAATTTATTTTTGGGAGGGAAATTGTAATATTCTAAAAGTTTCTTTCATTGTAATCCCATGTCCTTGACTAAAAAGAAAAGTAAAAATTTGGGACTTAATTGTAAATATAGTTTTTCATACATAAATCCCATTAAAAATTTTATTTATGCACTAAAAAGAAAATTAAGAAACCTATAGGGAACCTATAAAAAACCTATAAACCTTAAAGCTAGTATACAAGATAGATAAGAAAATAAGGAAAAGAGTTGTCCTAAAATATAATTTTTATGAATGCTATAGTACAAAGGGCATGATATTAGAGGAAAAACAAGACAAAATAGTACCAAGAATCATTATGAAGCACACGGCTACACAATGGTAAACAAGCAATTTCTAAGTAAGACAAAATGGAAGATTGGAGTCCTTATTGTAATCATTAGAAGGGAGCTTTGCTGTCAAGCAAATAACTAAGCAAGCTAAGTGTCTTAATGCATGCAAAGCTAGGTTTACACTTGGAAAGATAAGTAAATACCATGAAGACTCCTAATGTGAACCATTAATGCCCATGCAAGGAGGCTTAACTATAAATAGGTAGCATTGGTGAGGAAGGGTCATTCAAGCAAGAATCCATTTATACAAAGCGAGAGAGAGAGAGAGAGAATGGAGCTAGAGAGAGAAAGTGAGAAGCCTACATACGGTGTAGAGGCTGAGAGCTAATATCAAGTATGGTATTTTGTTTTCTTTTTTCTATTCTTTTAGTCTCAGGATGGTTAGTAATACAACATGTATTCTTTTCTTCTTTATCTAGTTGGTTGGTTGAGTCTTGAAAGACAAAGAATTCAAAGGAAGAACTAGCTTAAATTCTAGGTAGTTGACTTGCTTTAATTCACGATTTGTTATCGTTGATATATGGTTGTGTATTCTATAATTGAGCAATGGAATTTGTTTGCTTTGGAAGCAAAACTTTGGCATGCATGTGGCGGTTTGGATTCTTGATATATATGATATTCTTGCTCATTTTACATAATTTGATTACATCTTATATCTTTGCTCAAATGTGATGGATTTGGCTTATCAAACTATCAAGATTTACTTGAAATCTCACCTTTTATTTCACCAAAATTTCAAGGCCAAAAAAGACTCTTGTTGCCATGTTTAGATTCGTCCAACAATATGATAATTACTCTATTGTGTTCACTTTGATGGTATATGACATGGAAGGTGAAATTCTTATGGAGCTTACCACTAAGGCTAATCATGGGGGAGCAGTATTTTGTGGGAGACTACGCCCAACGTCACCTTTACATGCTTTATAGGCCACTAAATATAGTTTAGAATGAAGAAAGTAGAAAGTGTGTTAGCATGGTGTGAACGTTATATGTAATATGGCAAAGAATCCAAATTTTGTATTTGTATTATATTTAGGATTTTGCCACTTGGTTGTATGAACTTATGAGAATGTGCTGTAAGACTTATATTAACCCTCCTTATGTACAATGGATCTTATATAATGCAAGATTGTATCAATAAGTCTATTTCATGGTGTGGTGTAAGTATCTCTCGCTATTTGAATTTTATGTTATATTGTATTTGACAAGAGAATAAAATTTAAAAGAATAAAGGCAAATAATTAAAGGAGAATGAATGATGACTAGGAAAAGAAGTAAGAACGTATGGTAGCATGATTGGAAGGAGAATCATTTAGTATTCATATTGTATGTATTTGCTTAGAATCAAAATAATACTATAAAATACGGTTAGGGACTAAAATGTAATAAATAAAGTTAGGAAGACTAAATTGTAAGTGTTGCAAATATTCTACGAAAATGTTTTGAAACAAATTGGGACTTAGTTGTAAATAATTTATTTTTGTATTATAAAATTGAAAATGTATGATAACGGACTTCATTGAAGAAAGAGTATGCTGTTTATAAAAGAATGTATAACTCATGTAAATATAAAGGCAAGAATCGAAGATGCAAAATCGAACATATTCCTTTCACGTGGAACCTTGCCTGAAAAATTTGTTGTCCAGTGCATGTTAATCCACGGCTATTATATTTGCAAATTAGCTATGAAAATTTGTTGTATATACTGGCGTGTTTTATTCATATATTCTAAGTAAATAAAGTTGTATTTGAACACATGCTTGGTTTTTTAAAATTATTGAATCTACCTTATAATTAGCAAATATTTTATTTAGATATTATATTCTTGAAATATATGATTAATTGATAAGAATCATTCTAAATAATGTATATTGTTTGTTACATCATCACTTTCAAAAGAATTATTATTTTGTTTATTGCTAATTAGAAAAAAATATTGTTTCATAAATAATGAATGTTGTTAAAAATAATTTTTTAAATATGTGACAACATATTATGTGTTTTTGTTGGAATTGTATTATGTGATGTTTTATTCTAATACAAGTTGTTGTTGAAGATCATATAATAATGGTTTCTAGTGGTTTGTTCTTATTTTTGGCATTCGTAAATGCAAAGTTTTACAATTAACGTTTGTAAGTTGTTATTACTTGTTATTTGTCTAGTATTTTCTTTAATAAAACTGTTGTTATACATTTTTTGTATTTTTCGTTAAATTTTCCATTGTAATTAGGATTTCTTAAAAATTATATTAAACATTGTCTTGGTATTTTGGGCGTCACATATATAATTAGATTTTGCCGTTATTACATCCACAAAATTTCCGTATGGTGGAGGACTCACCACGTTTCTCGCATGCTCTCTATTCATTATCTTCTTTTTTTTTTGAAAAAAAATATTATTTTGATCTCTCGTTTGTGAACTTAGCCTCTTTTGGATCCTGTACAAATTGAAAGTTCCAATACGGCCCTCCATTTTTTAACTTAGTCTCATTTTAGTTTTTCATAAATTAAAAGTCTTAAAATAATTTTTTATTTTCAAAATTTGACTCACAATGGTCTTTCATTCTTAAATTTAATCTCACTTAAGGAAAGATTATCTTGAATCTAATCTTAAAAATAAAAAATTATTTTAAGACTTTCAATTTGTAGAGGACTTAATTGAAACTATAAGTTTAATAGTAGAGGATTATTTTGAGATTTACTATTCATGATGGATCAAAATAAAATAAAATTCAAAATTGAAATAAGATTTTTCTCCTTTTTTTTCTAGGAAAAGTAACTTGTACTAATTGAGAGACCTAAAGTGTACATGTGACATTTAATTTCTTATTTGTCGTCAAAGAATGCTGACCCCACGTTTGCCGTGAGTAGAGAGCTAGACAATATGGGTGAGGGTTTAGATTCGATGAATTTATAAATTTAAATGTAAATAAATTTGATAGAATTTGAATAGTAAGATAAAAATTTAATAATTTAAATTTTAAAAAATTATTAAAAATTATTTTATATTTATTAAAATTTGAATTATTATATAAAAATTTAATAGTCCAAATTTTTTTAAAAGCAATAAATTTAAATTTTCAAATGCAAAGAATTCAGGTGTGTTGGATGAGTACAATTTTCCTTCTTCCAGCATCCATGCTGTACAAGGATCATGTTAAAAAGAAAAAATTCAAATTAAAAAATTTTTAACTTTACAACATACATGTTATAAAGCATGTAATCTGCTCACAATGTTGGACATGTCAAATGGTTTAGGAAGAATATCAATTAAGTATAGTAAACATAAAATATTTACTTTAAAAAAATTTAATTTTTAAATTATTTTGGGGAATTAAAGATTAGAAACCTTTTAGTTTGTAGGTGCCGTAGAATTTTGAGAGCACATAATAAAAGACTATCAGAATAATACTCTAAAATAGAAAAACAATTTATCCCTTGAGTCCGTTACAAACTTTTTTAGTACCCGATATTATATTAATAATTACAAATCTATTGTTATAAACTTTTTATAGTAGGGGATTCTGTAGACACAAAAAAATGAAATTTAAAACAGCCTCTCTCCATAGCATTTTTTGTGGAAAAAAATTTACAGCAAAAGATCCAATCTCTATATTAACGTATCCATTTTTAACAATTTTTTGTAAAAAAAATAAACACTGGATAAAAGTAAAATTATAGTAAATAATTTGATATGACACACAGAATATATTGTGAAAAACTTCAACAGGATAAAAATCATGGATAAAGAAAAAAGAGTTTCACTATGAAAAAAATAAGAAATATACTTTCTTTCTATATAACAAAGATAATAAAATATTTTTTTATTACTTGCTAATAGAAAAATATTAATCTTATAACTCTCTATATATATCATAATTCTCTCTTTCTATATAAGATTGCTCATTTTTTAGTTGTGTAAAATAAAATTTTAAAGCTCTCTATTTATACGAAAAGATAAAAGGTTTTAATATAATTTTCAAAGAATTAAATTGTAATGACAAAAATTTTTTTCCTTAATTTCTATGGTTAGTCACCAACCAAGAAGAAAAGGTTCTACATGTCTCCTTCTTTGACATGATCGAATGGTGAAAAACTTGAATATGTAATTTCTTAACAAAAATATTGTTCTTTAATTAATACTCTTCATCTCCTTTGTTGTTATGTACAATGAATCTATGAAGCCACAAGCCTAGCTACACATCGGAGGATCAACAACCAAAAACTAATAACCCCATAATTTGGAGCAGTTCGGGTTTGAACTACAACACATTAAACTGTACAATTTATTTAATATAAACTATTGAATTAAATTTCACAATTGCATGCAAGCGGTTAATATTAAAGCTTTTAACTGTACGCTGTCACTTGATTTTATTCTGAACTGTTACATTTAGTTCATTCAACATTAATAGTTACATTCACACAATTTTATTCAAATACAAGGAATTTATTCCAATTTAGGTAATTGTTACAAATATTTGGAGAGTAAGCTCCTGACATGGGATATCATCATCAACTAACACCCTGGACTCATACAAGGAGGGATAAAATAAAGAACTTTCCAGAACGAAGAAAATAGCTTCCACCAAGCAAGACATTATGGATCCTGCAGAGCAGCATTTTTGCAGTTTGATCCCACAATTTTGTTTTCTTTTTTCTTTTAATTAATCTCCTGCTACAGCATTACTGCTCTGTCTAATTTCAAAGGAAGAAATTACATTAACTGCTGGTAATTATTTCTACCAAAGTCTTGTAATCCTGTGCACATTTCCCTTCTTGGCCAACAGCATTTTCTGCGGTCCGTTTCATCATCAAGGCATTTTCTGCAATTTTCTTCCCCTCTTCCTTCATCAAAATCAGATTCAAACTTGTAATCAATCCGTTTCTGGTGAACACCCCACCTTCTGTTTTGACCCCAATTTTCCACACATCCTCCACCATTTTTGCAATCGTAGGCTGATCTCCAAAGATGGGCCTACAAATCGTAGGCACTCCATTCCCAATGCTCTCATTCACAGAGTTCATCCCACTGTGAGTCACAAACACTCCTACAGATTTATGTGCTAAAACCTGTGCTTGAGGAGCCCAAGGCACTATCTTCCCTCTCTCGCTTGTCCTCTCAACAAACCCATTTGGCAAAAAACTCTGTAGGTCTTTCCTTAGAGACCATAGAAATGGAAACTCAGAAGCCTCCAATGCTTCTGAAACTTCTTGAAGCTCATGAGGTGGTAGGGACCCCATAATTCCAAAGCTGATATAAACCACTGATCTAAAACTATGCTTATCCAACCATGGCAAGCACCCAGTGGTGTCTGTGTCTGTGTCTGTGTCTGTGTTCGTGTCAGATGGTGCAAGAGTAAGACAACCAATATAGAGCATCGACTGCAATTTGGACTTCATGTCCTGAACATGGAGAGGTAGGTCAAATTCCTCGTAGAAGCTTATTACTAATGATCTAGCTTGAGGTAGCACTTCTCCCATAGAAGCTAGTGTTTTTGAAAATAGTGGCTCTTCTTCTTCACTGCATCTGGGTACGACGTCGTCTGGTAGGTCCTCAACTCGCATCTGATACAAACCAGGAAGGAAATCCAATGATCTGCTTTGGCTTCTATCAGCACAGTGCTGGCGTATTAAGCGGAAGTGGAAGTAGACTGAGATTAAGGTTGAAAGAGGAAGCCAAACTGGAATCCAAGGAACATTCAGGTTCTGAGCAACAATAAGAGAAGGGGTTACAAAAGCATCAGCTAGAATGCAAGTGACTTGTTGATTGGTGCTTTTCACAGCCAAATCAATACCCTTTTGGAGATTGTCAGGACCAGCTTTAAGAAAAAGGTTCAATTTTTCAACAGGATGGGTTCCTAGGACATGACCCTCTGGGATTCCATCAGAAATATCATAGGATCTGATGTTCTGTGGGATGTTTGGTTTGGAGAAGAGGGTTTTGTTGGATTTAGCAGTGCTGATGAAGGAGAATGTGACATTTGGAGCAGAATGAGCTAATTTGATGACCAAGTTTAGGAGAGGAAGCTGGTGGCTGCCAAAGGGGAAGGCAATGGCTGCAACATGTTTACTACAAGATGATATCGGCATGGTTAAATTGGTTGTAGCGAAGATGAAGGACAAATAAGGGAAAGGGACAAATAGGAGAAAGGCAGATACAAATATATTTATATACATACATGTACAGGGCAGATACATATATATAGGCAGGGAGAGAGAATTATAATTTTGGTTCTATATTTTTGTAATATGGTCCCCATAGATCAGGTGTCCTTGACAGCTGGGTGGAGGTTGATTCACTGCTAGAAAGAATAGTTAATGTGAAGCAGGTTATGGCAACCACTACATTCAAGTTGTAATTTATTTTTGAGTCACTGGGACAACAAGTTGATCAGCAAAAGAGAAAAAAGAAAAAAGTAGACAAATTAAAATTTTGAGTATTTGTTTCTAGAGAGTTTATATAGATTTTTGTATAAGAATTGTGTAAGATTATAATATATACATTAACTTTGCGAAATTTTATGAATAATTATATATTATAAATAAGTTTGCTTTGTATTTCTTAAATATCTTTTAAGCAATAAAGTAATTCGTATGAGTAAAGAAATTAAGGTCATTATTTTATACTTTAAAAAGTAACATTATTCAAAAGATATATATAGTTTTTTATTTAAAAGATATAAACCATGTAAAACAATAATATGATATTTAACCAAAAAATTATTGATCATTCTATCTTCAAAAATAAAATTTTTAAGCACATTGACTAAGTGCGACTGACATTCTCATTCATCAGCACTTCACAATGCGTCATCTAGAAGTTACGAGAGATTTATCAGAAGCAACGTAGGGTTTGACGTTTGGTGGAAGATATGGTGAAGTGTGATGAATGGGAATGCATGCCAACCAATGAATAACGAGAAACTCCAACTTAATCTTTTGTGGGCCATGACACGACGGGGGGCACTTTCTTATTAGTAAGCATGATATTGTGGTTGTTGTAGATAAGACTGTCTAGTTAGCGAGTCAACCCAAATTTATTAGAGTAAGTAAACTTGTAACGTATATAATACAGACTCATAAGATAAAATCATAAAAATTTATTTATAATAAAAAAAATTATTAAAATATATAATTATAAAATTAAAATTAAAATTTTAAAATTCAGACTAATTATTAAATTGGTGAAAATAATCATTAATAGATTACTAATTTGATTATAGTTGAATAAGTAATAATTAAATATAAATATTTTTTGATTTATATATTGAAATCTAAATATAATCAGTATTAGTAAAAAAATATTGATAATTTTAAATTTGAATTAAAATAATTTACAATAATAAATATAACTATCAAAATAAATAAAAATATAAAAATAGATAACTTCTTAAACTATGACTATAAAAAATTCATAAACAAAATTTCCAAAAAGGGTGACCGTAACTATATAATGCATTACAAATCGTAAACTTGAACTTTATGCTTATGTTGGCTATGTGATATTGCACTTGCTTCTCGGTGCCCGTGTTTCAATCCTAAAAGCTATTTCTTTTTTCAAATTAAACTCAAGAGGAGTTATGGTCAAGTGAGCAACCGACTTGATTTTCTTATTTGTCGAGCCAAACAAGTTGACATGCGAATTTAGCAACACTGATGTACTTATCATAATCTAATGAGTCAAAATGAAATAACATATATATTGTCACTGCATTTCAATGGGTTACATTATTTATTTTTCATTTTAATTCTTTTTTTTTAATTCATGGGGTTTATTAGTTTCTAAATACAAAGGATCTAAGTTGGAATGAAAAATCCATGAGTGGTTGGAAGAAATAAAATAAAGGATTCTCATTTTTTCTTTTCTCTTTTCTCTAGGGATAGTGCATAAAGTAGGAAGAGGCGGGGAATTTGGTTCACTTACTGCAAGTCTTGGTTTCAAAGAGTATGAAACAGTGATTGATGGAATGGAATTGTATATCTTGTAATTATGTTTAGTATAATATAAAAAAAAAAGAACAAAAACATTTATATTTATGTTTAATTAAATGAAAATAATACAGAAATGGAAAGAATAATTAAACAAATGTTTATAATATTACTGTCTGAGTGAAAGATAAAATATTTATTTTTTTCATTTTAACATGTAAAAAATATTTTTAAGATACCCATGATATAAAATATCAAAATATTTACTTCTAATATGTTAAATTTGTGAAATAATTTGAGCCGGAAAAAATTAAAATACTTCTTTACGATTTTTTAATTACTAAAAGGGAAAAAAAATTTAATTATCAATTTTTAATTTCTTAATTCTCAAAAAATAATTAGTGAATTACCAATGACATAAAAGATTCTTTGAATTATCGATAATTGAAATGTGTTTTGAATTAATATATATATATATATATATATTAAAATATTTATTTTTCATTCTTTTTAATACATACTCACAATCAAGAATGAAAAGTTGAACATGTCATGTTATTTTTCAATTCCTAATGTTGGATTGACATGAGAGCCTCTCCCTAATTAAGAATAGTTGCAACAAAAAGGTTTCAAATTCCCAATGTTTTCGAGATATATATATATATATATAGACACACACCAAAAAGCACAAGATAAAGGAACCCCAAGATGAATTCAAAAAGGCCATGTTTTAGTTAAGACAGAAATCTGTTGGAGCAAGTGATTCATGTAGTTTTTTGTAGTACTAATTTTAGATTATTAGATTTTTTTTTAATGGTCTAAAATAAAACTTATATTTTTTAATTTAATTTTTTAAAAAATTATTGCAATACACAGAAAATTAATATTCTAAATCTTTTTTATATAAGATGGAACATTATTAAAGAGAAAAACCAAAAACTAAACATACGCGCTTCTAATGGTTTGCAATTTATTTTTATTTTTTTAATAAGATGCCATTTTAGTATAAAAAATGACTTAAACTATTAATGTAACTTTCTGTATAATGATCATTTTTAAAAAATTATTAAAATGAATTTTAAAATGTGTTATTTTTTGTGCACTCATAATTTTGAATATACAAGTGTATCCAATTATAATGTAAAGACATAATTGTAATATTATTAACCTAAAAAATAGTAATATTACAATTATGTCCCTACATAAGTGCACTAGTGCACTCAAAATTGTAAGTGTACCAAAGATTTTATATTAAAAAATATAGATATAATTTAAACCATATGAAATGTATATTTAATAAACCAAAATTGTTACTGCAGGAAACTGCATTCGATTTAGTTAAGCATACTTCCAAAAGCTTAATATCAATAAAGCACCAACCAACGCTTGTTGCCCTAAGTGGCACAGAACTCGGCGCCTCTTAAGCAAGGTCTCGAATTCGTTCCTTGCCTTGTGTATAGAGAGTATAATATTGGGAGGGCTACCTCTAATATTGAGTTTGACAATGCCCAATTTTAGATTAGTCGGTTCTGTAACCTAAGTGTCGAACGGGATACTGGGAGATAGTATCAAAAAATAAAAAATAAAGCACCAACCATACAACACCACATAACTCTTTAGGTTGAAGATAGTAATTCAGTAGTAACTATGTCACATGCAATTCACTTGCATGACAACTCACAAGATACCTAGGAGCAATAATCAATAGCATTGAGTACAACTTAATTGTTTGGGAAGTCTTTAACGTCACAATACACAGCAGGCCTTATAAAAATGGCATAAATGTCTTTTTAAATGAAATAAAAGTGCAAAAAGTGTGAGAGACTATCTTTTAAAACCAATAATTTGACTCTAAAATATTTAGGATTTAAAATTTAAAATTAGATATGCACCCAACTTAATTTGATTATGATTCGATCATGCACAAGATTTCAGCAAACTTAAAAATCAGCACAAATTAAAGGGTTTGATGTATATGCAGAGTATAACATATCAAAACATTGATACCATTAATCCATCCTTATAACAATTCAGGAACATCAAGTTGACTCAAATATTCTCATTTGGAGGACACTGAGTTAACTTAAAAGGTGTGCGTAATCCAATGATCCAGCCCCAAAAAAAACAAAACTCGAACAAAAAGGAATTGAATAAAGAAGTCTGATTTGTAAAATGAGCCAGGCTAGACTCTTTTTAAAACCCAACTCAAGCCCGAAAAGTTCAAACGAATAATTTTTTAATTAGTAAAAATTATTATATAAAAAAAACTTAGTGTAATGTGACATTTTGATAAAAAAATAAAAATTAATATATTTTATTTAAAGAATTTATGTCAATACAACAACTTATTTGTATTTATAATATCTCTATCTATAATCTTACATATAATAATAATTATTTATATTATTTATCTTAAATCTTAAATAACAAATTGATTTGACCATTTTTTTAAAAATCCAATTAACTCGATAAGCCTAAACTAAAAAATATGAATAAAAATTCAATTAAAATATGAATTTAAACCTTTTTGAGAACTCGATTTTTAAAAACCCGGTTAGTTGGAAGTCATCACGTAGACTCTTGAAGTTGTTGTATCATAAGTGTATTTCGACTAAAGAAAATTTGTTATGTTGTTAAGCAGACTAAACATTGGCCCTTGTGATAATAAATTTGGTGCCTTTTCACTTAACTCTTCGATTATGTCATATGTTTTTCAGTTAATTAGTTAAGTTTCAAGTTAACTGATTTCATTTTTTCAAAATCTATTTCTAAAATTTTCATTAACTTATCACTTATCCTGTCAATTGTTATTATTTTCATAAAATCTTTAAATAAAGGTTGTATATCATCAATTTCTACTTCAAGCACCCATTCACTGCTCTCTATGTGTATCTTCAATGGACACTGATTAAGATAATTAAAGCAATAACAATAACACTTCCAATTTTGAATTAAATGACAAAATCAGGAAGATCTTGCATTTATCCTCCTATACTAGCAAAGCATTAAAAAAGAAAAAAGAAAAATCGGAAACCCAGTCAAAAAGTGTAACATAACTTATAAGCATGAATACAAAATATAACAAGAACAAATATAATTGAAATGAAACAGAACAACTATATACAATAAAAATAGTTAATGTTACTATATGCAAGTGAACCTATGATCCAGCTAGCGATCAACGTTAAATAGACTACATTAAACTAAGTAGTAAGTAGCAACGTGAATCAAAAGAGGACGAGCAAAGACATTGGGATTTGATTCTTCTGAGCTCTAATTTTAGAACTAGGGATCGGTAGGGATGAAGAACACACAACTTAAAATGGTTTAATGGTGTTGCTGGCGACCTATTAGACACTGTTTAAGAAATGAGACATATATATATATATATACATACATGAAAATGAAGACAGATACATAAGATTTAAAAACCATTCTTGATTCATAAACATAATTAAAACCAAATGTCCCTTCGGGAACATCCGATAATTAAAACCAAGCTCTGAAACCAATACTCGGAAGGCTTAAAGGAGGAGAAGGAAGACGAGAAAGAGGATTTGAGAAGATGAAAAGTAAGAAGCAGACAGAATGCTTTAATACCTGCTTAATCTTAAATATGCAAATTTTAAATGAAAAAGAAAGCTAAAACGGCAGTAGTCTCCACATGACTAGCTCAAAGGAAGGAAAATAGCAAATGCAGATATAGAAATTCAAAAGAAAAAGAAGACCAGAGCGGCGTTAGTCTGCATAGGACTGGTTTGGAGGGAGACGAGCAAATGCAAATAATGTATAACAGACAAAAAAAAATTATTTAACAAAAATACTTGAAAAAGAAAATGTGATTAATGAAGAGAAAAGAGCTTGCAGAGATATCATTAGAAGGCATGCAAACTCTTCTATTCTCTCTCTCTCGATATATATATATATATATATATACATATAGTGTGTTAGTGTAGAGATTTTGGTAGAATAACTCCTGAAATTTATAAAGGTTGTTCTTCCATTATGCACTTTATTTGTGTATGTTTTATTTATTTATTAATTCTCACATAACTACACTTCAATATAGTAGTCCCTCAGTTGAATAAAGTTAATCACTTCCATAACAACCCTAGCTGCAACAATATATTGGTTACTCAGTTTGAACACTATCACATCCTTCCTCACACAAAACCCCCACCTGCTACATAGACAAATTACAAGTACTTTATAGTACTTTCATTTCTCTTCACTCCTATCCCATATTTGAAGAAACTAATTTTCATAGAGTTAAGAGGAAATACTTTCTTCATTTTCGTTCTCCTTTTCAATTAGCTGTTCATAAATGTTATAGAACAACTTTTACCTCTAATTTTGGCTCCCTTCTAAATCAGTTCTTCAGTAACACGATCATTTTGATTTTATAGCACCGTATATTTATTTCCTAAAAGTCAATCAACATATAAAAATGCCACTTTTAATGACAATTAAAATATCTGATACTGATTATTTGAATAAAGCAAACAGTAAAATGTAATTATAATATTGCAGGTTTTAGATGCTATTTAACTTGACATCTTTTAATCTATTGATTTATTTTTAATAAAAAATAAATTATAAGATTCAAGTTAATGATATGGTCATGCGATATGCTCACACGAAATCGTCGTTCTCCAAGTTCAAATACGTCATTTACAACCCTACCTATTCAGATAAAAAAAAACAAGAGGGACCTTTATTTATTGGAGTGTGCAATCTTCCAGAATATTTGATGAGAAAAAAAACGCGCGCACACACCCACACACACAATGCACTACTACGCAATATAATTCATTAAGATTTTTGAGAGGTTGGCATTGCCATGTTAATTTTGCTGCCACCAGCAGAATCCTTCCATTGCTGAGTTACTGTTTTGATCTGAGTATAAAAGTTAACCCCAGCCTTGCCTGTAATTCATACAAGAACACAAAACCCAAACTCAATGATATGATCTGAATCAGAAGCAATCTGTAACTTCTAAAGTTGTAAGTGAAAAGGAAGTGAAGATGAGGAAGCTGTGGAGGTAACTCTACCATAGAAATTGAGATCGCCTGCAAATGATGCCTTGTTGCCAGTAAATGAGAAAAAGGGCAAAGGAACTGGAATGGGAACATTGATGCCCACCTGGTTAAACACAGAGCAAGTCATGATCCAGAAGAATATTTATTTTCCATTAGGACAAAACTTAGAACAGATTTAAGTGTTTGTTCTCAGGTTTGTCAATAAAAACATGACAAGTGAATAATTTTTAAAACCCAATACCACATGATTGGATTTCTAAAACAATTCTTTCACATGTAGTTTTAATCCACGAAAATAAGCAAGTGCACAAATTAATTCTCAAAAATAACAATCCAGCATCCCTTGGTCACTTGACAAAAGGTCAAATTTGCAACAATTTTGTTATTTTCAAGACCTAATCCATAACTCACTAAGGACTAAAATTAAATAAGGTTAAATAATCTAGGGACCAAATTGTTTAGTTTAGTCTAAGAGACATCCTTGCTTTGAGCATATTCAGAACATCCCATTTAGAGTGACTTTACCTGTCCAGCTTCAATCTCTGTCTGAAATTTCCTCGCGGCAGCCCCAGATGTAGTAAATATAGAAGCACCATTCCCGTACCTGTTGGTAAAGTCACGAGTAAGAAATGAATAGTAGTTCAACCAACGGTGATTAAGAAAGAAGAATTTTGTTATGAACATACTTGTTTCTGTTAACAATATTTATGGCCTCTTCCAAGCTGTCAGCCTAAAGTTTAAGAGACAAAATAAAATTACTGTATCAGCATATCTCCATATCAAGCAAGGATATAAGATTAAGAAGGATGCAAGGAACCCGAGAAAGAAATAAATGAATAAAAAATATAATTCCAATTTAGAGGAGTCTAAGGACAAGACAAATAAACACACCTCCATGAAAAGAAGAACTGGGCCAAAAATTTCCTCCTGCACAGATCATAACAGAGGCAGTCAAGTTTGAACAACATCTAAAATTCAAGTTTCTTCATTTCCTGAGAGTATTCATTTCAATCCAGTTTAGGCTTTGAAGAGGATACCTTGTAGCACTCCATGTCTGCAGTGACATCTGATAAGATGGTTGGGCCAATAAAATTGCCAGATTCATAGCCTGGGACCTACTTGTCATGCATATATAAATTGGTAAGCAACCTTCATTTTTTGAGGGGAACGGGTTGGTCATGTAATAACCTAGAGTCTACTGACTAGATGGCAAACAAAGGCCCATTCAAGAACTGATTATAGCAGGTGGCAAATATCTCTGTATTAAAGTATACTTCTATTTGCCATTTTACTCTCCCTTTGGAATGCTTCATTATATTGCATCAGAGGCTGATCAGAGTTGAGGGAGGGAATACAAGAAGCAAGAAGAAACAGCCAACATAAATATGATGCTTAAAATCCAGCCAAATAAATTGTGTCAGTGTGCTAAGGCTTCAGCTTTACAACCACCAAGCAAATAAATTAAGCACTGCAATCAAGGGACTTTTACCAGGTTTCTAATAGACGGTTCTATTTCTTTTACCAGTTAATTACTGAATTAAGACTACATAAGATAAAACGTTTTATAATTTAGAAATTCATCAAAAAAGTAATAATAAATCCAGATTAGAAACAGGTAATCGGACACATCGTTAATTAAGTCAATGTACATTTGACACTAATCACTCTTTGAACACGGTTACTATGGTCCTGTTAATTATTCGTAAGGTCAAAATATTTTTGTCAAGAAATTCCATAATAGTGATTCTCCCTAAAACGTTTATTATCTGTTCTATTTTACTTTTTCATTATTATTATTATTCATTTTCTATTAGATCCCAATAGGTGAAGGGCTATGTTGGAAACAGATTACTTCAATCAGAGTTTCTACATAAATTTATCTTTCTGCAGCCTAAGTTTCCAAAAAATTATCTGTCAGTTATAAAGATTGATGATGTTATGCCGATCAGACATGCAAAAGTAAATAAATATGCAATAAAACAAAAAGATACAAGTAATAAGGATTTAGGAGGTACCACTACACTTCTTCCATCAAGCAGCAATCTGGCCCCACTTTCAACACCAGATTGAATTAATCTGTGTATGCGCTCCTTTGCCTGTGGATGCAATGACAATGTTACACCAAAAAGCTAAAATATACACATGATCAATGTGGAAACGAGTTACAATAAAATCCATGTTAGTGAAGCTTACAACTCTGACAATTTGCTACTGACATTTTTAGTTCAAATCCACTGTGCGTAGTGAGTACATCTAAAACCTTGTACAAACCTGTTTGCTGATGACTGGACCAAGGTCTGCATCAGGATCAGTTCCAGCACTTACTTTAAGGGCATTAGCACGCTGCACTAATATAGTTTCCCTGGAAAGATATTATGAAGGCTGCAATTATACCATATTTGAGGTACATCATTAAAGTCAATAGACAGCCAGATTGCTAATTGCTTCAGCAGCTTGAAAAAAGTTGGAAATTTTATTCCCTACACACCTGCATCACAAGTCCAAATACTTGGAACAGGTTGTTTTCTGGACCAACCCCTCGAGGTTATGAAAAGGCATGGAACTACTAAGTCATATGGTAATTAATTTGTTGGAATTCTTGATGGGCTTTAATGTCCTTCATTCAGCTGCTTCTTTGTCTATGATTTCTTTTCATATTTGTTGTCCTTATATTTTACCTATGTTCATGTAATTTGTTCAGAGTTATAATCTGCTATTCTCTTGGGATTTGATTGGCAAGACTGATGTCTTTCAAGCCTATATATGTACCTGAAACTCTACAGTAAAGAATAACACACTTGAGTTCATTTTTCTACCCCGTTTTTCTCTCAAATTTCTTCACAATTGGTATTTTTAGAAATGTGGAATCATGACTTAGTACAGTATAAAGAAGAGAAATGATTCAGCCAAAGTAAAACCAAATACTTCCTCAAAAATTTGCAAGCAAGCATCCTGACAAGAACTCCAAATTACTACAAGTGTAAGATGCTGCTATAGATGTTATGATAATGAATCAATTTTAGGATAATAGAAAGCAAGATACCATGGTTTTGATCCTCCAACAAAGACAACTGTGCTGAGTGCCATGCACCTTTGTCCTGCAGCACCAAAACCAGCAGCAACTAAAGCATTTATAGTAGTATCAACATTCGCATCAGGCAGGACAATTGCGTGATTTTTTGCTCCCATATTCGACTGAAAACAACAGTTCATTAAGTTCCCAACCCAAGTTAATTTCATGCCATGACATGGGTATAAACCAGCAATCTTTCTAAGGAAAAAGTTCAACAATGAATGGTGCTTACTTGGACACGTTTCCCTTTAGCTGATGCTCTTGAATATATATGCATACCAGCCTTAAATATGGAAAAAAGCACAAATAAGCATATACAGGAGACTACCATTTGCATGAAATAAGCATCTATTAAGTGCTTTATGTTTGGGTAATAGAAATATATGCCAAATGTTGGAAGAGACAAGAAAATAATAAAACTTCAGTATTTTATTTGCTCTTCCTTGTGTTTCCCTCCAAAGAAGAGAAACTTTCAAAATTTTTAAAAATGTTCTCTCTATTTTTTGCCTTCAATCCAAATGGAATCTTAGTTTACGGCATATAAAGAGGCATCCTATAAAGCACTGGATTGACAAAGTAAATGCATGAGATCACTTACAACATTTGAACCAACAAAAGATACAGCTTTGATGTTGTCATCATCACAAATAGCATTCACAATATCCTGGAACCAATTGGATCAATAAGAAACATCAGCTGATTGAAAAGCAATAAGTAAAATGAGAGGTATTGAAGTATCAATGTATAACAAGTTGTTGCCTATGGAAAAATAGTTTTCAGAATTTGTGAATAAATATTTGTTGTCAAATACCCATTAAGTGACACAATATTACATCTAACTTTTATTTTAAATTTTGTATTTCTTCATGGCAACATTAATAAATTCCTAATAAGCCAATGAGTACCCTCATTGGAAAGTATCACTAGGAACAGGCCAATAACAGAAGTTCAATGAATAAAGGATGACATACGTGGGTTCCGTGAACAATATTTAAGACGCCCTCAGGCAAACCAGCCTCAAATGCTAATTCTGCAAGCATTATAGAGGCACCTAAAAGGGCACCAAAGTCAAGATATAAGTTTGAATTATTAGAATTTATCTGCAACGCCCAAGCAACCAAAGACAATAAATCATGGAATGGACAAATGAATGCATATTTGTGATTTCAATCAGTAAGCATGGAAGCAACTTACATACTATATATAAGGCTACATTTACTAATTGATACCAACAAAAATCAATACAGACTTCCCAGACAAGCTAGAACATGTGAGAATCATCCTCTGAACAAATTTATTATATCTATTCAGCAACCAAATGTAAAAAGATGATCCATGCAAGGTAGGAAAATAGCCACTGTCAAAACACACAAATATGTAACCTAGGTATTCACTTTCTTTATTTTCCTTGCTAGATTAGAGTTTGTACAACATGTTCACTTAGTTTAAACAAGTATGGATCATAACAGGTGCAGACAGGGAAGCTGACAGCAGTTGACGTCTTATTATGTATTATTTTATTTCAAAATTAAAAATGAATATATTGAATGAAGACAATTGATAGCATTCCACTGTTTCTTCCAATAATTGCTTCTTAGCAAAGTTCAAGTTAAGAAAAGCATACCATCAGCTTATTACCAAAATTCAGATTAACTTTTTTTTTCCTGGGAGAAAAGCCATGATAATGAACAGCTTACAATCCATTAAAAGACACCACAAAGGAAAATTGAATTTATTATCAATGACAATCATTTGGAGTTGGGTCCTGCAGGCAATTTTTAAAATGTAGAGCATATTATTATGAACCTATTAGTATCAGAGAAGACATGTAAGGGTACTTAGCACAAAACTCCTCACACTTGCTGATGAAGAGGTTACAATAAAAGCATTTTTTCCGGTAAATCTTCAACTCCTGGCGATTCAAAGTACAACCCAGACTTACTTATTCCAAATACCACAAATTTAACAACAATAGAAATGTTTAATCTTGCACCCCATACCAAACAATATATCAGACTCCATTTTTCCATTTTGTTCAACACTATGCCCCAGATTGACAGGTTAATTTAAAGTATCAATGATTCAATACCCAACCAAACAAAATATAAAACTCACCTGGATCTTTTTCTGATGGCTTTAGAACAAAGGTATTACCACAAGTAACTGCCACTGGGAACATCTGCAGTTAGATCATATATGTTTTGAATTTGTCACCATGTAGATTCAATGAAGAGTGTCAATTGTGGAGTGCAATGCAACATAAGTTACATTAAATTCCTGTAACAAATAACAATAATATGGATAGAAATATAATCTAATATATTCTGGATAGCTATGTTTTGGCCATCTATACTTTTTCCACATTATGCATGCTTATAGGAATCGTGCCAATAAGTAGAAGTCAGCTTACCCACAAAGGAATCATTGCAGGAAAGTTGAAAGGACATATCCCAGCACAAACACCAAGTGGTTCTCTAATGCTGTAAGTATCAATTCCATGTGATACATTAGAAACATACTCCCCCATTTGTAATGTTGCCATCCCGCAAGCATGTTCCACCACCTCTATATGATATTATAATTATTAAACATTTCAGAGAAATCCATTATCAATGTTTGAGCTCAATCATTATCTCAATACAAAAACTTCTACAGCAACATCTAGACAGACCAACCTAAGCCACGAAATACATCTCCTTGTGCATCCTTCAATGTCTTTCCTTGTTCAGTGGTTATATTCAGAGCGAGTTTATCCTGAAGTTACAGAGTAGTGAATAATGATATAATCTGATCAAAGAAAAAATTCTTGCACATATGGGCAGTGGTGTAGCTGTCTAGGTGTACGTTTGTGAATGAATAGAGTATCAAAACATCTTAAAATGCTTACCATATCTCTGCGTATAAGCTCCTGGAGCTTCATCATAACACGTTGACGTGTTGTAATTGGAGTGTTACGCCACAATGCAAAAGCCCTCTTAGCTGCAGATACGGCAGCCTTAAACTCATCATTTGTAGTCAAAGGAACTTGTGACACAACTTCTTGTGTTGCCTATTACCAGAATTTAAAATTATTACAAATTTGCCTTCCTCAATTCAATAAAAGAAAAGGTAAAACTATGAGGTCAAAACTTCCCCCTTAAAATGAAAAGGACACTTACAGGGTTTATAACATCGATGACAGTAGATGATTTTGAGTCAACAAAACTGCCCCCTATAAGATTTGGAACCCTCTGATGCAATACCAAAAGACAAAATGAGATGAAAATGAAAAACCCTTCTGAAGTAGAAGCTTATATCTTAATGCTACCATAGTTTCATGTATGCAAAATCCAATTAAATCAGAATAAGTTCTACTCCGGAACTTCTTATGAAATCACCAAATTATTTGTGGGTCAAGCAAATAATATTGTAGTTAACTATGATCTGATTGAAACAAGAACAAGGCAAAATAATTTGCAGCTTAAAAATTACCCTTCATTTGGGTGCTAGATCATTGTAGCAGAAGCAAGAAAAGAGTTATCCTCTTACTTGTTATGATTTAGCTAACTAGACTAAACTAGCTATAGTAACGGGCTTATATCAGAATGGAAGTCGGATAAAAACGAAAGTTTTCCGCGATTCTTGTTTCCTAATAGTTTATCAGCAGTAAAGCTACAGTTCGTTTCCCAGCCAAGTGAGCCTAAAGATAGCCATCAAGTTCTAATCAGTTACCACTAGACAAGACAGATAAGTACATCATTTATTCAACCTTTCTCGATGAAGACGATCGGTAAAGATGACTTTTCAGGAAGCCAAACGAAGCTTGGGCTTACCGGCGGATTATGCTTCCTGGAAGATGGCTCAGCAGCAATCGAGAACTGGGAACTTCCCAAAGCTAAGATCTGGGGTGTCAAATTCTTCAACTTCTTCACTGCAATAAGCACAATCATATAAATATATATACGAGCACAGAATCAAAATTTACATGATCTTTATCCGATTCCTAATTCCAGTTATTCATCAACCATTTCAGCATCCACAACATCTACCACTGAGTAGACTAACCTCGATGAATAGCAAACTGCAACATCTTCGGGCTGTTTTGAGGCTTCGTTTTGCTAATTGGAAGATGATATGATATCATTATATATTGAAAGTTACTCTGGGAAAGCTTAATTTTTTATGGTCGCACTATGCGTGTGAAATTGAAATGATTAAAAAAAAATAAAATCAAAAGGCCACTCTTCGAAGCAAAATCAAAGCTCTGCGTCATTTAAATTTATAATTTGAAAGTTGAAAGATATAATTTAGCAAATTTATAATCAAAGCTTTCATTGGACTGAATTTATATGTAATTTTTTTTTTATATTTATTATATTATTATCTAATTAAAATATAATAATTGTAGAATTAATTAATAGTAATATATAATTTAATTTTAAAATAAAATAATTATTTATTATAACTATATATGTATCATAATATTATTAGATAATTACATTTTAATTATATTATTATTAAAAAATAACATAACAACAATATAAAAAATTTTATTTAAGTTTTTTTCTTCTTCAAACAATGAGCCGATTCGGAGTTTTAAAATATTAAAACATTTAACCACTGACCAATAGATGACACGTCATTTTTTGCTCTTCGTGGAAATATTCACATTATTCAAATTAATTGTTAAAGTATATATATCATAATTATTTATTTTCAAATTTTTTATTTTTGTGTAATTTAACTTTTAAAAATTTTATTTGTTGCTAATTACTATATAATACATGTATAAATTTGTCCTTTTCCAACTAAGAAACAAATAACACAGTAAAAAAAATGTTAATATTAAATTATGTGAAGATAAAATTTAGGAATTGAATAATTAAAAATCTATGTAAGAATTTAAAAATACATCTCCTAAAAAAATTTTATGTTTCAAAATCTTATTAAGAAATTAGTTATCAAATATTTGAAATTAAAAATAATACTAAAGCGTGTAAGTATGCTTCTAATATATTATTTATTTTTTCTCAATCTTTGCACATGCTATTTGAATATATATATTTAACGTTATTAATATTAACATCGTTTCCTTTAGGAGTATTGAACAATTGACGATATTTTTATAACGCTAATGTGTTTGCTTCAATATGTTTTTTCGTCTACTAATTTACTTTAAAAATTTTTGTTAAATATTAAAATTTATGAAAGCAAACACAACTAAATTTATCTGTATATGCTCTAAAAAATAAATTTATCTATATATGTAATGCAAATCATTTAAGCAATGCAAAAGAATTTACATGGGAATGCGATATTATTCATTAATTATCTTATTAGTATGTAAATCAAATACAATTAAAAATATTCATAGACCCTTGAATAAAAATCTTAAGTTTAAGTCATAATAAAGATATTATATATGCATTGCAATTAGGAAGAAGATTTAGATGCAATTCTCTCTAATAAAATTATAATATATATATATATATATATAAAATTTTTTTTAAAAAAAAGTCTAATCATGTGATATTGAATGGTAAAAATTATGTATTTATTTATTATGCACTCATCATATTTTTATTAAAAAAGTATATATTCATTGAAATTGAATTTAAATTTTTTCATAACAAATATATAAATAATTTCCATACAAATATTTCCTTAACATTAATTATTTACTATATTATCTTTGAAAGGTACCATCTTCCGATGGTGACGTGGAAATTGGATTAGGATGAAGGTTTTACTGTTTCTTTATATTTCTGCAATAGGACAAGGGGTGGAGCCTATTTGATTAAAAAAATATACTTTTTCAATTTATTAATTTTATTTTTTTAAAATAAAATAAACTTTTTGATACATTTTTAATTTTAAATTAAAATATAAAATAATAATTATAATATTATTATTTTTTAAATTAATAATATTATAATTATATTTTTATATTATAATTAAATATATTATTACGTTTAAAATTATGAGTGTACCCATTTTTTAAATACCAAAATTAAAGGCATTATTGAAATATCAAATTAATACTAACACCACCTTTCAAATACCAAAATTGGATCAATGTAAGTTTTCCGCAAACATGCATATCGCTACATATACACTGAATCCTTCACCCATGAAGCTAACCCGCCAATAATGCAACTTCTACCTTCAATCTATATAAGACGAGGCCTCTCAGCTACGGCGAATCTCACATTATCATCAAGCCGCATTAAGAGCTTGGTTTCGAAGGGTCTCTATGACCAAACATTTAAATTGTACAAGGAGCTTCATATCCATGGCTTCCATGCCATTTCCTCTATTCTTCCATCAGTCATCAAGGCATGCTCTTCTGCACAGCATTATTGCTTTGGTGTTCAGCTTCATTCTGTGGCCATCAAGACTGGCTCGGATTCAGATGCAATTGTGTCCAATTCCATCATCTCCATGTACGCCAAGTTTTTAAACGCTCAATCAGCACGTAAAGTGTTTGATAAAATGCCTCACAGAGATCCCATCACTTGGAATTCCATGATAAATTGTTATTTACAGAATGGGTACTTAATAGAAGCTTTGGAAACGTTGAAGGAAATGTACTTACTTGATGTTGTTCCGAAACCAGAGTTATTAGCTGGCTTGTTATCCATGTGCGGGAGAAAAATGGATTTGAGTGTTGGAAGACAGATTCACTGTCTTGCTATTGTTGATGATAGGATAGAAGAAAAGGAGTCAGTTTTTCTGTCAACAAGTTTAATGGATTTCTATTTTAGGTGTAATGATTCTTTAATGGCCTCACGCGTGTTTGATGTTATGAAGGTGAAAAATGAGGTTTCATGGACTGCTATGATATCTGGGTACACTTCTGATCAAGATTATGAGAAAGCTTTAGCTTTCTTTAGAGCAATGCAGGTAGAGGGAGTTGAACCGAACAGAGTAACGGTAGTTGCTCTTTTACCAGCTTGTGCAGAGCTCGGCCTTGTTAAGCATGGAAAGGAGATTCATGGTTATGCATTCCGCTCTGGGTTTGAATCAAACCATAGTTTTTCATCAGCCCTCATAAGTATGTATTCAAAATTTAGGGAATCCTTTCATCTTGCTGAGTTAATTTTCAAAAGGTCAAGTTTTCGAGATGTGGTGTTATGGAGTTCAATGATCGGGGGCTATTCTCAAAGAGGGGATGGTTACAATGCCTTGAAGCTTTTTAAACAGATGATATTGGAGAAAATTGAACCAAACTCTGTGACAATGTTGGCTATAGTTTCTGCATGCACTATCTTATCTTCACTAAGGCATGGTAGGGGAATCCATGGCTATACCTTGAAATGTGGCTTAGATTTTGATATCTGCCTGGGCAATGCGCTTATTAATATGTATGCTAAATGTGGCAGTCTAGATGATTCACATAAGATATTCCTAGAAATGCTGAATCGAGATTCTGTTTCATGGAGTACTTTGATCAGTGCCTATGGCCTCCATGGATATGGTGAACAAGCTTTAAAACTTTTCTATGAAATGAAAGACAGAGGAGTGAAGCCAGATTCCATCTCTTTCCTTGCAGTTTTATCTGCTTGTAATCATTCTGGCCTTGTAACTGAGGGACAAAAGTTATTCAAACAAATAAGCAAAGATCATAAATTACCATTAGATATAGAGCATTATGCATGCCAAATCGACCTTCTGGGAAGGTCAGGGAAGCTTGAAGATGCATTGGAGATAGCGAGAACGATGCCGATGAAACCTAGTGCAAGAATATGGAGCTCTCTGGTATCATCATGTAAGCTTCATGGAAGACTGGACATTGCAAAAATGCTAGCCCCACAGCTTATTAGATCAGAACGAGAAAATGCTGCTAACTACACATTGTTGAATATGATTTATGCGGAACATGGTCATTGGCTTGACATAGAACATGTAAGAGAAGTCATGAAACTCCGAAGATTAAAGAAATGCTACGGATTTAGCCGAATTGAGGTAGGAGATGAGACATTGTAGGGAAAAAAAATGTTGTACGAAAGCTTAGGATTCTTTTGCACAGCAGGCAAGAGCAGAGGAGAAAATACATGTACTTTTAGAAAACGAGAAATGTATACTACCTACTCTGTTCACGTTTTTCTCAATTCCTTACTCCGCTTCCTTTCAAGAAGTGAAGTTACACCTTACGTGCATTAGGTCACATCACCTATTTACATTAATCATCTACTATTGTGCTTAGCGGGTGAGTAATTAAAGATGAAATATTCTTCTAAGAACTAGAATAAAACTTTTAAAATAAAAACTTCAATTCAATCTATATCAAGCCAATTATAAACAGATATATAAACATGTCATAAATGAGACACACCAAAAAATTGTGCCTATGATACTTATGTGTTTGTTCATAATAGACTTAGTTTACCTATACTTTAAAACAAAATCTACTCATCTCATGCTTCAGGTAAGAACAGCCAATGATGGCAGACCCAGAAATTATTCACACATATATAGTAATTCATTTTATAACTTATTTGATAGGCTGACTTTATATAACAATCTCTCCTCAATTTGTTGAATATATGACATAGACCAATTCATTACGCTACTGCCTCACAGTCACTGGCAGAATGCATCTCAATCATAGCTCTAAGACTTCCAATTCCTTTCCTCCCTAGGCTCCCAATTGCACTAAATTCACACTATTAGATTCATACTCATGGCTAGCTAACAATAATATAGCTACCCAACATCTGTTGGTTTCAATGGTAGCAGTTGTTTGAACTCTTGGAAACAACTATGGTTCGATTTCTGGAAGTGTTATCTTGGGAAAGACGCTAGCCATCACGCTCAATTAGAGTCTTCCATCCAAAAGCACATGGTTTCCATAATGGAGACTTACAGAACATAGTGATAGTGCATAGGTATCCTTGCGGTTTTAAGTGCTCCAGTTAAACCGATTTTGGGATGTTTAGGTCATAAGAAAACTGCACATAGTAACCACTTGCCAGCCTATAAGCATTAGATCCTTGCAATGGTAATTGCTTCAAAGAAATTTACTAGCAATATTATACTAGTAAACGTGAAAGTTGAGGCTAACTAACCATGACAGAAATAGATGACAATTCTATATGAGCCTTCGCTGTTATTAATGATCTCTATGGGTGAATACAATATACATTTGTGAACCAAAAAGAGATTAGAAGAAAACTTAGCTGAACACATTTCTTTATAGCAAGCAAACTTCATTACTTACAAGGTCTGTGAATCCATTTCAGGAGTGCTAATTACTGAGTCAACTAGATCCTCATCCATAGAGAAATTTGATAAGGTCCTATTGGCATCATCATTATCAAGCCCTTCAAATTGTTCCATTTCATCTTCCCTCTCGTATTGTCTCAGTTTTTCTCTATACAGCATCAGTTGATCTCCCAACAAACTGATCCGATATTCATTTTGCATAATAATCCACTCTAATGATTCGATCACTTCTTGATCATATTTTTCCTTCTGCTCAGCCATTCTACGGAATTGATTTGCTTCAATTTCTACAGAGCTCTTCTCACTCTGAAGGCGAAGAATCATAGCCATTGCCTCCTCTGCTGCTGATGCAGATGCTCTCCTTTCCTCCTCAAGCTCTGCATAAGCTGCATTTGCACGCTGTCTTTCAATCTTCACCAAATTTCTCAGTGTCATTACATCGTACTCCTTATCGTCGTCATGAAGGTACTCCTTATCGTCATCATGAACGTATTCCTTATCGTCATCATGAACATCTCTTTCACCATCACCCGTCTCTTCCCGTACACCCAAATTAGTGTCAGTATCCCCCTTAGAGTTCACGTTCCCTTTGCCAGAGGTTGAATTATTTTTGTTCAGTAAATTTGGATCCTGGGAAGATTTCAGTGAACCACACTTAAAATGTGTAATCATTGAGGCACATACTTTAATGACGCCATTTTTCAAACAAAACCCATATCTGGGTTTTCCTCCAAATTCACATAGACTGCGCATCAAACCCTTTAAATGCCAACCAAAATGCAAAATCTTCATACATAACACAAAAATCAAGACCATACCCACAACATTAAAAACCCGCGAGAAACTTCCACGAAGAAAAAACCCACATCCAATCTCGCCCGCCTTAGTCAAAAACTTCAAAGTCGAAGCAACATCCATAACCCAAAACCCCACCAAAATCCGCAGAACCCTCTGATACAACTCGAGAACAGAGTATATAGAAACGAACAGACAATAAGGACCCAGAATCTGCATCTGGGGGTCGGAGAATTTGACAGAGAAAGTGCAAAGAAGAATGAATCAATCTCCACCTTCGATAACAATCGCGAGTTTTTAAGGGGAAAACCGATAAGCTATAAGCATGAAGTCAATTGTCTCAGTACCAAACACTGGAAAAGAAAAGCAAACCAAGCATTAGAAGTGAACAGTGAGCATGACATAGTGCGAATGAACAGAGAATGAAGAGAGAGAGAGAGAGAGAAGAGATAGAGAAGAATGTTGCAGGCTCGCGAAGAGTGACGATAATGGGATCAGGGGGCTAATAGGGAGGCGGATAAATAGAGGTGGGGTATCTGTCATGGTGACTCGGACCATATCAGAGATTCGATACGGTACTACGGTTACAGAAAATTATTAGAATTAAATAATAATAATAACGTTAAATTATTCCCTTGACTTTTAGTCTTTATAAATTAGTGTAATTTTTATTTTTTAAAGATATATTTTTAATATTATTAATACTTTAAAAGTTTGTAATTGACTTTGAAAATTATACGTTGATTCTTTTGACCTGATCTTAATTTCTAAAATCTGGTTCCATTGGATCAGCGCGACTCAAAGAAAAATATAAATATAAACCCCGAAAATAAAGTCAAATTAAAAACAAGCTTGTCGTAAAACAAGATAAGATTTTGTTTTAAGCTTGAATCAATTTTTAAAAAAAAATTTATATTTTAAAAAAAATTAATTTAGTCTTTTGAAAAAAAAAGTGCCTTTAAAGTAGGATATCAACATTAAAAACAATTTTATCTTGAAAACGTAAAATATAGATTTAATTTTGAAACTAGCTAAATATTGTACATAAAATCATACAAGAATTTGACATCTTGGCATGAAGCTAGTGTTTTTCATCTAAATAATTTCTATTAATATAATTTTAAAAATTTGCATTAAAAACATTTTCATATGTAAATACAAGTAATAATAACCAGTAAATCATATTGTCTTTATGAAATTCCAACTAATTTTTATTGTAACTTAAAAATACCGACTAAGCCTGATAGACCCAATTAAAAAAATTAATGAGTTTTAAAAAATAAAACCTGATAAAATAATTGATGTAAACTCAAAAACCAAAACTTTTGAAAAACTTTCAACCAAAGTCTAACATATGAACAGACCATTATTAATATTATTTAAAATTTTGATGACATATTCAATGATATATCATCTTGACATTTTAAATATTCATATTCAAGCTAAATCATTTGATATAAATGGCACTATATCATATATATATATATATATATATATATATATGTGTGTGAGTTAATTCTAAGTTATGTCAATAAAATTTAATGGTAGAGATTCAATATATATCATTTTTAAAAATCATAAAGCCAAAATTAAAATGTTTGAGATATAAAATTTAAATTAAACATCAGGTAAAATTAAGCAAGTGGCATATTTGGAATTTTTTGTCAGATTCACTCATTTTTGTCAATCTTTCATAACCTATATTAGGTACTTTGACATAGTAACCAAAAGGGGCACTAGTATTAATTAGTAAATTTATTTAATAAAGGCAACGGAGAATGTTTCTTTCTTTCTTTCTTTATATTTTTTATGTGAAAATTAATTTTTACTAATAAATTGAAATAAAATGGACAGAATATTTTTTAAGTTTAATTAGTGAAGTATGGATATCAAATCCATCACCTGTTGCAATATTGTTAAGTAATTGATAGTTTATGAATAAAATCTAGAGATGTCAAAAATTACTTAATTCAGTAAGTGTCCTACCAATAACAATAATAAATTTGGAGAATGGATTAAGCACAGCAGGGTGACAGCTTTTTTTTTTTTTTAATACTAATGAGTTTTTTTTAAGAAATATTAAAATATAAAAATAGAAAGACAATTATTTTTTTATCTTCCTTAGTATAAGAGGTTATTCTTTTTTT
Organism: Delonix regia; assembly: GCA_037074485.1. Classification (NCBI taxonomy): domain Eukaryota; kingdom Viridiplantae; phylum Streptophyta; class Magnoliopsida; order Fabales; family Fabaceae; genus Delonix; species Delonix regia. Next base: position 13,423,854 of record CM073458.1, read on the forward strand.
TTAAAGAAAAAAGCCTTAACAGTTTATAATGTCAAAAACTTTGACAAGCATAATTTTTTTAAAAAAAAAAGAATAAATAAAAAATATATAAATATTTTAAATACAAGATGTCATTTTGTTTAATAAAGAAATGTTAAATATATTTAAACATCAAAAGCTTAGTAACCTGAATTTCTTTCCCTCAAATGAACATGATGTCATATTCACATGTTAATAATGTATCAGATTATATACTAAAATAATGATAATATATTTTCTAAAAAATAAGCAAAAAATTATCATATTTCCATTTAAATTTAAGAATTTTGATAATTTAAAAAAAATTAATATTTTTCTTAGATTTTAAAAAAAAATTGTCATGTTGCATTATCATCTTATAAGGCAAATAGCTTTTAACATTATAAATTGTTTCCTTCTCTTCCTTTTGTATAGAACAAGAGGGAATGTATTGGACTTAAGGTTTAGGGTTTATGATAAAAAAATTTTACAATTTTGAAGGTACAAGATTAGTGCGGCCTTGCATATGATCTCATCCAATAGCTTTGATTAAGATTTAATAGTGCAAAATTTATTAAATTATTTGTTAAAATTAAAATTAAAAAATTATTTAATAAAATTTAAATCATTAAATTTTAATTAGATAGTTCAAAATTTATTACAGAATCTCTTACTATCCAAGACTTCTCAAGACTTTTTTCTTTTGCCCACAGAAAAATTTGAAACTTCAGTGGTAAATATGCACTGTGTAAGAGAAAAGATAGCAAGATAATTACATATATAACTGTCTATTATTTAAATAATCCCAATAATTTTATTTTTTTTTAACAAGATAGGCTATCAGGCCAGGACTAAAAAACTACAACATAATCAATCTAGTTAGCTATTTTGCTCAAAATACTAAAAATGAATTACCATTTTGTTAATCTTACTGGTTGATCAAAGTTGGAGATAATTTTTTTTCTAACTATTCTATAGTGTATTATTTGGTGGGAATCTGCATATTCTAGTTTAGGGCTTAATGAAATTGACAATGTTGGTTAAAATCATATTTTTGAATAAATAAATATTATACATAAAGGGATTAGCTAACAACTTCGATTGATTTTTCTAAAAGTATTTTGCCTTAAAATTTTAATTCACTAGGTCGATATAGAGTATGCCTTCAAATATGTAATAAAAAAATTGCATAAATTCTAAAGGTATTTCATCACAATAACTAACAAAATAAATAAATAGAATAACACAATATTCAGAATATATGAAAAATAAATTTATTATTAAAGTAATAACTTTTTTAAATTACTAAAGTGATTATATGACATAAATAAATATAATAAAAATTCTTAAATTTGAAATTAAGAAACTATTTTTATAGTTTAAAAAATATGAAATAACTACCTTTTTTACTATAAACGATGGTGACATTTCATACCATTGTTTTTCTGTTCAAAGTTCGGGTCTTCGCAGTGTAATTAATTTAATAAAATTTGTTCATTCCATCAAGTATTATATTAAAGTTAGAAAAATTAGAGACAAAAAGATCCCTTGTGCAGGCAAGAGTTAGGAAAATTGTTAGAGAAAATATACATAGAAAATAAAAAAGATAAAAATTATGTCAAAAAATGTGTGTTAATCCCACTTTTTTAATGTAGTATTTATTCGCATTATGTTTATTTTTACGATTTACCTTAAAACTTTGAAATTGATAAATAATAATTTTTGAAATATCTTTTAAAAAGTTTTTAAAAACAGAGAAAGTATAGATATCTTATTAAATTAATTAAGAGTCTCCATTTTTTTAATCTATATTCAAGTGTAATTTATAATATAATTTTTGTACAGATACAATTTGTTTTTTGAAAAGTTATTTTTAAAAAAAATTGTGTCTGTAAAATTAAAAAAGTATAAATACAATCTTACCAAATGTAAATTTTAGAAGAAATTTAAAAATTAAAAATTTAAATAAATTAATTTTTTGAACTAATTATTTAAAAATATTAGAAAGATGATAAGAAAAAGAAATTATGGTTAGAATTAGCATCACTCTTTTTAAAATTGAAAAAGAATTTTGGAACTTGAGATTCTAGCGGTTAATAACCACATGTGGCGACTTGGTCGCTTGCCACGTAAGGCGGGCATGGCAACGGCTACATTTGGTGCACGTGACTTCTGGCCTTTTGTAATGGATTTTCGCTAATGTATACTTACATGTGATGTTACAGGGCCATCCGGAATTTGTCTTGAATAGTAATATTATATTGGTATGTTATGGATATGTAAATAAAATAATACGGATTTTTTATCGTAAGTTCACATTGTACCGTTAGAGGGAAAAAAAAAAGAAAAGAAGTGGGTTTAAGATTTAATTAAAGTTTTAGATGAAGAAAAGAATTATATCTATTAATTTTTTATTTTTTACATCAATATCAATTTTATTTTCTAGAATTTGTTATGTCAAAACATAATCTCTCTAAAATCATGAAAGCATGAGAATAATTTCTTTCTTACATATATATATTGTAAAAATGGAAGAATTTGTTCAGGTGATTTCAGAATATATGAAAGACTAAATTATGGTTTGTGAATGACTAAATTGATGATGAAGCAAAAAATAAAAGATCAAAATAATTCTTTTTTCATTTAGAATCTAGGTTTTATACAAATGGAACTCACTGTTTTTTTTTTCCTTCTTATTGCATAGCGTATAATAATATTGGAAAAAAAAGTATTGATTAGTAAAATAAGTAAGCATTTTTTAGGAAATAGATTTTCTACATTTGAATTCTTAAATATAGGTGAATTTGATATAATTTGAATTGTTAAATAAAATATTAATAGTTTAAATTTTATAAAATTTTCAAAAACTATTTAATATTTATTACAATATGAAAATTTAATAATTTAAATTTCTTCAATACAATGAATTTAGGTTTTTAAATCTGAAAAATTCAAATCTTGTCAACAATGCATATGGATGTTGACTCTAAATAATTGCATACTTATTGAGTCACTTATTGCTGAAATCACGTACATTTTCAGGTTATTTAAATGTTTGGTTAAAAAGTATTAATCAATGAGTTATTGACCGTTGATAATTTGAAAAATGGTCATTTCAGGATTGAGATCAATATTTGCCGATTCTAAAGGAATTGTAAAGAGACTATTAATAATATATTTTTCCTAATATTATTTTGCCAAGACTGATTGACTAGTGTGCTATGATGTATAGGTGTGCTAAAACGCTGGTGCACCCGTATTTGGTGCGGACACGAGTATGGTGTACCTGCATGTATCTTTGGTGGGCTCACGATCCCCTCCCATCACTTTCTCCAGTTAAATTGCAATCGTCCGTCTGTTCTGTGGCTGAGATGATGCACTGTTTCTGCCAACGAAACGGACGACTCATATTTTACTGGAGAAAAGAACTTGAGAAAGTGACGGGAGAGGATCTGAATCCATCTTCGGTGAGTGCCCGTTCAGGAAAACTGCACCAAAACATACTAAAATATGTCAAAACATTTCGAAATGCATAAATTGTTTTAAAATGCAAAAAAAAAAAAAAAGGGTTTCAAAACATTAAAAAATGGTTTTGAAACGCCTGAAATATTTTTTAAATCGATAGACAAAACCTAATCTATTTGTGCATCTTTATTTGCTTTCAAGTTTCGTCCATCTACATCTTTGTCTTCCTTTTATGATGATGTTGCCTCCTCTCATTTTCGTTTGTGTTCATCCGTCAGGTAGTCTGTCTGAATCTTCATCTTTGTCTTCTGTTGCGATGTTGCCTCCTCAAGTTTTGTTCATCGTCCTCACCTTTTGTCCATTCAACTCAACGTCTCACATTTTATTACCAGCAGCTCTTGTAGGTTTGGTTATCTCCTCCATTCTTCCTCTTCGTCTAGTTCTATTCCAATTTGTTTGGTTCTCTATTAAAAAGTTCACAAATTATGGTTGATTTGGCAATGTTTAGGTGACTGGATGAATATGGTAGTTTTTTTCATTTTATGACTCTATATAGCATTGGAAGGGTAATACCCAATAATTTTATGCACTTGAATTTAATTATCTTACAGTTATGAACGAAAGCTTATATGCTTAGGTTTGGGAAGTATATTAGAAGAATCATACGTAAAGAATCAATTCTAAATTAACTTCAATGAGAAAATTTTTTAAGGATTAGGTAAAATATAATATTAATTAAGTTAGAGATCTAAGCAAAGATTGAGACTGGTACCAGTGGTTAAGCATATCTTGAATACTAAGGGTCTCGAGTTTGAATCTTGGCATGCCTCTTTGTGTTTTTTTTTTTATTTTGACATGTGGCATTAAAATATGGTAAAATGACTTGATTGCCCTTCACCTCATCTTCTATTTTCTTTCCCGTGTATTTGTTCTATCACGCATGGGAGCAACAGTGAATAGCTTCTTCCTCTTCCCTCTCATTATTGATTGAAGTCTAGCATTTCATCATCCGTCTGATGTATATTTGGCCAAAATACATGTAGGACCAATAGGGAACAAAATCCCTTTCCTTTTCATGGTTGTAACTTGTTTTAGGTGAGGAATCCTTCAACATTTCTTTATGCAATCATTTCTTGCAAGATTTTCGACCCTTCCCCTATGATTTTTGAGTTTAACTTGACTACATACTAAGCTTCATAAGCAATGAAATTGATTCTATTTCAAAGGGGAATCGTTGAAATTGAGTTAAGGGTTTTGCTGCTTAGGTGATTTTCATTTCTTCCCCTCTATTTCCCATAATTAAACATCAAAGTTTAGGCCTCAATTTGTGTACTATACTTGGCTACGCAGTTAAGGTTTGAGAAAGGGGTAGAATTTGAAATTTTTTAAATTTGGTGCAAATTGGTGAGCAATGTCTGAAATTGGTATGTGTCTTTTATTTCTTATAGTATTTTCATTCCTTTCCCTCTCCCAATTTGAAGTTACATGAATGAAATCCAAGCTAATTTTAGGAAATCCCCAATTTATAGTAAAATTAGGGTTCTTGAGGGACCAATTCAAAATTTTTAGAACTTGGAACTTCAATTAACTGCAAAGGGGAAGTGGTTGGAGCAATTGGAAGTTATCGTTTTGAAAGGTAATGTGAATTGATAATTTTCTCCAATTTTCCTCAAATTTTCATTCCTTTGGATGGGTAGATAAGAAGGAAAATTGTGTTGGAAGGACATTTAAGAATGAATAATTGTCTAATTAGGTTATTAGAAATTTAAGGGTGGATTATGCATTAAGGGGATAATTGGATTGAGATTAGCAATGATTGAATTAAGAAATTCAAGTATTATTTGAATGTATATAAGAATATATATTCTTACTTGGATATATTTATCAAATTCCAACTTCCTGTGAGTTGCAAGGCTCTTATGAAAACTTAATGTAGATGGTATTAGAAAAGAGTAAAGGAAACTCTTAAATTTGATGTTAAGATGTTAAATTGGTAAAAATTAAAGCTTGATTTAAGAGTTATGGACTGATGAAGTTGTTAAGGCACTTTTAACAAGAATTATGCTACAAAAATTAATACCAGGAGTGAGTGGATTAAGAAGATGAATAAAATTAAATATCCCTAATGGTGGTTTATTAAACTTTCACCATTTTTTAATGACATAGGGACTTCTTAGTGGAGTGATTTCTACCCGAGTTAAGGAAGATTAGATTGTCAGATAGTTAACGATGTTCAGGTGAGCAATAGCACTCTTAATAATGTTATATGTTTAACTTGCTTGAGATATGTGTTTCTTTGTATAATAGTTTAAAAGTTTATGTTAGCATTTCTCCACATACATTTCCTATTCCTTATGGAAATGTTTTACAAAGATCTAGATTATTCTCTTTAATTGATTGTAAATTGTGTATGGAATTGTACTATTGTGAAAGAGAGAATTTTATAGCTTAAATGGGATAAAGTATTACATATTAATCGTCTTATCATTACGAAACAACACCCATACAAACAATTAATTTGACTTCAATAAGGATTAGTATATGAATAACAATGTAGAGTGAACTTGTGACTTACAACCATTATGGGTTAGCTTACTCGATGGCATTGTACCCTCGACCGATTGTAATCTTTCCCCAAGGGCTATGTACCCTCAACTGATGGTGACCTTTCCCTAATGGCTATGTACCCTAAACTGATACTAAAAATCTATGGGCAGAAAGTATATGACTGTTATTTATGTGCTATACAATTTTCCCTCTTTGTATATGATTTCCCAGTCATTTTGGTTTCTATTTAAAGTAAGGCTTTTAAATGTCTTTTAGTAAGACTCATACAAAGTTAACAACATGTAACATTCCACACTCATAGATACTATATTAAAGTCTTGACAGATGGTTATGACTTCGTGGGATGTGTGCTTACGATAGATGATTTATGTCCCATGACAATCCTCTTAATTACTGGTTATGGTATACGAATGAATTGTTTTCGCATATTTGATGTTGAACAAAAGTTTTTGCTAGTGGTGTTCTAAAAAGAAAATTTGATGTCAGCTTTGACAGTTAATGAAGTTCCTTAGTGGATATTATTTACATTTATTGCTTTTGAGTTGATACAGTGGTGGTCCTATTTTCACCAAGGTTATTGTGTAATTATTGTCTTAAGTCTTCTCTTGTTGTTTATATTATGTTATTACATCTTTCTAGAATGCTACCTGTTCACCTTTATTTTTTCACATAGTTAGATAGAGTTGTTATTAGGATCAGAGGATAGGACTAAGAGTTACTGGTGAGTCCCTGTATTGTTTTGTGAGTGTCGAGATCATTTGTATACGTTGCAATAACCTTGTTAATAGGAAATTGATTAATGTAATAGATACTTTAAATGTTTCTGAATGATCACAGGTAGGGATCCCACCTAGTTTAGTAATATTTGTTTTATTTGAAAGTGCAACTCTCTTTATTATTAATTGGTATGAGTTGACAAATACACTGCAGAAATCTTAGAAGGTTCATATTAGTGGGGGAGATTTTGTTGAATTTAAGACTTGAGAAAATTGTTAACTCTAAATTAAGAAATGGGAATTTCAATATGATGTTTCTTGATTATATTAATTTTGATGGATTAATTGTGAGACAATTAGTATTGACTCATAGATGTGGGGTTTTTTCTTCTTCTATTTTTGTGCCAATCATACTCTAATTTCTTGGGGTGTGACAGGAAGTTGGCATTGTTTAGATGTTTAGGTGAATATGAATAAATATGACAGTGTTTGGATGTTTTGGTGAATATGATTAAATATGGTTGTGTTTAGGTATTTGGCAATGTTAAGTTTTTTTCTTTTTTGAGTTTAATTATATTGTAATGTTCTTTCTTTTATGTATATATATATATATATATATATTTATTTATATTGTCACACTCATATTTTAAAATTCTAAAAATTAATATATTTTACATATCATATCATGTTATACTTGTTATGCATACCTGTATAAGTGTTTTCTTACTAATGTGCTTAGAGTTGCAAAAATTAAGCTAGTTTTATCAATCTGATAATTATTGCTCATGCTCCACGTCGTTTCAGGTCCGTACGCTATACGTACTTTGGTATTGTCAGCATGGAAACGTTTTTTGTTGCAAAAAATTGAAACGTTTTTGTAAATACATGTTGCAACTTGCAATCCCCTCTTGCGGAGGATCTGCACCGTGAGGTTTTTGTTCAATGGTTTAAAATATGCTATGTAGTAATTATTTTATTTATTTTAATATATATTATTTTTTGAAAGTTTTTATTATAGTATAGGAAAACATATAAATATTTTAATTTTTTTATATAAGATGGTATCCATTTAAAGACTAAATTGAGTAATTTCTAATAATTTACAATCTATTTCTTAACATTTTACAGTCTAATTTTTTATTTTATTCTGTATAAGAAATGATTTAACATATTAATATATTTTTGAGTATTATAATAATTTTTCAAAAATATTAATATTTTTGAAATTAAATAAAAAAATTCTTAACACATTCTGTAGTCCTCTATTGTAAGAAACTTCAGAGGTCTCCTACCAATCCGGATCTCTATAGTTCCTTTGGATGCTTTACATCTCATTTAATTTAAGCCATTAAATTAAAATTGTTGATCATATACTATCATCCATTTCAAATTTAAATTGCTAAATTTGTAGATTTCTTTTTAATGTTGATTTCTCAAAAAAAAAAAAAAAAATCCATGAGAATTTTGGATCTCCTGCTACTGGTGATCTATTCTTGTCGCACATACAAACCAACTATTATTATTATTATTATTATTATTATTATTATTATTATTATTTTAAGAGGTATCGTAGAAAAAGCCAAACACAAGGTGGTGCTCGTAATGGTTTGGGTGTGTTGCACTAGGTGCATCCGAAGAGAAATCTTGGAACTGTAATTTCTTGCATAACAATTATTTTTAATTTATATAAAATAATATCTTATTAAAAAAATTGAGCAAATTCTAATAGTTTATAATCTATTTTTTAACACTTTACAGTCTAATTATTTTATTTTATTTTGTATAAAAAATGATTTATTGTTTATTATAATATTTTTTAAATTAAATAAAAAAGTTATCCTCTAGAATAAGAGACTACAAGGGTCTCCAACCAATCCTGATTTCTAAATTCCCTTGAGAACTTTACACCATTTGTGAATATCGTTGAATGGAAATCATTAAATTAAAATTATTAACCAAATACGATTATCAATTTTAAATATGAATCACTAAATTTATCGATTTCTTTTTACTATTAATTTCTCAGAAAAATCTACAGGATTTTTGGGTCTCCTGCTACTGGAGATCTATTCATATCTCACATACGAACCAACTTTATTATTATCATTAATATTATTTTGAGAGGTATCATAGAAAAAGCCAAACCAACTTCATTAAAGAATTAAATATATTAATTTTAAAATTAATAAGGAACTAAATGAAAAATTAACTGATAAGAGAGAAATTAAATTAAAAATAAAAATTAATAAAAAAACTCAATAAAAAATCAATTGATGAATAAAAACTAGATAATATTTTATTCTAATCAAAGTTATCATTCTTTTTTTTTTTTTTTGTAATGCAGCCTGGAACGCCATTAATTTTATACTCTGACAATAAAAGTTCATTTCCCAAAAACTCTTTTTTTTTTTTTTTCTGGTTATAATAGAAATTTACCGAAAACTTATCCTGTAATAAAAAATTGCATTATTTATACAATTTTCTATTTTTAAATATGTATACTTTTGTTAGTGATTTAATATAGGCATAGTTTTATATATATAATTTTTTTTGTAATGTATGCATATTATTTCAATTTATAGTCATAGAGTAAGACTATTTTTGAACTAATTAACATATTAATAAAAATTAAATCTCTTTAAGTCATTTAATAACAAATTATTTTTGATATAATAAGCCAATATGACAACAAATATGATTGATAAGAATAATAGCAGTAGTGTAAATAATAGCACAGTACAAGAAAACACCGGATTTGAGTCAGGACAAATTTTTATTCGTCTCTCATCTGTGACAATTCGTTTTACAAATTTTATTTATTTATTAATTAAAAAGTAATTATTTGGGACAAAAAATTTCGTGTCAAAATAGCAGCATCAACTTCATCACAAATCCATCTCAAAAGCATATTTAAAATTTTTATTTTTTGAAAAAGGTTCTAGGAATGAATTTTTGGGACAAATTTTTTCCTCTAATTAAAAATTTGATCTCCAATGCTGTGTTAAATCTGAGTCAAAAAATATTTTTTTTAATTCTAGAATAATTAAATCAAGTTAGGGATGGATTTTTGAGTGGAAAAACTTTGTCCCTAATATTTTTTAAAAAATTAAAATAAATAATTATTTTACTTTACATATTATTTTTTATAATATTTCTATATATTTCATTTTATCAAAAAAGTAAATAATAAATACTTACTATGCTTTTAAGTTTTAAAAAAAGAATTAAATTTTTTATTTTTTTTCTTTAACTTATATTAAAATATAATGTATTTTATTAAAATATATTTAACTTGAAGAGAATTAAAAAAAATTGACTTAAATTTATGAAATTTCTCTCTTATAATAATATGCTTATATATAATAGAACCATATTTTTGCACTTTATTTTCATTCCCATTTGCATTTTAATTTTCCTTTTTGCATTTTAAAATGCACACTAATCACTACCATCCATGATCGCTGACATTGAAGATCTCTACCTTTTAATGGACTCAAACAATTTCTTATGGCTATAGAACCAACCTTTGATCTGATCAATAGGGAAGACGATGTCAATATGCTTCTGATCAAAAAATTAAAATTATTGACATACTTAAAATACATCTAAATTAAAGGTAAACACAGTTAAGAATTTATTATATTTAAAATATATGTAAAAAACGATATACTTTGGAAAATTCTTTTTTGTTTTAATTTGTCTTTATTTTCAAGGTATTGATACTCAAATAACACTTCCTAATTTTATGAAAGAATAAAAATTTATGCCAAATTCACTTGCATAAATTTTTTAATCGGAAATAGTTTAAAATATTTTTGAAAAAATTGTTTCCTTAAAATCATTTCTAAAAGAAAATTTGATTTGAATATTTTTAAGTGGATAAAAATTGCCAAGAAATTGGTAATAAGTACAAAATTTATAATATTAATAAATATTCATTTATAAAATACACACTTCACACAATAAAGAAACAAAATAAACCATCTCACAAATTTTTTGAAACAATTAAAAAATCTTTCATAAATTTATATTTATATTAAAATTGAGTATATAAAAACTTGACACAAATAACAAAAAGATTCATATATAATATTTATTGCATTTAACTTTGATAATATATATATATATATATATATATATACATCTTTTATACAATTAAATAATAACTTTTAATCTTAAAATTGATTTAACTTCCTTAATAAAATATTCCTCTACTAATCTTTCCCACCAATTCTTCCTTTGTCCCTCTAAATTTTTTCACACTCTGCTCTTTTCTCTTCTCTTTCACGTATCTCCCCTCCTCAAAAGCCCTAGTCATTCTTGAATTTCCAATACGTAGCGCCCAAACCCTCTACTTCTGACTAATTCCATCTTTTGCCCAAAATTTCACCCATGGGTTTTGATTCGCTATTCTACTGTTGGGTTTCTCGGACACTATGGGTTTCTATCGGACGCTGTAGGAAGGTGCAAATTTGAGGAGAGGGGTGAAAAATCAAACTTTCATGTAAATAATTTGTTCTCCTTCCATTCTTGTTCAAGCTTTCTATTGATGCTATATTTGATATCTCTGAAACACTTATTCCCATCTTTACAATCTCTTTAATTTCTTTTGACGTATTATGCGACTTTTAGTTGTTTAAGGTATGACTATTATCTCTTATTAAACTCTTATCTATCCCACCTTTGTTTTTGTCTTATTGGGATTAGACTAAATTATTGGACTAGACTTATAAAAATTGAGTTTGAATTCATGTTAAGTAAAAAAAATCTGAATCCATATTTTAATATGATGTTTTTAATTGGGTTTTTATTTATATTTTTCAAGTTAGGTTTATCAAACCTATCAGACTTTTTAAAAAATAATTAAATTAATTTTTATTTAATATTTGAGATAGATAATATAAATAATTGTTATTATTACATATAAAATTATATATAAAGAAATTGTAAATATAAATGAATTATTGTATTAGCATAAATTCTTTAAATATAAAGTATTAATTTTTATTTCTTTATTAAAATATTGCATTGTACTACATTTTTCTTTAAATAATAATATTTTACCCAATAAAAGATTATTTATTTAGATTTTTTTTAGTTCAAGTCAGGTTTTAAAAAAAAGTTTAAGTTTAATATGTTTTACTAACAAACTTTTTTTATTCATACTTAAATTTTTTGGACTGAAATCATCATCTCATGTTGACTTTTTAAGTTATAAGATCAAGCCTAATTGGGACTTAGATTTCTTGTCTAGCTTTCTTTCTTCCATTTGAATGCCTTCCATGCCATTGAGTTGGCTTATATTTTAAATATATTTTTAATGAAAGATAGATAGACAGAAGTTGTTTCAGGAGCTTTGTTATTCGTCTATTTTGAGAAATCATGTTCATGCTGAATAAAGAAGGGATTGAACCAAAATATAAGAACCATCTTTTTCTGTTTCAAAAGATAATGCAAAAAAGTCATATGAGGTTGTAATCATATGATTTGTTTTGTCTCATTCTTTCAAAATTGCTTTTTTATTTTTCTAGAATAATGATATAAAAACTGCTAGCTAGATTTCCTTGTGCTTTGTGATGTGTCAAGGAGATTTGGATTAATGAATGAGTGGATTCTTTGAGATTGATTTGGGATAGATTTGTCTTTCTGTGCCAAAATTAGAATGTTATTCTTATCTTTTAGGGATAGAATTTATCGTAATTTTAGAAATGGAATTTTTTTGTCTATGAAATTTTGTTGCATCATAAATAAGGCCGGAATGATTTTTGTTCCAAACTTTGTTTTTGATTAATCAGAGACAAAATTATCTTTGATTATGGACGGATTTTCTTATAGTGGCAATTTATATTTTAAGACATAAGTTATATTGATTCAAAGTAGCAAAATCTAAGAGCATATAATTGATAATTAAACTAAAAATTATAAAACTTAATTACGAAGGCAAAATCAAAATTAAATAAAGTTATTCACAGGAAAAAAAGTAATTTAACCTAAATAAATCTATTCTCAATTTTCTTTTTTTGAAAAAGTATATATTGTCTGTTTTTTGAAAAAAATTGAAATATTGTTAACAAATATTTCCTTCAAAAAAAAAAAAAAAGTCAAGACGTAAACGTTTTGTAAAAGAAACTAATTTTGACCAAGCGAATTGGGTCTAAGAAATTAATAATATAGCAAAACATTGATAATCGAATTATTATAATTGGCAAAAGATTCAGTGCCATGCATGTGGAAAAAGAAGAAATGGAATTCTTTTTAGGTTAGATCATATGAACAAAGTCTCATCCTTGCCGTTGGAAGTTGGAATCTTTGTCGATTCAAGTTGATGGTCCATTCAACTTTATTTATAAAAAAGTTGTTTGCTTTTGAATCTTCTATTTGTCTTTATATATATTAAAATGACATTATCCATATCTGTTTTTTTTTTTTTCAATGTATTACTGGCTAACACAATGTACCAAATATATGTAACAAAAAGTAAAAGGCGTTATCGAGTATTTCTTTTCAAGATTAAAATTTTGTTTTAGTTTTATAGAAAGTATATTTTTCAATTTAGTTTTTAAAAAAATATCTTGATTCATTTTCTTATAAATAAAGTATGTTTTTTAATTGAAAAAAAGTAATCATTTGATTCCTATAATAAATTCAGGTAAAGTTCATGATGAATCACTCAAAAACTGAGCATGAAGCTAGCAATTGTCATCTCAGAGGCTTGAAGACAAAGTGCTAAGAATTTGTACAGTTGAGGATAAGACAGACAAATAAATACATTGCATATATAGCCATATATGGCCTTCTCCAATTGACTTACTATTCTTGTGAGTGTGTTGTGGAGAATATTCTAGTGGATATTCAAAAAGGGTAAGCATATTGCTTTTGTGCCTCTTGGCCCCTACTATTTCCTTTTATTGTCTTTTTTTTTTTTCTTCAATTCTTTGTACTCTATTATTACTTAATGAAGTACTTAGTTGGAGTTTAAAAGGAGAATAATATTATTTTAGTATTGATTAATTATTGAATTGTTATTTTAGTTTCTCGCTTATTTTATTTTTAAAATAATTTCCTACTAGTTAAAAAAATATTACTTTTAATTTCTTTTTATGAGTTAATAAAATATAACTCAAGTGATTACGAATGGTAATAATATTAAAAGTAATAAACCAAAAATGATAATTTTTTATGGATCATTTATAAAAAAAAAAAGAGTTAATAACTCTCATTTAGTGAACAGCGATCAAAACGATTATTTTGGGTTCAAAAGTTTAACTACCAAGTGTGTATTACTGTGTACTAAATTTTCCTCCATACTTATGGATTTAACTAGATGGTCAAGCAAGGTTTTTTTTTTCTTCATATTACTAGTCAGTACACATGGCTTCTAAAATTTCTTTCTATCCATGTTGGCTCGCCATATCACCCCACATGTAATGGCATCATGGTTGACATTAACAATCAGAGAGTATACTGCAAAATGTATAGACTTGAAATGAAAATTTTTAATAAATTAAGTTGATTACAATAGTTTATTATTAGTAATTTATAATAGATTTAAGACGTTTGATATCAATTTTTTAAATAGTAATGTAATACATGAATATTTATTACAACTCAGTATTATATAATTGATTTCTTTATTAAATTATATTCAATTTTAGATACGGTTAAATTGCATTGAATACTCTTCTTATTTAAAAAATTACTCTCCATTCCCTTCTAATTTTTTTTTTTCTAATAATGAAGTTAATTTTATAATAATATGTGAGTCTTTCAAACTAAAATTATTTGATGGATTTTATAGTCATATTAAGTATAAATTTAGTTTGATACTAAAGTTTAACACCAACTTATTTGTCTTCTTTTCTTTTTTTGTGGAAAAAACTTATCTGATTTTATGATTCTATGAAAATTTCAATGTAGATTTGGATGTGACTTGAATAACCAATTTTTACCACAAATATGGACAAAAATGAAAGAGATAAAAGGACTAGTACATAAATAATATAAGAGTGTCATGCATATATTGAAATCAGGCCTAATATCCTTTCAAAACCTAACCTTTTTCAATCTCCTGTCTGTAGCAGTAAATCTTATGACCCACTTTATAGTGAATTTAATTATATAATGCATTATTTTTGTTACTATGACATAAGAGCATAACATTATTGATCCAAGTTCCAAAACAAACCTCATTACATATGCGATCGTTTTAAAAGCTATAAAAATTACAGTATTTTCTGCTAGACAATAGACTATATAGGCATTATTTATTATACCCATGTTATTTAAACTATAGGTGTGCTTTTTATATCAATGGAGTCTATTTTAGATGCTTTTCATGGTCATGGGAGCAATCTTGCCCCTCAAATAATTAGAAAGAGAAAAGTAATTATTTTGACAACTTTAAGTTCTTTATTTCTTGTGACTTAACAAGGATTCACAAATTTTTCCTTCGAATCATTATTGACTATAATTTTCAAAATAATGTTAGAGGGGATGAATTATTTTACGGAGTAAACTAATGAGAATAAATAGAACGTACAATGCTCCTAGATATTCAACTACCTTCATCACTTCATTACCTGGTTCTATTTTTGAATTGCTAGACATCACAATAAATACAACAGAATAGCATACAATTACAAAAAGTAGAAAAATAATAATTTGGTCCATAATTTATCACTGAATTATTATTATGAACATTCATTTATTTTATTTTTCAAAATGGTCCCCTACCTATTGGAAACTATCTTTTTGGTCCACTTCTAATTAGGAATTATCTTTTTTAGTCCCCTAATTTTGATATTGATACTATATATAGTCCATTGAGCTAAACTTTGTTAACTCATGTGAAGAGACAAAGGCGACAATTTTCAATAAATAAAAAATCAATTTGAAGAATTAAATGCGTGAAGGATTAAAATAACAATTCAGTGATAAGTTAAATATTAAAATGATATTCTTCTCTTTCTCTTGTCCCAAAATTATTCATTATCTGTTTAATCAATCCAGATGAGAGATTTTGCTGATGAATTCCCTTCACTCCAACCTGGGGAAATACTTCCTGATTCCATATCATACACCCAGCATTCATTAGCAGTAGGGTGCCTAAAATACACAGTTCCTTCTAAGGTTGTCAAACTTACGATTCTAGGTAGACTCGTGAGAGGAGGTGTAAACTCGTAACGTAGAATCGTAAGAATTTACTTCTATTAATAAATTGAAAAAAATTTATATGTGAGGGACTATATTGATAAAAAAAATTTTATGAGTGACTTAATTGAGAAGTATTTTATTTGAGGGACCAAAATGAGAAATAAATTTTATAAGGAATCAAATTAATAAATAACTTATTAGTGAGAGACCAAAAGAAATTTTATTCATGTGGCCAAAATAAAATTCAAACTATAAAAAAAATATAAAAGGATATTATTAATAATGATATTATTTATGAAGGAAGAAATTGAAAAATATTCATATGAGGAACTAAATTGAAAAGAAATTCTATGAAGAACTAAATTAAATTAATATCTTACTTGTGAGGGATTAAAATGAAAAATAAGATTAATTTAAAAAGATACCCTACAAGTGAGGGACCAAAAAATTTTTTTACTGATTTTGTCAAATTAACATCAAGACTTGTATATATATAATTTTTGTCACATATATACAATAAATATCCATTATGGCCAAGTGGTAAGATGCTAGATGACCTCTTACACGTGGGTTCGAATAATGGTAAGCACATTTTGAGTTCGGCGAATTAACAACCATGGTTCCTTCTACATCCCACTTCACTTGCCACCACACACATACTACAATTACTCCCCACAAACACACTTTTTCCCCGAATGCACTCCAATTTAACCCAAGAGAGCCTCCCCATATTGAGCTCATAAATGCCCACATGATCCACAATGTTCACTGAGGCTCTCCTTGACCCAAGATAAACCAGTAAGATTTCCCCATCAGATTCAAGCAAATACTCTCTAAAGTGACCTGAAGAAACTGATGGACTAGCACTAGTAGCACTCAGGGCAATGATTTTAAAGCCAGAAGAATCATCATCATCAGTCTCTTCTATTACAGCAAGAGTACCCTGCAAACTCAAGCCATAGAACTTACCTCTGAAGCCAATGGCATTAGGGAACTGCATAATCTGCTTCTGCTTCTCTGGTTGACCCAAAGAGTGTGGCTCAGTGAGAGCACAGTCTTGTTTGATCCATTCAGGTTCTTCCCCCATTGGAGACCCTTTATTCAGTTTATAAAATGAAAAAGCAGGATAAGACATTCCTGTTAGAACCATGACAGTACAGTTTTTCTCTTTTGATGATGAAGACAGCACAGCGAGCTTAAAGGGTAACTTAAAATTCCAGAAGGGAAGATGGTACCATTCTCTCTCTATTGGATTCCAGAGATAGTAGATATAAAGGGGGTTCTCCCTCAGCCACAAGAATGCCATTGGAACAACCCGCATAGTCTTTCCATGGATACCTTGGCAAGGTCCTTAAGAGGGACCTGCACCAACACCCCCCAACCATGCAAGAGAATGAGGTACTGCAGGAACGACGCCATTTGATGTGGCTAAAGTACTTTTGGCTATTTGAACCATCAGGATAAAAGAGGTGAAGCCAAGAGAGTGTAGAATGTTGTGGCCTGTAGTGCCTTGGTGCTACTCTACGTGACTTTATCACACCCCCAAAATTGATGGTCTTCTCTAGGGTTTGGTGCCTTGCTATTATAGAGACAAGTTGGGTTGGAAGATCAGGCCAAGACTTAGACTTGTTGGCGTCTTTGTTGTCTAATGCTTGCTGGTGCTTCTTCTGGTTCTTTAGAGCCATTTTTGATAATGATAGATCGATGATGGGTTTGAGTGTTTAGAGTAAGCTTAAGAGTGTTATTATATAGCAAGTGCTAAAGTATGATGTTGTATAAGATATAATAATACTCTTAAGCTTACTCTTAATGCTTGGCCATTAAGAAAGAACACTACAATAATAAGAAAAGAATGTGGGTATTGCTAACTTTGGGGGTCATCTTGAGCAATATGGTTTTTGGTATTGATGCAGAGATTAGAAAACAATGTCATAAGAATAAAATATTATCTTATATTATTGAACAATTTTTATGATATGTATTTTATTAAAAATCCCAAATTTTATATTAATCCAATATTAATTTGTGTTTTTATTGATATATCATTACATTAATGTAGAAAATGTTTTAAAATATAAAGATAATGTTAATTTTTTATTGAAAGGAAAAAAAAGTCAAATGGAGTATCATATATAGGACAGCTTGCTCAAGCCTAGGTTGTCATTGTATTTGACTCGTTCTAAAGTTTTGTTTGGCACATTAAGTCTTTGTAGAATTTTAATACTATGCGGTGGGGTGTTTAGTATGATGTTGTATAAGATATAATATTTTATAAAAACATTATTTTATATTTGGTACAATAAATAACACTAGATAGAATAAGAATTAACTATTTTATAGAAAATGCTCATTACTTAAAAAAATTGTTTCATCCAAATTTGTTAGACAGTATTAACTTTTGGGAAAAAGAAAAAAAGTTTCCAAGCCTAAGGGGGAAAAACTCATGACAATAAAACATAAAAAGGGGTTTAGTTGTTGATGTGTCGAGTTACTTGACAGCAAACACCAATACATATATGGTTTTGTCATTAATTCATATGGACTGAATTTATATGTATTTTTTTTTATATTATTGTTATGTTATTATCTAATTAAAATATGATAAATGTTTGATATAATAATAATAATAATAATATATAATTTAATTTAAAAATAAAATAACTATTTATAATAATAATACACGTGTCATAAATCATTAAATAATTAACATAACAAAAATATAAAAAAATTTATATAAAATTTTTTAATTCATATATAGATATGTATGCATGAAACTACAAAACTATCAAATGTATTGTTTTCATGACCCTATTGGTGCAGTTAAAATAACCGTAGTAATAAAATTGAAAAGCATACTTGTTTCAACGAGGTCAAAATCATTATTTATATAAAACTTAATATTTTTATAAAAAGAAGTTTACAATATTAATATATCTTTATTTATTATGATATTTTTTAAAAAATAAATATTTATTATAATTAACTATAAAAAAAAAAAAATCATGTAGCACATTCTGGACCGTTTTGATAACATATCCAACTCCAAGTATTCAGATTTCAAATATAAAAATTCCTAATTATAGGGATGTCTTCCGCCTGGAAAATGAAAATCCAAATTCCTGCATCAAAGAGAATTTGAGAAAGCCAATCTATTAGCAAGATGAATTGACATAAAATCTGAAATTTGTGGAACAAATGATAATAGAAACCAAAAATTAAAGAAAAACGGTGCAAGGCAAGTGAAAGATCTGAAATTGAAGGTAAAATAAATATTATACTTTCCTGAATCAAATCAAAGGGATCCATGAGCAAGATTAATTGAAGCTGGTTTATTCTTTGTTTTTCTTTTCAGAATTTCAAGATTGGAACTCTCTATTCAATATGAACATTTTTGGGAATTCAAGCTTGGTACAATCTGTCCATATAATATACATTAATGAATATGTTACTCTGTTAACATTCAGCTTGCTGTAAAACAATCAACAAAAATAGTTCAGCAAAATGTTATGTGAATATAATAAAACCAAGACCACTAAAAGGCTAACTGGACAAAGGTGGGACTGAAGAAAAACAATGAGTAAAATATCATTTTTGTCCCTTAATTATTAGTTCAATTTTAATTTGATCATTTACTAATTTTTAATCTTAATTTAGTTCCTAACTAATTTTTAATCTCTATTTAATTTCTAATATATTAGTTTAGTGTTAATTTAGTCTTTCCTTAATATAAAAGTTAGCACATTTGGTCCCTCAGTTTTAATTAAATTTAAATTAAATATATTAATATTTATATTAATGAAAGACTAAATTGATACTAAACTAGTAAATAAGGGATCAAATTGAAACTCAAAAATAATAATAAACCAAATTGAGACTAAATGTCAATGATAGACCAAATTGAGATTGTATTGATAGGCCAGGGATCAAAATGATGTTTTACTCAAAGACTTAGATTTAATATTTTGAGGCAAAGGGAAGTACACTTATGGGTGGGTAGATGCTCCCTCAATTTTTGAAATTACATGTACAAGATACATAATATTAATATTATGCCCCCCAAATTTTAATATTTTGGACTCACTCAATAATCATGGATATATAGAATAATCTAATGTATTTTCTTCCTTATTTAATATTTTACCTCAATAAATTCACATATGTATTATATGTCTTAAAAATGTTTTATAATTATTATTTTTTATTTTTCTTTTTTCTCATTCCATGTTCATTATATCCTCTTCTACACATTTCTCTTTTTCCCTTATTTTATTTTATTTTATTACTATTTTTTCACTTAATAGTAATTACTCCTCTCTCTCTCTCTCTCTCTCTCTCTCTCTCTCCCCCTCCCATGGACACCTCTCCCTTAACGTGTTGTTTGGTTCTTTCGTCTTTATTCAGTCCTCTCTCCACGTCTGCCTCCTTAGTGTGACAAAGAATCTAGAGGGATGAATAGGCTCTTCTAACATAAAAGATCAAGAAAAACTGTTTAAAAACTTTTTTGATAGTAATATATAAAAAACAATAAACTAATTTCAAACAAAGATAAAACAAAAATTTTCAATTAACTTTGTTTTGAGACAAGTTAACTGATTTCAAATAGAAACAAAGAATGTACAATATAATGATGATAAATTAACTTTAAATTAAACATAGTTAATTGAAATGTAACAACCAATTAAAGAGATTAGGGAGAGAAAAGGAACAACACCATGTTGATTTGGTACAACTTGTTTACGTCTAGTCACCTTAGTACCTAAGGAATCTTTTTCACTATTTTAACATGCTTACAACACTTTCTCAAAAGTTTTTTTTGTATTCACCTCTAACACAAGATTTTTTATATTCACCTCTAATATAAGATTTTTATGCAATAGAGGAAGTTTATAAATGAGAAAAATAATATTTGATAACTCTTACAAAGGAAATGCAATATAGGCACACTATAAAAGCTTCCAAAAACAAAATAAACCATATACAAGCTCACAATTAGCTCTATTTTTATGCAAAATAACTTTCAGATTTGTGTGTCCTTTGAAGAACTATATCCCTTTTTATAGTCTTCAAGAAGCTAACAGTCGCGAAGGGATTTTATTTGAATCTTTAGTTCTCCAACATCTCCAAGTAAATTTCTCCCTTCCAATCCCTTTTTTTCAGCATTTGCAAAATCATAGACAAAGAGGAGAAGCAGGAAAAAGACTATCCTTTAATGCCCATTAATATTTTGATCATTAGAGACAAATAAGGAGTAAAAGAGAATAATAAAGTAATCATGCATTTAATATTATTGAATTAGTCAAGCATTTAAGATGATTGAAATCATAGTTGTTAACTCAGCGAGTTAACTCAGTTAACTCACCGAGTTAACGTTTTAACATGTGAGAAATGAGTTAACTTGGCTTCTAACTTGGTTCCAATTCTGACTTGACCTAACTCATGAGTGACTCAGTCTAACTCGGTCGAATTAGTGAGTCACTACCGAGTCAGGCGAGTTGAGGCAAGGCTTAGTTCAAAACGTTTAACCACTTAAGCTAAGATGGATATTCAATATACATAAGACAAAAATTATATATATACAAGTCTTAATTTTAATTTGGCCAAATAAGTAAAATCTTTTTTTGGTCTCTCACTTGTAGGGTATTTTATTAAATTAATCCCTTATAAAATTAATTTTTCATTTTAATCCCTCACAAGTAAGATATTATTTTAATTTAGTCTTTCATAAATTTTTTTTTCAATTTAGTCCCTCATATGAATATTTTTCAATTTCTTCCTTCACAAATAACATCATTATTAATAATACTCTTCATATTTTTTTATAGTTTGAGTTTTATTTTGGCCAAATATATAAAAACTCTTTTAGTCTCTCACTAATAGATTATTTATTAATTTAATTCCTTATAAAATTTATTTCTCATTTCAGTCCCTTAAATAAAATACTTCTCAATTGAGTCACTCATAGAATTTTTTTTATCAATTTAGTCCCTCACATATAAATTTTTCTCAATTTATTAATAGAAGTAAACTCTTACGATTTTACGTTATGAGTTTACATCCCCTCACGACTCTATCTAGAATCGCGAGTTTGACAACCTTGATTGAAATAATTAAGCATTCAATATGATTAAAATAGTCAAGCAATTAAGATTGTTGAAATAATCAAGCATTTAAGGAACTGTTTCTTTGTTATATACAATTCTTTATATAATTTTTAAATTTTTTATGCTATTATTAGTTATCGAATACACTTATAATATGTTTATATATATATATATATATGAAAGTCAAATCCAAGATATATAGCTAGTTTTTGCTTCTAGCCCTTGAAAACTTTTATTTTCTTTCAAAAGTTATAATCTAACAAATTTGGATGAATACAATATTTTAAGTAAACGACATTTGTGTCAAAATATTTTATTTTTATTTTATCAAGTGTTATACAATATGTATTATATTCTTACATATTATAATATCTTATAGGGAAAATTAAACTTTTGATACTTATAGTTTCACTTCATTTTTTAATATGGTCCTTCTAGTTTAAGTGAAAATTAAGACCATATCATCATATTTTTAGAGTAATGTAAAATTTACAATAAAAATATAAATCAGTTGGGTCTTAATTTGATTTTTTTTTATAATTTTTTATTTAATATGTACGAAAAAATTACAAACTACTTATTAAAATCTAATAGTCCACAATATTAGTGTTGGATTTACATTATATCCAAAATTATCTATGCTCTGGCCATTTGACTGACTGATGAAAAATAGATAGCTCAGGGTTGCAAAAAGTATTATACTTATATACTATTAATATAATTTTTTAAAACTAATTTTTTATACTGTTGCAATCAATTAAAAATTGCAACTATTTTTCTCTTGACATAACTCACAATCTTATTTTGATTTTATTTAATGTGGCAGCCTGTGACTCAATGAAATATACAAGGACGCAGGCACGCTCCATCCTCATTTACGAAGGGAGTTTTCTAGCCCATTCCCTCACTTCTTTCCACATTTAATTTTTTTTTAAATAAATAACATTAATAAATTTTATGTTAAAATGAAAAACTTAGTTTAATGTTCATAATATATTTTAAACATTCTGCAGTGGAATTATAGGAGAGAAATAGAAAGGATTTAGAACTTATTTTAATTAAAAATTGATCTTAATTTTAAAATTAATAATTCTATAAACAAGTTTATTTTATTTTGAAAATTAAGTATTTCGATTATTAATATTATTTTTTAAAATTTTCATAAAATATATCTTAGACTATGTTTGGAAGTTTAGAGGAGGATGAAATGAAGTGGTCATTAATGGAATGACATAGAATGGAATGGAATGATTTGAGTAGATATATTATTTGAAAGTTTTAATGAGAAAATAGAGAGACTTTTAAATTTGTTGTTTGGAAGTTATAATTAAATGAATGGAATGGAATGACCAATTGATTACTTTTTCCAATATTACCTTTTATAATATAAACACAACCAATAAGTTATAGTTGTTTTTTCACTTTCTTTTATTAACTCTCTTATTTTTTCTTTCTTTTGATTTCTCAACTCACAAAAATGCAATATAATTATGAAATAAAATTAATATATATATATATATATATCTTATGTAAACAATTTATAATATATAAAAATTATTTATTTTAAAATTGTTTTGAATAAATAAATAATGTAATTATATATAACAACTGTACGCTAATCACCGTTACCTCCATGTGTGAATCATCCAGTGGGAAGAAACATTTTGGATAAGATGATGCAAAACCCTTATAGTTATTAAATTAAAAAAAGGTATAGTAGTAATATTAATTATTGAACCACTCCCTTCCACTCTTGACCTTCCAATTTGAGGGGATAGAAAAAATATTTTGAATGGTTTGGAGACCCTCCCTTGCCATTCCATTCCTTTTTAAAAAAAATATCAAAACATACATTTTACTTAAATTGATTATCCTCTTCCTTGTCATTCCATTTGTGACCCCATCCAAATATAGCTTTAGATAAATTTTGTTTTTGGTTTATGGGTGTGTATTTGCGGACAAGCATCTCACAGTAACAAACTTTGACAAGATAATCTCATTACCCGCTTGTTTGATTATTAATATTATTTTAAAAAGTTTTCAAAAATTAATCACCAATACACGCTTATAAATAAGAAACAAAATTTATTTGTAAGCATATTTTCTAATTTCATATTACTGCAAGATACTTGTTTAACAAGTACACACCTGTAAACTAAGAAACAAAATTCACCTGATAAAAATTTCTAAAAACAATATTAATAATCTGATTCTCAATTTTTAAACTAAAATAAACTTGTTTATAAAATTATTATTGCTTTAATTAATCTCAATTCTGAACACTTTTATAATCCCCATTTCAAAATATTTAAAATATATTTATACATTTTAAATTAATAGAATTTATTTTAATATAGAGTTTATTAATTTTTAATTTATATTAAAAATAGTTTTTAAAAATGCGGGTCACTTGCTTTGTTAATCCACGACTAAATAAAGATTAAGTAGGACTATGAATTGACACAACCATAACCTTCTAAAAATAACTTTCTAAAAAAAGCTGCAATATTTGACAGACCTCAATTGTATAAAATTTTTCCTTAAAAAATAAAAACAAAATATGAGTAGAAAACATTTAGCTGCGTAGGATTTGGGCCATTTATTATTTTGATATGAATGTGTAAGTCAAAAAGTCTATATGAATTTGTTATTAAACCACACTCTCCTTAATCTTTATTTCAACACTAACCACTTATCATCATTATCGTTGTAAAATATGGCTCTAAAATAGCAGAGGAAGCAGAAGCAAGTATTAAACAACAAAGAAGTCAACAAGTTTATTATTTTAGAAGTTTGTTGCTTTAATTATAATTATTGGCAAATACTTATTAAATTATTAAAATAACTTATTATTTATAAAAACAATTAACAATCAATAATATTTTGTCATTTTAAAAGGAGAAAAATACACTTTTGATCCCTTACTTATTACAAAATTGTTATTTTGGTACTTTACTAATTGAAATACCTATAATAGTCTCTCACTCATTAAAAAATGTCACACTTGGTCATCCACTTTTTAAAAAATTACCAAATTTAGTTCATTTGTCAAACTTTAAACCCTAAATTGAATGGACTAAATTTAATATATTTTTTTAAAAAAGTATAGGACCAAATGTAATATTTTTCGATGAAAAAGAGATTATTTTAAATATTTCAATGAGTGAAAGACTAAAATGATAATTTTGTAATAAATTAAGGGCCAAAAGTATATTTTACTGATTTTAAAAGTAATATTTATGTATTAGTAAATAAATTATTAATTATAGTGTTACATTTTTTACAACGTAATCTTTTTTAAAAAAATCCATATATAAGATTTATTTTTTAAAAAATTGTATAGATATTGTGGCTTTGGGAGGGGGCCATGGTCCCTTTGGTTCCCCTCCCTCTCCCATTATGTGTACTTATATTCATGAAAAGGCATTGCTTGCACATGCACGGTATGCATGATTTGAATCAAATAATTTTTTAAAAATATTATTTCAAATGCTAAATGTGGTGTTAACTAAAGAAAGCATATTATCATGTCTAATTAAGAAAAACCAAAATGTTTTCTAAAATTTTCATGGTATTTGGAATAATTTCCAAGAAAAAAATATATTTTAAGAAGTCTCTGAGGCACTGAGGCATCCAAAATGAAATATTTTGCAAAAGGAATATTATAAAATATGGAAAAAAAAAAAAAGCAAGCACAATTAGTAATATATTTTCACTTCGTGGAGGCGCACAAAAATCCCTTCCATCACCTCCAACACTAAAGCACTAGATAATAGAATAATTTTTAAGTCCTTATAACAAGAGACAGACCCTTAATATTCTATTTTAGAAGATACCATAAACTCAAGTAAATTTGTCCATGCTTAACTCAATCCTTGTCTGATTATCAAATACCAGTTTTTCCTCACTTGATCTCTTATATCGTATATTTCTTTTCTTAAAGGTTCACATACATTCCCATGAAGTATTTTAATTACAAAAGTTGGAATAACTAAATAAATAAATAGATAAATAAAATAAATAAATAATAAAATAGAACCAGCCTATGGGACCTAAGTGGTTAATAGACTACCCAATTTCATTCCATTAAGTGGGCCAATTACACAAATTGTAGCATTTAGGAAAAGACACCGAATCTTGGTAATACCACAAGCCTTTAAATTTAAAAAATTTCCTCATGAACTACCATAATTAACTATATATATATATGAAGTATTTATTTAATGGAGAAACCAAAAAAAGTACCACTACTTATATAGCGGCAAAAAAAAATGAAAGTAATTTATTTATTATTAATATTATGGTTATTTACTCTAATGTATTTCAACTCATTATTTGATTATTATAGTTTCTATCTCCCTTGACTTATTTGCGAATTATTTCCACTTAGAAGCTATTATTTGCTAGGTTATAAGGAATGTGTATTCACTAATGGCTTGCCAAACTATGTTCAACCAATATCCAAGCCAATCAAGTGACCTCACCATTTCCCTTATTTATCTCATTTTATTTTATCTTCTATAATAATAATAATAATAATTAGAACTAAATAAATTGGAAAGACAAAAAGTGCTTTTCTCTTGGAAAGTGAAGGAAAAAATTGTAAACAATGAACGTTAGGAAGTAGTTGAAAGAGCTTGCAAATCCTTTGGCTCCAATTTCCCATTATGTTCATATTCCCTTTCCATTCTTAACGATGTTGATGTCCATTATTATCTTCCTTTCCATTATCCCATATGCATTTTCTTTATTCAACTTCACTAGTTTCAATACCACTAATAGGAGCATATTTTATGAAGGCTCAACAAAATTTCATAGATTATGCTCTTATAAGTGGTATTGAAATAGATTAGGCTAACATTTATAAATACAAATATCCTCTTATTCCAATGACATTGAAAATTCAAAATACAAGTAAAATATACTTTTAAGAATGAGCATTTGTGGTTCATTTCAAGGTTGTCAAACTTGCAATTCTAGGCAGACTCGTGAGGGGGCGTAGACTCGTAACGTAAATTCATAAGAGTTTACTTCTATTAATAAATTGAGAAAAATCTATATATGAAAGACTAAATTGATAAAGAATTCTATGAGGGACTCAATTGAAAAGTATTTTATTTGAGGGACCAAAATGAGAAATAAATTTTGTAAGGAATCAAATTAATAAATAACCTATTACTGAGAGACCAAAAGAGATTTTATTCATTTGGCCAAAATAAAATTCAAACTATAAGAAAATATGAAGGGCACTATTAATAATGATGTTATTTGTGAATGAAGAAATTAAAAAATATTCATATAAGGGACTAAATTGAAAAAAAATTTTATAAAGGACTAAATTAAAATAATATCTTACCTATGAGGGATTAAAATGAAAAATAAATTTTATAAGGGATTAATATAAAAAAATACCCTACAAGTGAGGGACCAAAAAAAAGTTTTACTCATTTAGCTAAATTAAAATGAAGACTTGTTAATATGTAACTTTTGTCATTTTTATATTGAACATTTATTATGATCAAGTGGTTAGTACTTTGTTTTTTTGCAAGCGGGTTCAAATATGGTGGGGTGCATTTTGAACTTTGAAGGAGATTATCGCCCAACACAATAATGACTTGCCAATTAGACCAAATTAACTTGATTTTGCAGGTAAAAATACTAACTCGACGAGTTAATTCACCAAGTTAACAACCACAGTTCATTTTATCATACACACAATCATTTCATAAAAACTCCGGTGTCAAATATTGCATAGTGGTTAAATAATAATAAAACATACTATACAAACTTTGAATGACACATTTTAAATAGCAAGAAACAAATTGATATGGGATTAAATCTAACCGTTAATATTTTTATTTTAATAATTGTGAAAAATTTTAATAGTATAAATATTTATATTTTAATAAAAAATTACAACAATATTATCTTTTCTCAGAACCTTCCTACCAGCCTTAATATGAAATGGGTGTTAAAGGCGTCCAAGAAACTTTTTTCTTGCATGCAGATTAATTTGTCTCTTTATGACAAAAATGTTCAGCTTGTCAAAATGAGGGGTCCACAATTAATTTAGTTGTATTTCTTTGCCATAGTAAATAATTTTATGATCAAAATAGTTATAAGACCATGCTGTAAATATATTTAACTTTAACTATCAACTTTTTTAGTTTGATCAAAGATCAGGACTAAGGAATTCGTAAAATAAATTTTGTAAATTAGTCGTAAAAAACCATCAAAATTTAAATTTAAACCTATACAAGTGCCCCTAATCTAATATTGAGATTTTATAAATCTATAGAGATGGAGGAAAAGGAAAACAAGAAGGGTATGGTTTGAAATTGTGGCCAAATATTACCACAAGCCTCTCTTCATTTTGGTCAGATTGTACTAATTGCTTAACCATGAACTCAAGATCAATTATTTGGACACGATCAAATAAGTTAGAGGCTCTGATGAATTTAAACTCATATATTTTAAGAGAAGGCTCAGAATCATGATCATGCAATTTTTTGAGTTTGAAATCACTAACTTCCATTTGCTTCCGTAAATTCATATGTTGTGTCACACATTCAACAACAAATGAGACCTAAAAAAATTACCTAAAGCTTAAAATTCTCTCACCTCACAGGTTACTCTTTTGATATAAGCTCTCATCGTAGCTCCATTCATGACAATTCCTGCTTCTCTTCGTTGAAACCTAAGTGGTTTGTGTTATGTTCCATTTCTCTCTTTTCTGGTTTTCTAGTATTCCACAAATTGCGAAACAAGGGAGCTTCTTTTCACTTCAAGTAAAAAAGCTTACATGAAAAAGAAGAAAAGAAATTCATCTCAATTTATTATGTAAATATGTAAGGCAGCAATGGGAGAAATGACATAAAAAGATGTGTTTGATTGTGAAGACCAAGAGAAAAAGCTATCACTTAGGTAGCATGTGTAATCCCTGAAGCACTACACTAGCACTTGAGGAAGAAGAGGTTGAAGATGTAAATGCAACGACACTACTAGCATTGAAGGTAAGTGCAGGACTCTCTGATTGCAGAATAGGCAAAGCAGCTTCGACATTAAGCACTTGAACAACTTGTCTAATGGTAGGCCTTAGAACATAATCTGGGTGTGCACACCAAAGTCCAACCATCGTCAACCTCAGCATTTCTTGATCCTTGAAGTCCCCATTTAGTCTTTGATCGGCTGCTTCAAGGATACTATTTCTGCTGTACAGTTTCCAAACCCAATCCATAAGAGAAATCTCTTCTTCTTTGGCATTGTGTTCAATTGCTTTTCTCCCACAAGCTATTTCTAAAGCCACAACTCTGAAACTGTACACATCAGACTCTACTAGCCTTCCCTTTGGTGGCATATTCTGGAGCCATATATCCAAATGTGCCTGCTAAAATTGTTGTTTTAGACCCTTTTCCATGGTCCACAAGTCTAGCCAACCCAATTATTTTTTAATTGTCTTTAATATAATTATTTTTTATTGATTTTAATGTTATATTTAACCATTTTCTTCTTTTAACATAGTTGTTATCAAGAGTTATAGTTCTATGAGTTCATAATTTAATATAAAGTTTAATCTTCCAAAAAATAATTAGATTATTTTGTCTATCTACTTCGTAGTTTCTTTGAATTTCATAAGCTTTGTTTAATATTTAGTTTGAGTGCTTTAATAAAAGTTCTATAAATATATATTAGGAGTGTGAAATTTTTTTTGGTAGAGTTTACTTCAATGTTATACAATCACTTGAATTTTTTTCTTGAAATTGGAAATAATTCCTAAGTTATAACAAAGCCATATTGTAGCAATACATGATAAACAAAATTAAATTGATCTCATCATACAAAGAGTGAATATCTATATCATGTTAATTAGAGGCAATGCAAGTTGTTAATTTTTGTTTGTTTGGTTTTTCTTTTTTTTGGTCCTTGAATGCCATTATGCATATGAAGCACAATTTTTAAATTTTGAGTTACAATATATAAAAAAAGATATCTCATGAAATGTGAATTTAAATAAAATTAATTTAAAGATTAATATAAGAACAAAGGGAAAGAATTACAAAATTAAAAATGGGATTTTATAATAATTGGAATAAGATTAATAATTTCTAAGTTAAAATATATATTGGTAATTTTTCCTAAACATAAACTATATGTTTTACAATTACATTAGTAATAAAACACTATGTTTTACAATTCAATATCAATTACTAATTTTAGCTCAAAGGTTTAATATAATTGCAATTTCAATTTATAGGCACTCCAAAAACTTTTGGTATTTACAATTAATGTAGTTCATGAATTGAATATAATATGCAAATTAAATTTAGCCTTCTTCATTTCTCTAAATTCTACTGGCACAAAGAAAAAATAACTATTCCTAGACAAGAGTACACAACTCAAGTCCAAAAAAACATCACTTCTCAAGATAGTGACAATGACAATGTATTGAAAGTTCAAAAGGCAATTCTCTCAGAGAAACATAAATAACATTAATCTAAGATATATACTTATAAAGTAAAATAGATTGATACATTTATTTTTATACATATAACTATTTGATATTATTAGTATTACCAATAAATTTACATTATCTAATATATCACGTTTTATTATATAGTCTCAACAATCAATGTTGAAATCAATAATTAAATAATAAATTCAATAAAATCACAAAATTACTATTTTGGTCCTTCACTTATTGAAATACCCAATATAGTTTCTTACTCATTGAAAAATATTACACTTTGTCTTCGTTTTTTCAAAAAATTATTAAATTTAGTCATTTTACCAAAACCTAAACCCTAAATTTAAGGGATTAAATTTGATATTTAAAAAAAAAAATATAGAACTATTTTGAGCATTTCAATGAGTAAGAGACTGCAATGACAATTTCGTAACAAGTAAGGAACCAAAAATGTATTTTACTCGAATAAGAAATAAGACAAATGAATAAGAAACATTCTTAACAAGTTGGGATCTTCATTCTGAAAATTGTGCAAAATAAGAAACAAGACAAAAGACGTAGGGAATTCCAATCCTGAAAATTATGATAAAAATCTTAGACTTGATTATATAGACTAACATAAGTGGTGGCTGCAAGGTATCACTACCATTTTTCAAGTTGTCATGTTGAGATTTTAATATTTCCTTCCACATCTAAGAAGCACTTGAGTATTTATGAATGATTTCTAACTATTCTTTTTTATGATACTTTGTTGTTAAGGTTTTGAAAAAGAAGGAAAAATGTGGACTCAGTCATAAAGGATTAATTTGTTAAGCACATGAGTGGTCAAAAACCTAATCCACCTTTTGATTGAGGCCAAAACAATTTATTTCAACTAAACATGTAAATTATGTGACAATCTTCTTAACCCAAAAATGAAAAAGTTCATAGATCAGGCCAACACACTTATATTGGGAGAGATTTAACCAGGCCAATTTTTTTTTTTTTTTTTTATTTTTACTAGATTAGATCAGGTTTAGTTTTATTTTTTTTATTAAAAATATCATTTTTGTAATATATTTTTATTTTTTAAAGTAAAATTTTAATCATTTTCTATTCTGAATTGTTTTTCATTTCATTTCAAAGCAATGGTTTTTATTTATAAAAAAATATCTTTTATGAATTTAACATTAAAAAAATGAGAAGATTTGACTAGACTTAATCACTTACTGAGTCAGTCTAAGTCTCGAGTTTAAACAAAATGTGGTCATATAACAGTACTAGGTTTCAAGTTGTGTGCAAATCCTTGGCCCGTGTTTACTCATAAAGTTTATTATATAATTTCTTGAGTAATTCAAACATGAGAAAGAATAAATAAAACAAAAATTTATTACAAGTTTGATCAAAGTCATTCAACTGGCATGGGACAACAATTTTGATTTTCACTCTTGTATTTGTGCATAAACTTTTTAATCAGAGTCTATTTGACACACCATATAGAATAAAATTGTATAAGCTTATATAATGTGATTAGCTTTTATCGTGCATTTGGTGCATACATTAGATTATATTAGCTTATACATTCAACTCCAATTAACCTTACTTAATACAATCTAGTGTTGTATTACTAATCAAGCTCTCTTGGTCTTATTAGACCTAATTATATTAATAATATATTAAAAATATTTAAGTTTTTACTTTTACTCTAACCCTTCGCATATCAAATATTTCTCAATTTAGTTCTTCATATAAATTTTTCTCAATTTAGTCCCTTGTATATTAGTTTTTTTTTCAATTTAATCCTTTATTTTCAATTTAGTTCTTCATATATCTAAATTTCTATATTCAACCCCTCACAAACTAAATTGTTATTAATAATAATCTCAAATATAAGTTAAATAAAAAAAATGCAAATTCATATAAAATTTTCTCAATTTGGTCCATTACATATAATATATTTTTTAATTTTATCCCTCATTAGAATTATCTTTTCAATTTAGTTCCTCACAAAATTGTCTTAAAAAGTGAATTAAATAAAAATACAAAATGTAATAAATTTTCTCAATTTGGTCCCTCATATATATGATATCTTTCAATTTGATCTCTTGTAGAATTTTTTTCCTAATTTAGTCCCTAAAAATTTTTTTTTTTCAATTTAGTCCCTTACATATATGTATATTTCTCTATTTGATTCCTCACAAATAAAATTGTTATCAATCATATCATTGAAAAATAAGTTAATTTAAAATATATGAACTTATAGAATATTTTATGTTTTGATCCCTCGCAAATAATTTTTTTCAATTTGATCCCTTATTGCACTATCTTCTCAATTTAGCCCCTCATTGAATTATTTTCTCAAATTAGCCCCTTACATATGGATGTTTCTCCATTTGATCCCTCACAAATAAAATTGTTATCAATAATATCCTTAAAAAATAAGTTAATTTAAATATTATGAAAATTATTGATAATGATTTTATATGTGAGAGACTAAATTGAGAAATAGGTGACAGACCAATTTGAAAAATATCATGTTCGTAAGGGACTATATTGAAAAATAAATTTTATGACAGACCAAATTGGGAAATACTCCATATGTGGGGACTGAAATGAGGTTTTAATTATTTTTTAATTTAAAATTTTAATTTTGCTTGTTCCACCTTAAATGTCTATTGACATGTTACTTTTGATATAAATGTGTCTACGTGAAATAACAAAAATCAAATTCTTTTTCTTTGAACATTTTGATGTATAAAATATCGTGCTAAACAAGGCATGTGTTAAGCCTTCTTCTATTAGACTCAATACTACCTTGCTCAGGAAGGTAGATTCTGTGAATGGGTATCAGTCAGCTTCTTCCACCATTTCATTGCCTAACAAACCCAGGAACTTCCATCGGTCATTCGGTGCTACAAAGACCAAGAGAAAGAAGATCAAGTCTGGATCATATTGTTGCACCCATAGTCGATTATTTCTCTTGGAGGCTAGGAAGGCTGGAGATGACGACAAAGGAAGGAAGAAAAATTGGGTTTTGGATTGCGTCAGAATGATTAAAGGGGGAAGAGGCCCAAAACAATTTCTGTACTACTTATTTATTGGGCCTTATTTGAGAATAACTAACAGTAATAGTTTAGCCCAGTTATTGTCCCTTATTAATCAGTCCAAACTCGATACCCAACCAGAAGAGAAAATGGGTAGGGCAAAAACGCAAATGCACTTGTTTTTTAGGTGCAAGAATATGCAAGCTCTAGTACGTCTTCCACCTGGTGTGATTAATTGGAAATTTCAAATATGTGGCGACATGGATGAAAAACACAATATCAGCTACTGCAAAAAGAAAACTACTACGAAGATGATTTGAATTGAGGAGAGCAAGAAGGGGATTCTCATATTTAGTGCATCCGTTACAGTTATACTGATTCCAAGCGTTGAAGCAGCTTTGGTTGATTCTTGAAAGATTTTAGAAGCAGCAGTAGCTGGTGACCAAACAACTAGAATACTACCTAGGAAGAAGAGAAGCGACGAAGGCATAGCCATGATCAAATTCAATGCCACTTTCACAAAACTGGTAAGAGAAGGTAATCAGATAAGAGGGCGACTAGAGACAATATAGTCACTAAAAACACTTCGGAAGAGGCGTGGCTCTGATACCAAATGATGAAACCCAAATTCTACTAAAGTATTATTTATGTATACTCAAGCCAGTATCCTCTTGATTGAGAGCAATACAACAAATGTAAAGTGACAGAAATAAAGAAACAAAGCAAATGGTAGATATTACCTAGGTTTCGAGAGGCTAGGACTCTCCAACCTCTGCCTCCTAGACCGTGCTCTTCATTCAAGTTGATTACTTAGTTTATTATTCATGAGATATGGTTCTTCACCCTCTAAAAATGTTACCATAGTTGGATAGGTCTTCAGAGTTCCGCAATTCCAGTTGGCCTAAAAGGTTTTACAAAAATGTCTGTAGTTTGTCGGGTTTTGTTCCGAAACAGCAAAGGAGACTTTATAGTATTTCTTCCATTCAACAACTTTCCGACCCAAGTTCTGAAGTTATCTAATGTCCTGACGACATAACAACTTCTGTTCCCAGTATTAATGTTTGATGATTGAATACAGTGGCATTTATATTGGAATTATTTTTTTTTGGACAAAATATTTTATTGGGATTTTTCTATTATTCAAAAAATTGAATTCTAGACAAGAAATTTAATTAATATTGTGGCATGATTATTTGATTACGTTCTCTACGTTTGGGCTTTATATGCTTTGATTGATAGAGCAAAATTTGAGGCCCAATCTTGGTTATGTAGCATGGATACTTCCGAAGACACATTTTCTTGGTTTGTGTTGCTTTCACCCTTCACTAAAACAAATAACTGTAAACAGAAGTCTGATCGTGACACTTTCCCTGCGGAATTGCAAATCCTAGCGTTATCAGCTGTTGATTGACATCAATGGAGTACCATTTCTTCCCATTAGTACTACACACTAATTGGAAGTAAATGTCAAAAGTAAAAATTAACTAGTTCATGATTCAACAAGATTCGGTAGAAGCACAGACATTGTTAACGTAAATTGGAAGCAAGTATTCAAATAGAAGCACAGAGAATATTAGTCTTGCATGCCAAATATTCGTATTTAAAAATTAAATTAGAAGCAAATAATAAAGAAAAGCAATCATGATTATTCACGTTATAAGAATTGTCATAATTTATACCCAACACAATAAAGCATATATAAAAAAAAAAAAAAGAATTATTTACATTGGTCCGTTATATATGTTGATGGAGTTATAATGAAAATTATCACTCAATCTTAACTTAAAAAGAGAAATTATAGACATTGAATTCCATCGGATCTTTTCAATATATAAAACATGATGTAGGATTAAAATTCATTCTCCATGCAAAACTAATTTCCTTACTGTAATATATTGAATTGCATGAAACATGGAAAAACATGGAAATATTTGTAAAGGCTACAGAAAGAAGCTCAACCTGAGCAAAAGAAAAGATACACCGAAGAGAGTGGAGGACATTGTAAGACATGACCCCTGCTACCCTTGCTTATTCTTTACACTATATCTCTTAATCTGGTCCAGGAACAGTTTTATTTATTTCTAACTTTTTTCAACCTACGATTCTAAACTTCTCTCATAACGAATGTGGTTCAAGATTATTATTTGATTTAAGATTCATTAACTTATCTATGATTTTTAGTTTATATAGAGTCCTTGATTTTGTGGCACAACTCAATGAATGTACGTAAGTGCTGCTGACGAACTATTATAGCCATTTTGATCTTAAAGTTAATGATACAATACAAAAAGAGAGAACTGTTTATGGAACTTCAAAATTGGGGGATATAAATTATTAGATAAAACTTATATATTATTCTTTATATACTTATATCAAATTTCCTAATCAATTAATGATGTCTAGACAATTTTTACACCTCATTTACTTTATTATTAACATTATTTATTTTTACCTTTTAAAAAATTATTCACATGTCATTAGATAAGTGAAAGAACTTGATATAAATATATAAAGAATAGTATATACATTTTTTCTTAAATTACTAGCTTTGGGTATAATTTTATACCCGTTGATGTATTTATAATTGGCGGAACCTAAAGCATAATTTTCTCTTCTTCATGTTGTTAAAACGTTGACACGCTAAAACATAAACACTGAGGACTCCATTAGTCATTGGTAAAATATTCAATTTTTAATCCTCCTGACATGCTATAATGCATATATACTTCAAAAAATGACACATGTAAAACATTCTTATTACAGACCACCTGACACTTAAAATTACATACAATCACTTGAATTATTTGTGTTGCTATGTTGTGTTAATTTCGTGCCCAGTGCCTAAGTCAATGTTCAGGTGTCCTAGCAGAGTGAATTTAAGTAGCTGATATTGAAATCTTCTCATTTGAGGTTTAGTACAGTACCGCCTAGGAATCTCAAGTGGAATGAGTACAATAGATAAGACTAGAACATAATTTGGGTGTTTTTCCAAATGGAAAATGAGAATATGTTTACCAAAGAAACTAATATCTTAAAGAGCTCGAGCTTCACTTTCCATGCCGGTGCAAAATTTTAGGAATATCTGTTCAATATCAAGTATAGACTATATCACAATTGTTTCAAGCAACAGTTTAGAATCTTCAAATGAAAATTCAGACAAAATCTTTACTTAGCTGTGCATATTTTATTTTCCTGATTGCTGTAATTTAAATCCCAGAAATATGTGTAACGCATGTATGCACATGTATACAAGAGTCAGAATTAACTGTAGCGCGAGAGCAGAAGTGACACAGAAGGCGAAACATCATCGGAAGTTGTAGTAAAACCAGATGAGTGTGTGTTGGAACTAAAGCTTGTGTTCCGGTTTTGTCCTACCTCTGAAACATTGGAGCTGGATGGAGCTGAAGATGATGACTTCACTGGAAGTTCAATATATGTTGGTACAGGTAAACATGATGGAAGACTAGGGAATGGAGCTTCAAAATTAAGCACATGAATTGCTTGCCTTATTGAAGGCCTATTATTATGACTAGGATGAGTACACCAAAGCCCTACAATCATCAAGCATTTGATTTGATCCAGGTCAAAATCTCCATTTAGTCTTGGATCAACTGCTTCAAGAATTCTCCCACTTCCATAGAGTCCCCATAGCCAATTCACTATGTTTATTTCATTTTCTGGAGCGTTGGGGTTGATGGGTTTTCTTCCACATGCTATCTCCAAAGCAACAACTCCAAAACTATACACATCTGATTCCTTACTAGCTCTACCAGTAATAAAACATTCAGGAGCCATGTAGCCCATAGTACCAGCCAAAGCTGTAGTTTGTGCACCTTTTGCATGGTCTACAAGCCTTGCTAACCCAAAATCTCCGAGTTTTGCATTGAAGTTTGAGTCTAGCATGATGTTGCTTGATTTTATGTCTCTGTGAACGATGCATTGTTCCCATTCTTCGTGCAGGTATAGCAATGCAGAGGCCAAGCCTTGAGCTATCTTAAATCGCACTGCCCATTTCAGCAACCTTTGGTCCTCGAAGAGATGATAATCTAAGCTTCCATTTGGCATATACTCATAAACTAGCAATAGTTCTGTTCTCTCATGACACCATCCTATTAGCTGCACCAAATTTCGGTGCCTTAGTTGACTGATAATTCTTACTTCTGAAGCAAACTCCTTTATTCCTTGTTTAGAACCCTTTGATACTCTTTTTATGGCAACATAGGAGTTTGAATCTTTGAGAAAACCTCTATAAACACCCCCAAATCCTCCTTGTCCTAGCTTCTGCTCATCTTTGAAATAATTTGCCGCACTTGCTAGTTCAGCATATAAGTACTTCTTGGGTCCTGTTCTTCTTTCAAAATCCTCACTCATGTACTCATCTAACTCACGGTCTTCCTCTTCCATTTTCTCTTTCTTCTTCTTCCACATGCATAGCAGAACCAAACCCAACCCACAAATTAAAACAGACCCTCCAACCCCCAATCCCACTGCAAATACTGTCATGGAATTTTTACTCCTCGGGCTAAAGCTCGGGCTCAAGCTTGGATTCGGGCTTGGACTGAGAGCTATGTCTGTGAACTCCTCTGAGGTGAAATTCCATGAATTGATCTTAAATAGAGCGAATTTGGATCCTGTTGCAGCTGAGAAGCCAAAAGTAACCCATTCAGGAAGATACTCTCTCAGATCAACCTGGTAATGAAGATGTTGAGGCACAGTGGTGTCATTACGAAAATCACTGAACAGAATGCTTAAGTTATGAGTACTTGAATTGTAAGTGATGGAAGCCTCATTTCTTCTCCCTCCTTTGATATCAGCAAACCATGTCAAATTCTTAACGGATCTCATAGAATTGATATTGACACCCACATGTTCCTTGGGAGGATCCCACTCATTCGGATAGATATCAAACTCCACAGCAACAAATGGATTGCCTGTTGAATCTTTGATTTGTTCATCACTAGTCAGACCCATAGAACCTCCTTGTGTGAGATAGGGAAGCTTTGAATCATTAGGGGCTAAGAAGAAGGCAATCCCATCTGCATATTCAGTGGAGTTTGAACTAATCACAAAGGTAAAATGGGTGGTGAAGTCCGTGAGGTTCCCAGTGGCTTTGTCCCACAGGTGCATCGGTTGGTGATACGTGGCTCGACCGGCACTGTTTGTCGTGTAATTGTCTGTCTGGTTTGTTAACCGGATGGATGGTGGTGCTAGGTAAGCTTTTCCCTCGCATGTTATATTATCATTGGGATTGAAACTAGGGAAGTTAAATGATAACGAGAATGCTTGCGGGATAATCAAGAAGAAGACAGTTACCAACATCATCATCAAGAACTCATAAGGGAAATCAAAATTTCTGATTTGGCCAAGAAACATATTCTGCTCAAGCTCTCAGAGTTAGATGATTATGCAGTTGAAGGAATGAAGAAACTTCTGTGTTTTTTCTTAGCCTACCATTGTTGACTCAATTTTAGACCAATTTGCTAGAGTTTTTGGCCCCACTAGGGACGTCAATTTTCTACCACAAATTATATAATTCTTTTATGTATAATGATTTATCTCTGGTGATATTTATCTATGACGGTCAAATGATTCCACAATGTAATCAAGATTTGGATATTTTGCAAGAACATTACTTGGACTAAATCTAATGGTAAATATATTTATTTATAACAATTAATTCAGAAAAATTTGAATGGGATAAATAATCATTCTTGCATGCATTAATGCGAGATATGTCCCTGTATGTGAAAATTATTCAGCATCTCAATATACCTAACCTTCACTAATCAACTTTCTTAGTTTGATCAAACAAATACTACAGAATTTGTAAAAATAAAAATAAAAATTTGTAAATTGGTTGTAAAACATCGACAAAACAAAGATAAAGCGTTCCCGTAAAAATAAGAATCCCAAACTTTGTTGCAACCAAATATATTCCCTCCTATAATTAAATAGGACCTTAAGATTTACAAGTGAGAAAGTAGAAAAAATTAATCTAAATACATCATTATATATATTTTTACTATTAATATTTTAATTGAAATCATAACATAAAAGTGTTTAATTTAATTTAAAAATTATATAGTTATCTACATTAATTACACATATTTCGTAATATTATTAAAAACCTTGTATTATTATATTTTAATTGAAATATAGTATAATAAAAATAAAATAAATTTAAATAAATTTCTCTAAAAATAAGAAGGTGAGTGATACGCTAAAACTTGTGCATCTGGTCATGGGCCAATTGTTGGCTTGACTATCTATTTGTTCATTCAATCGATCATCTTTGTCAATATTTTGGGCTATTGGGGAAAAAGTAAATGGAAAAGCTTATAACCAGTTTTTTATATACTTATATTATGGTTTTTTTTAATAATTAATAACATTTGGATAATTTTTTTAAAAGTGAGAATTAACTGTGTTAATAAGAAAGTGAATAAGATATAAAAGATTATTCAAATGTCATTAACTGATTGAAATATCAAATATAAATATATAACGAATAGCATGTAATTTTTTTTCAAAAATAAAAGATTTTACTAAAAATTGTATATTAATCAAGAAAAATTATCGTTTAAAAAATTTTCTATTAATTTAAAAAATTTTATAACATTATCCTTTACTTTTTAAATTATTTTTTAAAATAATATATTTTAAAAAATGAGTTTCCCTGACTCAAAATTTAACCCACACTATTATAATTATTATTAATAATATTATTAATTAATGAATTAATTAATAATTGAATTTAATATTCATATTTTGAACTATCATGATGGGTATAGTTAATATTCATATATATTTCATATTTAATATTAATTAATATTTATTTTTTGAACTATTATAATTATTATTTTGAATTTAATAATGGGTATTACAATAAATTTTTATACACCAATTAAACTTCTTCCCTTCCCTTTAAAGAATTAATTTATTATTTTTTAATATTTACAAAACCATTTTATTATTGCAAATTGATTGAAGAATAAATTAAAATAGTGATTTTCTTTTCTATTGAATGATACAAATGATTGAACTTTAATTAACG
This sequence comes from Delonix regia, assembly GCA_037074485.1. Taxonomy (NCBI): domain Eukaryota; kingdom Viridiplantae; phylum Streptophyta; class Magnoliopsida; order Fabales; family Fabaceae; genus Delonix; species Delonix regia. The sequence goes on from CM073458.1 coordinate 13,464,395, forward strand.
AATTGATGAGACAATTGTGAGTGTGGGAACAAATACGTGTGTTCTATTTCGAAAGGCGTAGCATACCTATTGTCTTTGGAAAATGCGCCAAGGACAACAAAGTATGCAGAAAGATGGCGTTGTAGGTCTGGATCCCTTTTCTATAGATTTTTTAAAAATAAAATTTTAGATAGCATGCATAATTATTTAATAAGAAAAATACATTTATCGCATAAAATCAATGCATTATTTCACTGTGGAAATTAAATAAAGACACCCAATTTAAGATCCTGATTCGTACACAAAGCATGAGCTACATACCAGATTAATTTTCCAAAATTACAAATAAGTAATCCAGTCATAATTAGTATTGAAATATGATATGTTCAGATCGCATCTGACATTTTCCACAATACGGAAATTAATTTTGTCTTCACAACTATATTTCTACGTCAGGTGACTTTGTCAACCATACAAGTGGATAGACCACACGGAATTTTCACATCAACATTAATTTGAATTAATTGTCTTCAGCCTTTGGTCCCAAAAGAAAAAGAATGAATTGTCTTCTTCTACGAAAACATTAATTGGGTTTGTTGTTTTCAATCACTGAAATATTAAACGGCGTTTACTAAGTTGTCCGATGTGATTTGGACTTTTTGCTTATAGTTAGATTTATAGTTTCTAAAATTTGAATGATATAAATTTTAGACTGTTAGAATATCGTATAATATCTAGAGAATAAGTCTATTAAGATATTATATTGTATACACCCGTAAGGGATGCTCATTAAATAAGGGTAAAATAGTAATTATATTAATTACTACTAAACCTTAACTCTAACTAGCCTTCTATAATGGGACTAGACTTGTGTATGATGTAAACAACTCATTAGAGAGTGAGACTTGAGACGCGTTAACTAGAATACTTGCGAATATTCTGCAGTCATACTTGAGAGGGGATTTAGGCTGTATAAACCCAAGATACACCCAATACATTGTGGGTATTTCATCCGATCAGTGATTTCTGCTAGAGATCAATAAGCTTCCGCAAATTAGGAGATTAATGTAAGTCTCCTACCCAACTCTCAATTTATATTCTTGTGTTCTTTTAATCACTTCATTGGTATCAGAGCTAGTAGGCTGGTTTTCAGATCATTTATATATTTTATTAGGATCAAATTTTTTATTTTGGGGCTAAATTAATTAGGGTTCAAAAAAAAAATAATGCTTGTTTTTTCGAAAAACTCTTCCGGCTTGAGGAAGAAATATGGCCGCATATATATATATATATGTGTGTGTGTGTGTGTGTATAATAAAATAAATTTTCACAAATCCTAATTTTTTGGATTTGAGACCTTAAAATTTTTGTTGAACTTAAGGTTTGATCCAGGCTCATTGTTAAAATTGTTTAAACCTTTAAAAATATTTTGAAGAAAATAGGGCCTTTAAAATTTTTTTTGGATAATTTTTTTTGAGTTGAGTCTTTTTTTGGGCATGTGGCCCATCCAAAAATAATAATTAGAGGCCTAATAGTTAAATCCCCTAATAAATGAACATTAAAAATGTTCAAAAATTTAACTTGTGTATTTATATTAGCCCCAAATAAATGAAATTAATTTTTTGTGGAAAATTAACATATCCCAAGAAATATCATGTCCAAGTAATATGTGATTACTTATTATGTTAATTAGTTTAACATTTTTTTTAATTTTCTTCCAATAGAAAATTTAAACATATAATGTTAATTAGCTTAACATTATGCAATTAAATGTGTTAATTAGTTTAACATGTTTATTTAATAAATGTTAATTAGTTTAGCATTATATAATTAATTTATTAATGTGTTGATTAGTTTAACACGTTAGTTAACGAATGTTAATCTGTTTAGCATTTGAAAAGTCATGATTTACAATTTGTTTGTAGTATGATTAGGACACTTAGTTGTGATATGATTTTGTTGAATTACACCTTGCATACAACCTCATGACGATGATTGGCACTTCGTGCTCTTTCGACTCCAGGTTATACATGGGTTAATTAGCTTAATCTTTCGATATTTAATGTCATAATTTGTAAGTATGTAGAACATTGAATCTTGCATGTTTTTAATCATTTGATCCTGATTTAATTTTGTCTTTCTTTTTATGTAAAGAATGACTATGATTTCCAAAAGTGTTGTCACTGAGCTCAATAAAGGGTTGAAACTAAACGGCAACAATTATGAAATCTGGAGTATGAAAGTCCAGTATCCCTTGGAAGAGCAAGAGGCTCTTAACAATGTCATGGAAGAGCCAGAAGTTGGAAACATGGCCCAGCATAGGCGGGACCGTGAAACTTATGATGCTTAGAAGAAAAAGAATTCCACTGCTCGTATTACATTGCTGAGCACTATGGATGATGACATCCTAAGGGAGTTCAAGGACCACCAAAGCACTATGGGGCTTTGGAATGCTTTGAGAACGAGGTTCGGAACAACGTCTGTTTCCAAATTATGTTCTCTAACGATTAAATTTGACTCATATAAGAAACGCCCAAAACATTCAATGAGGAAACATCTAAGGCTTATGTCAAATATGATCGCTGAGTTGAAAGATGTTGGAAATGTCTTAACAGACGAGCAGTAAATCCAAGCAGTAATTCACTCTTTGCCTAGTTCATAGGAGCATATAAAGATGCATCTCACTCACAATGACAGAATCATAACTCTGGAAGATGTCCAGAGACACCTCGAACTCGAGGAAGAAAGGCTTGAATCAACCAAGCTGATACCTAAGTTGCACATGGCAATTTCAAGTGAAAGACGTTGTTCAAAGAGAAAGAACTGGGAAAGAACAAAGAACCAGCCCAACCTAAGAAAAAACCAAAGACTAATCAACAAGGAAAAAAGAAGCAACGAAAAGTCAATACAGCAAATGTTAAATGCTTTAATTGCCAAAAGAAGGGACACTATGCGAGTGATTACCCTGAGCTTTTCAAAAAGGTAAACTACATTACTTATGCTAGTGAACTTTGTGTTTTTAGCTCAATTATGCTTACTAAATCTTATCCTGTGTGGATTGTAGACTCAAGAGCCACGGACCACATAGCGCGTGACCGTGATGCCTTTGTTGACTTCCGGTGAGTTCCTAATGGAGCATTTTGGATATATGTGGGAACAACACTAAGGTTGCTGTCAAAGGGATCAGAACATGCAAGTTAGTCCTGCGTGGTGGTCGAGACCTAATCTTACATGATGTCCTTTATGCACCTCAAATTCGTCAAAATGTTATTTCAATTTTGGTTTTACTTAGGCTAGCCTTTTAGTTGAATTTCCATGACAATTGTGTTAAATTAAGTAATGACTCAGTATTTTTTGGTTTTGGTTATGTAAGTGGAGGTTTTATTTGTATGAATTTGGATGACGAATCTTATATTAATAATAATGTCAGTTTTTCCATGTTTGCCTCCACGCATGATTATGATCACAATGTAAATATATGACATGTTAGACTTGGTCATATTGGCCAACAAAGAATGCAACAGTTAGCAAAAGAGGGTTTGCTTCCCGGCATTGAATGTGTAGACTTGTCTACTTGTGAATTTTGTCTAGTTGAAAAATCTACAAGAAAACCCTTTAATAAAGCAACTAGAGCCAAGTTTCCACTGCAATTAGTTTATTCTGACATTTGTGGGCCTATGAATGTTAGGGCCTGGCACGAAGTGAATTATTTCATCACATTCATTGATAATTATACTCATTTCGGTTATGTCTATTTGATTTCTCATAAGTCAGAAGCATTGAGTTACTTTAAAAACTATATGAACTTAGTAGAAAATCAATTAGATAAGAAGATTAAGACTCTTCAAACCAATTGAGGCTGAGAATATTTGTCGGTTCAATGCAATGAATTATGTGATGAAAAAGGAATAGTTCATCATTGACTATTCTGAATACTCCACAATAAAATGGTGTTGCAGAAAGAAGGAATAGAATGCTCCTTGAGATGGTTAGGTCTATGATGGCATAGGCTAATTTGCCAATCACCTATTGAGGTGATGCATTGATGTCTACAGCCTACGTACTTAACCGTGTGCCTACAAAATCAGTTACAACCACTCCATATGAGTTATGGACTGGGCGAAAGCCTAACTTAAGTGTTTTGAAACCTTGGGGATGTGCTGTCTATACACATGATTCCTCTCATAAGTATGAGAAATTAGGCCCGAGAGGAAAGAAAAGTATCATCATTAGATACTCAGAAACCTCAAAAGGTTATATGTATATAGGTCAGTAAGACAATGGAAGCATGACTAAATTCGAATTTAGAGATATCACATTCTTAGAGAATGAATATCCTAAGAAGGGTGAAGTAGGTCAAGACCTATCCTTATTTGAGATAGAGGATCTGACTACACTAGGACCACTTCATTCGAGTGGGAGGACTATAGCAGATGATGAATTAGTTTCTCATCAGCAACCTTCTTCATCATTTGATGTGAATGAAAGTGTTCCTGAGCTAGTAGCTCTAAGTGGGAGTGGCCAAATGGAACTTATTCCAAGTGGGAGTAAGACCAACGTTCTAGATTTGAGTGGGAGCAATATTGATCCAAATGGGAACAATCAAACGAGATTCAATGAATTACAACTAAGATGTGGTTCACATAAAAAGACTCCCCGCTGTTGATATAAGATTGAAGGTGGTGAACTTTTTACAATGCTCTTGCAAACTGAAGATCAGCCGAGAAATTTGAAAGAGGCTCTCTTAACCCTTTCTAAAGATAAATGGACTAAAGTTATGGAAGAGAAAATAGAGTCTATGAAAATCAACAATGTTTGGGAACTTGTTGATCTTCCAGGGGAACGTAAGGCTATTGGGAACAAGTGGGTTCTCAAAATCAAGAAAATGGCTGATGACATGATTGAAAAATTTAAGGCTCGACTAGTAGCAAAGGGGTATACACAGTAGGAAGGAATTGACTATGAGGAGACCTTTTCTCTTGCTGTATGATTTACCTCTATCTGTTTACTTCTAGCTATAGTGGCTTGTCTGGATCTTGAATTACATCATATGGATGTAAAAACAGCCTTTCTCAATGGATAATTAAATGAAGAGATTTATATGAAACAACCTGAGGGTTTCATTAAAGAGGGCCAAAAAGAAAAAGTTTGTAGACTTTTGAAGTCTATCTATGGCCTTAAATAATCTTCAAGGCAGTGGTATATTTGTTTTCACAATGCAGTCATCTTTAGTGGTTTCACTATGATGAGTAAAGACAATTGTGTATTTGTTTTCACATTGTATATACCAATAGATCTAAAGACAAATATGTGATTATGACATTATATGTTAATGACACACTCATAACTGGAAATGATATGGAGCTTATCAATGAGGTAAAGACCTGGTTGTTATCTCGCTTTGAAATGAAAGATATGGGTGAAGCTGCATACATTCTTGGAGTTAAGATTTCGAGAAATTGTTCTAAGAAACATTTGTATCTCTCATAAAAGAATTACATCAAAAAGGTTTTCGAACGTTTTAGTATGGAAAGTTATAACCTTGCTGACACTCCTATCAGCACAAGTCGAACCTTGAGCGCCAAAATGCATCCTAAGACTGCTATAGAAAGAGAGCATATGAGCAAACTCCATATAGGAATGCGATCAGTTGTCTAATGTATGATATGATGTGTACTAGACCTGATATCTGTCAAGCAGTTGGCTTGCTGAGTAGATATCAAACCAACCCAGGTCCTAAACATTGGGAAGCTGTAAAAAGGATCTTAAGATATCTGAAGGGAACTGCTGATTATGCACTCTACTATCAAGGCAGCAGAGATCTACGATTGGAAGGATACACTAATGCTGATCATGGAGGAGACTTAAATGAGTGAAAGTCTATCAAGATACATTTTCTTACTCAGTGTTGGTGCCATATCATGGAGTTGTAAGAAACAATCTTATGTATCCTTGTCCACAATGGAGGCAGAGTTCGTGGCTTTATCTTCAGTAGCCCAGGAGGCTGTTTGGTTAAAGAGGTTCTTGGATCAACTGTTGTGCAAAGCAAAAAACATTAAACTAGTATTAGTGTACTATGACAACGAGGCTGTAATTGCATACACCAAGGATCCAAAGTACCATTGCAAAACCGAACACATAGATATCAAATATCACTATATGTAGGACATGGTTGCACGCAAGACTGTGAACATGAAGTATGTGTCTACTCATGAGATGCTAGCAGATCCACTGACTAAGCCAATTTCTAGAGATGTGTTTGTGAGACACACTAGGTCTTTAGGATTGTGTAGACTTTAGCATCTTCATTTGTATTTTTTGATTTTTCCATTGTTCACAGATAGAGATGTATTGATGTTCTTTAATAAATCAATAAAGTTTGATTTCCATACTTATATGTCTCTATTTGAATGTTGTGTACATTCTTATTTATTATTGAGTATATCAGGTAGACAAAAGGGTTAGTCTTCTCACACAGGTAACCGCCTTAGTGTCTTTGTGACATTAGAGATGAGACATGATTTAAAAGAAATTATCAGGAGGATAATTTGAGAGCAATTAAACTTAGAATCATATAAGTCGCTTGATTGATGACATATGGTCATTAAAAGTGATTTGATGAAATAAGTTCATCATTTCTAGTCTACCTTAGTTACCAGATGTGAGTTCAAGACATTGTGTAGATCTAAGAACTCAATTTTAGACTTGTGGTGTCTAAAATATCATCTGTACAACATTATTTGTGAAATAGACATACACTCTTCGGGAAAAGGAGGAATGTTGTAACACATGTTTCATACCATGTGTACAAATGCCGACCATCGAGGTTAACATGAGTGCGATCTCAACTCATGATTGTGTGAGACCCCTGAACCTTTACGTTGGCTTTATATTTGTACCCTTGGACTCCGATCAGGTACTTGAGATACAGCTTGGTGTTTGCTATCTTAGCGTGTTGCCTAAGGACTATGAGTAATGATTCAGTCTGGCGAGACATGTCTAGAAAAGCAAACTAAGTTTGTCTTAATAGGATCGTGAGAAGAGGAAGATCACAAAGAGAATCTCATTATTCTATATTCACCGGTATACCAGTTATGACTTGTGTGTCATGATTGTGAATACAAGATATTGTGATAGATGAGATCAATAGGAGATATCTAAATTTGATTCTTATGATATGGGGAACATGCATACTTTATGATCTATATGAAGGTGCATTTCTCGATGAGAGGCTATATATTCATAACTAATGTATAGCATTAATGCTCTCATAGTATGCTGGTTGCACGACCTACTTTCCCTCTACAAACGACTACAGATTATAAAGAGAAAGTGTTCTCTTGATTTACCGAGAATATGTTTCTTGGGTTTAGAGCATATGAGCACTCTCATTATGTATGAGTGGGAGATGTTAGAATATCGTATAATATCTAGAGAATAAGTCTGTTAAGATATTATATTGTGTACACATATAAAGGGTGCTCATTAAATAAGGGTAAAATAGTAATTATAATAATTACTACTAAACCTTAACCCTAGCTAGCCTTCTATAATGGGGCTAGACTAGTGTACAATGTGAACAACTTTTTAGAGAGTGAGACTTGAAACGCTTTGACTAGAATACCTGCGAGTATTCTGCAGTCATATTTGAGAAGAGATTTAGGCTGTGAAAACCCGAGATACACCCAATACATTATGGGTATCTCATCCAATCAGTGATCCCAGCCAGAGATCAATAAGCTTCTGCAAATTAAGAGATCAATGTAAGTCTCCTACCCAACGCTGAATTTATATTCTTGTGTTATTTTATTCACTTCATAGACTGTGATCAAATTTTAAAATTTTTGACTATTTGTAGTCTCTAACTTTAATATGAAAATTGTATATTTATTAAAATTTTAACCTTTAAATCTATATATTTTTTAAAATTCATATTGATCCTCATGTGTAACGAGAAAGAAGGACAAAGCCTACTTCTTTAGTCAGATTAGAAGGAATCTCACACTAGTTTAATTACACTTAAATAACCGTTTATCTATAATTATTACCTACACAATACAAATGGTTGTTGATTAAATTATAGTAGGTAAACATATACGCTCAACTCCCAAGTTATAGATGGTGAAATATCTTTATCTCCACAATACTGTGAAGGTCAAGTAATATATGAAATAGAGAATTGGGTAAACTTATGTGCAAATAAAGTTTATCTCATATTTTTTATTTATTTTTATAAAATTTAAAGGATGCGATTGATATAATTTACATTTTGGAAAAACATTTAGATGTAGTTTTTAAGATATTTATCACCTAAATTTTATAATAAAATCATGACAAGGAAATAATTTCATTATTACATGTTTTAACTTTTTGCAAATGGATGATACAGATATTACGGTTTTGTTGAAAAACATTGCAGTAGACATTCTTGAATATTTTTACTGGAAAAATAAAAGGGAGACAGCAAGTTCTACCTTAAATTTCCAAATTTCATGAATGATTGAAAAATAAAAATGTATTGTACATTCTGTGTTTCCATGCATACACCTACAGGAGCTTGCATCTTTGACGAGTCGGGTGCTAAACATGTTTTTTCCCTGTTGCCCCTTCTCAAAAGTCATGACCATTTAGTATAAGTTTGGACATTTTTAGATATTTTAATTTTAATAATATTTCGTTATGTTTTATTATGATTATTTTCTTTTTACTTGAATTTTTGTTTCCCTCTACCTCCAACCTATATAGCCACTTGTTAATCATTTTTTTTGCTCACTTTAAAACCTTATGCGGAATTGAAAGCATTGGAATTTGTCAAATGATTTAGCCAAATGACTTTTCACTCCCAAGCTTGAAATTTGTCATTGAATTATTCTTTCATTTCTATTCCTAATTTATCCGAACAAAATACTTTAGATTTTTCTGACAAATTGTTACCTAGTTGTACTCAAAAGCCAATTTATGAAGTAGGATGCCTATTATAACTCAAAATAATGTTATATAGTTATTGAGTTTGCGTAACCAACATTCAATTTTGAACTAAAATTTGATAAGTAGAAGTGAACGTGCTTTTATCTTCAACAACAATTAATGAATCCACTAACCATAAATAAACCATTCAAAGAGTCATAGATTTCATTCTCATCTTCCCTTTTTTCTTTTTCGTTTTTTTGAAATTCCTTCTTTTCATTCCCCTCTCACCTCCCAGACATACTTACCTAATTAATAAATTCAATTTATTTCTTTTACGTAAGATATATATGGACAACAATTTAAGATCTTGGTTCATAGACCGAAAAATAATAATGAATAATCCAGTGATTATTAATATTGAAATTGTTACACACTGATCTCTGCTAGTTTACATCATGTTGCAATAGGGAGATATTGACATGTTTGGACTTTAGATGTGAAATTTTCTACAACATGGAAAAACCTGTCTTCATAGTCATTTTTCTACGTTAGATTGTTTAAGTGAATGGAGCGCACAGGTCCTCTATTATCAACATAAATCAAGGTGACTCCTAAAGCACACTACACAAGTCAATGGAATTGTGGTCCCCAAATGAATTTTCTTTGATTTTTTAACTAGATATCATTATGTATGAAAAGTAATCTAAAATATTAAAATATATATTTGTTTATAAAAATAATTATTTTTTAATTTTTAAAAATATTTTTTATACAAAAATTGAGAACCATGGGATGTTTTAATAGAGAAAATAGTCCCTTTCAGTTACTAGAAGGGATACGCGTGCTAATCTTATTAGTATGAATGAAATTCATTTTAAATTGACCAAAGAAGTCTTTGTCTTCTTCCTCGTTACACATGTGGACACCGCCATTAATATTTCTGTGCTTGAAAACAACATTTTCACTTAATTCTTCTAAAGAAGAAAAAAATTAATTTGTTTACTAAAAAAAAAAAAAAACAATCCATTTGAGGCCAAATTTGAAAGGCTTTGGAGTGTCCACAGAATAATGTTGATGACAAAAGTCTTGTGTGGTCTATTCACTTGGTCCCTCAAATAAAATATTTTTCAATTGAGTCTCTCATAAAATTTTTTATCAATTTAGTTCATCACATATAGATTTTTCTCAAATTATTAATAGAGTTAAACTCTTATAAATCTACGTTATGATTTTACTTTACGAGTCTACACCCCTCTCACAAGTCTACCTGGAATTGCAAGTTTGACAACCTCAATTTAAAGACCAAATTTGAGTGCTAACTGGTGGAATGTAAATATTTGTAACAACTTGGGATCTCCAATTCTCAAAATCATGCATAATAAGAAAGAGTAAAATACATTTTTAGTACCTCATTTATCACAAAATTACTATTTTGGTCCCTCACATATTGAAATATCTAATATAGTTCCTTACTCATTGAAAAATGTTACACTTTGTCTTCTATTTTACAAAAAATTATTAAATTTGGTCCTTTTACCAAACCCTAAACCCTAAATTTAAATGACTAAATTTAATATTTTTTAAAAAAAATGTAAGGGACTATTTTGAGCATTTCAATGAGTGAGAGATTGCAATGACAATTTCGTGGCAAGTAAGGGATCAAAAGTGTATTTTACTCGAATAAGAAATAAGAAAAATGAATAAGAAACATTCTTAACAAGTTGGGATCTCCAATTATGAAAATCGTGTAGAATAAGAAATAAGACAAAAGATGTAGGGAATTCCAGTCCTAAAAATTTTGATAAGAATCTTAGACTTGATTGTATAGACTAACATAAGTGGTGGCTGCTAGGTATCACTACCATTTTTCAAGTTGTCACGTTGAGATTTTAATATTTCCTTCCACATCTAAGAAGCACTTGAGTATTTATGAATGATTTCTAACTATTCTTCTTTATTATACTTTGTTATTAAGGCTTTGGAAAAGAAGGAAAAATATGGACTCAGTCATAAAGGATTAATTTGTTAAGCACATGAGTGATCAAAAACCTAATCCACCTTTTGATTGAGGTCGAAACAATTTATTTCAACTGAACTTGTAAATTATGTGACGATCTTTGTAACCCATAACAAAAAAAGTTCATAGATCAGGCCAACTCACTTATATTGGGAGAGATTTGGCTAGGCCAAAATACCTATTTGATTTTTACTAGATTAGATAAGGTTATGTCTTATTTTTTTATTAAAAATATCATTTTTTGTAATATATTTTTATTTTGTAAAGTAAAATTTCAATAATTTTCTATTCTGAATTTTTTCATTTCATCTCAAAACAATGGTTTTTATTAATAAAAATATCTTTTATGAATCTTAAATTAAAAAAAAAATGAGAAGATTTGACTAGACTCAATCACTTACTGAGTCCGTTTAAGTCTCGAGTTTAAACAAAATGTGGTCATAAAACCGGACTAGGTTTCAAGTTGTGTGCAAATCCTTGGCCTGTGTTTACTCATAAAATTTATTATATAATTTCTTGAGTAATTCAAACATGAGAGAGAATAAATAAAACATAAATTTATTACAACTTTGATCAAAGTTATTCAACATGGGACAACAATTTTGATTTCCACTCTTGTATTTTTGCATAAACTTTTTAATTAGAGTCCATTTGACACACCATATAGAATAAGATTGTATAAGCTTATATAATGTGATTAGCTTTTATCATGCATTTGGTACATACATTAGATTATATTAGCTTATACAGTCAACTCCAATTAACCTTACTTAATACGATCTAGCATTGTATTTCTAATTGAACTCTCTTGGTCTAATTAGACCTAATTGTATTAATAATATATTAGAAATATTTAAATTTTTACTTTTACTCTAACCCCTTGCATATCAAATATTTCTCAATTTAGTTCCTCATATAAATTTTTCTCAATTTAGTCCCCTATAGATTAGGTGTTTTTTCAATTTAATCCTTTCTTTTTAATTTAGTTCTTCATATATCTACATTTCTATATTTGATCCCTCACAAACTAAATTGTTATCAATAATAATATCAAATATAAGTTAAATAAAAAAAATAAAAACTCATATAAATTTTTCTCAATTTGGTCCATTACATACAAAATATTTTTTAATTTTATCCCTCATTAGAATTGTCTTCTCAATTTAGTCCCTCACATAATTGTCTTTTCAATTTAGTCCCTCAAATGATTGTCATATAATAATAACACAAACATGAAATAAATTTTCTCAATTTGGTCCCTTATATAAAAGATATCTTTCAATATGTGGGGACTGGAACGAGGTTTTAATTATTTTTTTATTTAAAATTTTAATTTTGCTTGTTCCACCTTAAGTGTCTATTGCCATGTTACTTTTAATATAAATGTCTCTAAGTGCAATAAAAAAAATCAAATTCTTTTTCTTTGAACATTTTGATGGATATAATTTTTTTGAAGTAAAAGGCAATTCCATTAAAATAATTAATTTTTATCCTATCTCTGTCGTTCCAATGTTACCAAATGTCCTTGAAGGGACAATTTTTATCCTATCTAATGTTATATAATGTGTTTCCAAAAATAAAATACTACTATCTTATACAATTCAATAGTATCTAATATAATATTGCATATGTGTTAAGCCTTCTTCTATTAGACTCTGTACTACCCTGCTTCAGGAAGGCAGATTCTATGAATGGGTATTAGTCAGCTTCTTCCACTGCTTCATCACCAAACAAACCCTGGAACTTCCATCGGTCATTCGGCACTACAAAGACCAAGAGAAAGAAGATGAAGTCTGGATCATATTGTTGCACCCATAGTCGATTATTTCTCTTGGAGGCTAGGAAGGCTGAAGATGACGACAAAGGAAGGGAGAAAAATTGGGTTTTGGATGGAGTCAAGATGATTAAAGGGGAAGTGGCTCAAAACAATTTCTATACTACTTACATTTTGGGCCTTATTTAAGAAGAACTAGCAGCAACAGTTTAGCCCAGTTATTGTCCCTAATTAATCAGCCCAAACCCGATACCCAACTAGAAGAGAAAATGGGCAGGGCAAAAACGCAAATGCACTTGTTTTTTAGGTGCAAGAATATGGAAGCTCTAGTACGTCTTCCACCTGGTGTGATCAGTTGGAAATTTCAAATCTGTGGCGATTCGAATTGAGGAGAGCAAGAAGGGGATTCTCATATTTAGTGCATCAATTACAGTTATACTGATTCTAGGCATTGAAGTAGCTTTGGTTGATTATTGAAAGATTTTAGAAGCAGCAGTAGCAGGTGACCAATCAACTAGAATACTACCTAGGAAGAAGAGAAGCGACGAAGGCATAGCCATGATCAAATTCAATGCCACTTTCACAAAACTGGTAAGAAGAGAAGGTAATCAGATAAGAGGGCGACCAGAGACAATATAGCCACTGAAAACATCTGGAAGAGGCGTGGCTCTGATACCAAATGATGAAACCCAAATTCTGCTGAAGTATTATTTATGAATACTTAAGCCAGTATCCTCTTGATTGAGAGCAATACAATAAATGTAAAGTGACAGAAATAAAGAAACAAAGCAAATGGTAGATATTACCTAGGTTTCAAGAGGCTAGAACTCTCCAATCTCTGCCTCCTAGACCATGCTCTTCATCCATGTTTATTACTTAGTTTATTATTTATGAGATATGGTTCTTCACCCTCCAAAAATGTTACCATAGTTGGATAGGTCTTCAGAGTTCCGCAATTCCAGTTGGCCTAAAAGGTTTTACAAAAATGTCTGTAGTTTGTCGGGTTTTGTTCCGAAACAAAGCAAAGGAGACTTTATAGTATTTCTTCCATTCAACAACTTTCCGACCCAAGTTCTGAAGTTATCTAATGTCCTGATGATATAACAACTTCTGTTCCCGGTATTAATGTTTGATGATTGAATACAGTGGCATTTATATTGGAATTATTTGTTTTTTGGACAGCATATTTTATTGGGATTTTTCTATTCTTCAAAATATTGAATTATAGACAAGAAATTTAATTAATATTATGGCATGATTATTTGATTACGTTCTCTACGTTTGTGCTTATATGCTTTGATTGATTGAGCAAAATTTGAGACCCAATCTTGGTTATGTAGCATGGATACTTCCGAAGACACGTTTTCTTGGTTTGTGTTGCTTTCACCCTTCACTAAAACAAATAACTGTAAACAGAAGTCTGATCGTGACACTTTCACTGCGGAATTGCAATATATTTTTCTATTTCATGCTCTGCCTTCCAATTCTGTGCTGGTCTTTAAGTTGTTTTCTTGCAAATCCTAGTGTTATCTGCTGTTGATTGACATCAATGGAGTACCATTTCTTCCCATTAGTACTACTCACTAATTGGAAGTAAATGTCGAAGTAAAAATTAACTAGTTCATGATTCAACAAGATTCGGTAGAAGCACCGAGAATATTAGTCTTGCATGCCAAATATTCGTATTTATAATTAAATTAGAAGCAAATAATAAAGAAAAGCAATCATGATTATTCATGTTATAGGAATTGTCATAATTTATACCCAACACAATAAAGCATAATATATATATATAGAGAGAGAGAGAGAGAGAGAGAGAGAGAGAGAGAGAGAGAGAATTATATATATTGTTCCATTATAAATGTTGATGGAGTTATAATGAAAATTATCACTAAATCTTAGTTTAAAAAGAGAAATTATAGACATTGAATTCCGTCGGATCTTTTCAATATATAAAACATGATGTAGGATTAAAATTCATTCTCCATGCAAAACTAATTTCCTTACTGTAATATATTGAATTGCATGAAACAAGGAAAAACATGGAAACATTTGTAAAGGCTACATAAAGAAGCTCAACCTGAGCAAAAGAAAAGATACACCAAAGAGAGTGGAGGACATTGTATGACATGACCCCTGCTACCCTTGCTTAGTCTTTACTCTATATCACTTAATCTGGTCCAAGAACAGTTTCATTTATTTCTAACTTTTTTCAACCTACAATTCAAAATTTCCCTCATAATGAATGTGGTTCAGGATTATTATTTGATTTAATATTCATTAACTTATCTATGATTTTTAGTTTATATAGAGACCTTGATTCTGTAGCACAACTCAATGAATGTACATAAGTGCTGCTGAAGAACTATTATAGCCATTTTGATCTTAAAGTTAATGTTGCAATGCAAAAAGAGAGAACTGTTTATGGAACTTCAAAATTGGGGGACATAAATTGCTAGAGAAATTTTTTTTTTTTATAATTATATCAGATTCTCCAATCAATTAATAATATATGAACAATTTTTACATCTCATTTATTTTTTTATTAACACTGTTAATTTTCACTTTTTAAAAAATTGTCCACATGTTATTAGATAATTAGAGGAATCTGATATAAGTATGTAAAGAACAGTATATAAATTTTTTTCCTAAATTGCTCGCTCTGGGTATAATTTTATACCCGTTGAAATATTTATAATTGACGGAACCTAAAGCACAATTTTCTCTTCAGGTCGTTAAAATGTTGACAAGCTAACACATAAACACACAGAGGACTCCATTAGTTATTGGTAAAATATTCAATTTTTAATCCTCCTGACATGCTATAATGCATATATACTTCAAAAAATGACACATGTAGAACACTCTTATTAGAGATCACCTGACACTTAAAATTACATACAATCACTTTAATTTTTTGTGTTGCTATGTTTGTGTTAATTTTGTGCCTAGTGCCTAAGTCAGTGTTCACGTGTCCTAGCAGAGGGAATTTAAATAGCTGATATTGAAATCTTCTCATTTGAGGTTTAGTACAGTAACACCTAGGAATCTCAAGTGGAATGAGTACAATAGACAACACTAGAACATAATTTGGGTGTTTTTCCAAATGGAAAATGAGAATATGTTTACCTAAGAAACTAATATCTTAAAGAGTTCGAGCTTCACTTTCTATGCCGGTGCAAAATTTTAGGAATATCTGTTCAATATCAAGTATAGACTATATCACAATTGTTTCAAGCAACAGTTTAGAATCTTCAAATGAAAATTCAGACAAAATCTTTACTTAGCTGTGCGTATTTTATTTTTCAGATTATTGTAATTTAAATCCCAGAAATATATGTAACACATTTGAAATGTATGCACAAGTATACAAGAGTCAGAATTAACTGTAGCACGAGAACAGAAGTGACACAGAGGGCAAAACATCATCAGATGTTGTAGTAAACCCAGATGAGTGTGTGTTGGAACTAAAGCTTGTGTTCCGGTTTTGTCCTACCTCTGAAACATTAGAGCTAGATGGAGCTGAAGATGATGACCTCACTGGAAGTTCAATATATGTTGGTACGGGTAAACATGATGGAAGATTAGGGAATGGAGCTTCAAAATTAAGCACATGAATTGCTTGCCTTATTGAAGGCCTATTATTATGACTAGGATGAGTACACCAAAGCCCTACAATCGTCAAGCATTTGATTTGCTCCAGGTCAAAATCTCCATTTAGTCCTGGATCAACTGCTTCAAGAATTCTCCCACTTCCATAGAGTCCCCATACCCAATTCACTATGTTTATTTCATTTTCTGGAGCGTTGGGGTTGATGGGTTTTCTTCCACATGCTATCTCCAAAGCAACAACTCCAAAACCATACACATCTGATTCCTTACTAGCTCTACCAGTAATAAAACATTCAGGAGCCATGTAGCCCATAGTACCAGCCAAAGCTGTAGTTTGTGCACCTTTGGCGTGGTCTACAAGCCTTGCTAACCCAAAATCTCCGAGTTTTGCATTGAAGTTTGAGTCCAGCATGATGTTGCTTGATTTTATGTCTCTGTGAACGATGCATTGTTCCCATTCTTCGTGCAGGTATAGCAATGCAGAGGCCAAGCCTTGAGCTATCTTAAATCGCACTGCCCATTTCAGCAACCTTTGGTCCTCGAAGAGATGATAATCTAAGCTTCCATTTGGCATATACTCATAAACTAGCAATAGTTCTGTTCTCTCATGACACCATCCTATTAGCTGCACCAAATTTCGGTGCCTTAGTTGACTGATAATTCTTACTTCTGAAGCAAACTCCTTTATTCCTTGTTTAGAACCCTTTGATACTCTTTTTATGGCAACATAGGAGTTTTAATCTTTGAGAAAACCTCTATAAACACCCCCAAATCCTCCTTGTCCTAGCTTCTGCTCATCTTTGAAATAATTTGCAGCACTTGCCAGTTCAGCATATAAGTACTTCTTGGGTCCTGTTCTTTCAAAGTCCTCACTCATGTACTCATCTAACTCACGGTCTTCCTCTTCCATTTTCTCTTTCTTCTTCCACATGCATAACAGAACCAAACCCAACCCACAAATTAAAACAGACCCTCCAACCCCCAATCCCACTGCAAGTCCTGTCATGGAATTTTTACTCCTCGGGCTAGGGCTCGGGCTCAAGCTTGGATTTGGGCTTGGACTGAGAGATATGTCTGTGAACTCCTCTGAGGTGAAATTCCATGAATTGATCTTAAATAGAGCGGATTTAGTTCCTGTTGCAGCTGAGAAGCCAAAAGTAACCCATTCAGGCAAATGCTCTCTCAGATCAACTATGTGATAAAGATGATGTGGCGCAATGGTGCCATTATCAAAGCCTGTGAACAAAATGCTTAAATTATGGGTACTTGAATTGTAACTGATGACAGCCTCATTGCTTCTCCCTCCTTTGATATCAGCAAACCATGTCAAATTCTTAACGGATCTCATAGAATTGATATTGACACCCACATGTTCCTTGGGAGGATCCCACTCATTCGGATAGATATCAAACTCCACAGCAACAAATGGATTGCCTGTTGAATCTATGATTTGTTCATCACGAGTCAGACCCATAGAACCTCCTTGTGTGAGATAGGGAAGCTTTGAATCATTAGGGGCTAAGAAGAAGGCAATCCCATCTGCATATTCAGTGAAGTTTGAACTAATCACAAAGGTAAAATGGGTGGTGAAGTTTGTGAGGTTCCCAGTGGCTTTGTCCCACAGGTGCATCGGTTGGTGATACGTGGCTCGACCGGCACTGCTTGTCGTGTAATTATCTGTCTGGTTTGTTAACCGGATGGATGGTGGTGCTGGGTAAGCTTTTCCCTCGTATGTTATATTCTTATCATTGGGGTTGAAACCAGGGAAGTTAAATGATAAGGAGAATGCTTGCGGGATAATCAAGAAGAAGAAAGTTACCAACATCATCATCAAGAACTCATAAGGGAAATCAAAATTTCTGATTTGGCCAAGAAACATATTCTGCTCAAGCTTTCAGAGTTAGATGATTATGCAGTTGAAGGAATGAAGAAACTTCTGTGTTTTTTCTTAGCCTACCATTGTGAACTGTTTTTCTGTCTTCGCTTTCCAGGAAGTACTTGAGCCACTTGCTTATATTTTAGTATTAAAGTCGGTCAGTTTTAGACCAATTTGCTAGAGTTTTTGGCCCCATTAGGGACGTCAATTTTCTTGCACTCGCAATTGCCGCCACAGTTTTTTATTCTTTTAATCTTTAGTAATTCTCTACGAATTCAAAAACCAGAAAAGTCTGTTTTCTTCCAATATTTAAGGAACATAATTTTTCACCTACTGAAATATTCAATATAATATTTTACTTATTATAAAATATCACACTTAGTCTCTACTTTTTAAAAATTAATAAATTTGATCATTTCAAATTTTAAATCTTAAATTTAAGAAACATAACCTGATATTCTTTTAAAAAATAAGGGACTAAATATATAATTTTAATTAAGCGGATGACTATTTTGGATATTTAAATAAATGAGAGATTAAAATAATAATTTCGTTACAAATGAAGGACCAAAAAAATAGTTTATTTGATTTTTTTTTAAGAATAAAAGTTCAAGCCAAAACAATTTTCTTGAAACTTTGTTTTTAAAAAGAAAAAAAAAATTATTTTCCTGTTATTGATTAGGCATCCTTAGAAATTAAATGCTAGTTGGCACTATTCCCAGTTTAATTTGTCAAATTGCAACTTATGAACACTTTAAAAAGCCAACTAGCCAAGTATTAAGGAAAAGCGATATTTAAAATTACAATAGGTGATTCAGCAATCATGTTTTTAATGGGACGATTTATTTAATCAAATTTAATATGAACAATGTTCTTATGTCCAAAATGATTTCATGAAAATCTGTTTCTAAAGTTGCTTAAAAACAAGAAAATCTGTTTCTAAAAATTGAATCAGTAAATTGTATTTTAAGAGAGAAATAAAATTTAACAAGATTGATTTTTATAATTTTAGCGAATTTTTAATTTTTACTCAACAGTATTCCTAATTAATTTTCAAATTTGACCTTGCAATTATCATCCACTATAACTCAGTGATTAATTTGGCAGCATAGAATCCACTTGGCATATATAATCAGATATTTTCAATAAAAGCCGAAAAAACATCTGTTCCATGTAGTGTTAAATAAACATTTCGTAAGTAATATGGGCTACGACAATATGGCAAAGACAAAGTTAGAAATGAATGAAACATTTCCAGGAAAAAAAAAAGATTATGAGTTCAAATTTTAGCTAATTTATATATAAAAAGAATGAAGCCAAAAGTTAGTCTAACCAATAAATTTTACCGAATTTAATTGGTGTCCTTTCAAAATACACAAGCTTACAAACTTTGTTCAGACAATGTTTAATTTTGTGTTTAAACTTTGTACTGTACACTTTTGAGTGTAATAGTATATCTAGTTATAATGTAAAGATATAATTGTTTTAATATTAATATAAAAATAATAATATTATAATTATATTCTTATATTATAACTGAGTATACTGATACATTCGAAATAAGTGCACCAAATATTTTACCTTAAGTTTTTACTTGTTAAAATATTTAAGTTTGTTTGAGCTACAATTCTTTTTAATAGTTATGGTTCCTTCTTTTAGTGTGTTCTAAAAATTGGACCAAACGGTTTCATTTTCTGTGTCACACTTTTTAAGTAAAAGCAAAACAAGTTTAAATTCTTTAAAGTGTAAAATTAATTGTGTTTCTAAAATTAAAAAAATAGAGAGTAAAGAAAAAGTTGATGGAAAAATACAAATTAGGCATCTGCATGCTCTCATTTCTTGTGTCACATTCTTTCTCACTTTAAATACATGTTATAGACTTCACTACTTTAAAGTATTTAGTTAAATGCAAGACTGTTACAAATTTAATTTCCAAGTACAATTTTAGTCTTTCATTTATTATAAAATTATTATTTTAGTCTTCACTTATTAAAATATTTAAAATAATATCTTATTTATTAAAAAATATCACATGATCATCCACTTTTCAAAGAAAAAAACTTTGGTAATTTTCTAAAAAATTGGGACTAAGTGTGACATAATACAATGAATGAAATAACTATTTTGGGTCTATTTCAATAGTAAATGATCAAAATAATAATTTTATAATAAGTGAGAAATTGAAAGTATATTTTTCTCTTTAATTTTTTTGACAAGGAAAGGATATTGTAAGGAAGAATACATAATGCCATTTTTTAATATAGCGTTTCTGAAATTTGGAAATGAAATGATATATATACCATTCTCAGACCCAATCACCTGTTACAGTAGCAAATTGCACAATCCATTCAATCAACAAGTTACATAAACAACACAGTCGGTTTGGAAGAGACAGAACGAAACCCATTTCATATATTTACATAAAGATCATATTCAAATACTTATCATACTCTAACAACCAAACACTCCTTTTTTTAATTTGAAAATGTATTTAGAAAAAAAAAAAAGATTTAACTGTTAAAATGAAAGGAAATGCACGATTTGATCATTTAGATTTAATTGTATAAAAACTTTTTATACGAGAAGAAACGTATATTTTAAATTTACGTTTGTATCTCTGTGCTTGAGTATGTGTGCATGTGTGGGGAATTAAATTTTTGTTGTCATGCATTTTATAATTATCATTGGATTAAGCTAACAATTATAAATTCAAATTATCTACTTATTCCCATGACACTAAAATTTTCAAAATATAAGTAAAATATGCTTTTAAGAATGAAGTTGTGGTTCAATTTAAAATAACAAGTTTTGTTAAAATTTTAAAATCATATATTACATGGTGGTTGTATGATAACTAAACATACTATAAAAACTTTGAATGACACATTTTAAATAACAAGAGACAAAATGATTTTGGACTAAATCTAACGGTAAATATATTTATTTATAACAATTCAGAAAATTTTGAATGGGATAAATAATCATTCTTGCATGCATTAATGTGATATATGTCCCTGTACGTGAGAATTATTCAGCATCTCAATATACCCAACCTTCACTAATCAACTTTCTTAGTTTGATCAAAGACAAATACTACAGAATTTGTAAAAATAAAAATAAAAATAAAAATTTGTAAATTGGTTGCAAAACATCGACGAAACAAAGATAAAGCGTTCCCGTAAAAATAAGAATCCCAAACTTTGTTGCAACCAAATATATTCCCTCCTATAATTAAATAGGACCTTGAGATTTACAAGTGAGAAAGTAGAAAAAAATAATCTAAATACATCATTTTATATATTTTTACTATTTTAATTGAAATCATAACATAAAAATGTTTAATTTAATTTAAAAATTATATAGTTATCTACAATAATTACACATATTTCATAATATTATTAAAAGCCTTTGTATTATTATATTTTAATTGAAATATAGTATAATAAAAATAAAAATAAATTTAAATATATTTCTCTAAAAATAAGAAAGTGAGTGATATGCTAAAACTTGTGCATCTGGTAACGGGCCAATGGCTAACTTGACTATCTATTTGTTCATTCAGTCGATCATCTTTGTCAATATTTTGGGCTATTGGGGAAAAAGTAAATGGAAAAACTTATAAACAGTTTTTTATATACTTATATCATGTTTTGTTTTTAATAATTAATGACATGTAGATAATTTTTTTAAAAAATGAGAATTAATTATGTTAATAAGAAAATGAATGAGGTATAAAAAATTATTCAAATATCAATAACTGATTGAGAAACCTAATATAAATATGTAACAAATAACCTATAAGTTTTATTCTAAAATAAAAATTATTCAAAATATAAGCTTTCGCGAACTAGTAAGGCCTTGTTTGGATGAAGGAATTGGAGGAGGGGGAATGGGAATTCTGAGGTTTGATTGCAAGCATGGTCAAGGTTCTCACTCTCAAGGCAATCCTTACTCCTTCAATTTTTGGATGGAATCCCAACCATTTCAAGGAATGCATGGACGAATTACCATTTTGCCCTCCCACTCTCATTCATTTCGTCGTCCTCCTCTCTCTGTCAGCATAGTTCTTTCTTTACGTTGCTGGGATGGAGCAAGGGTGAATGTCAAACATTGAATTGATGTTCCAATCACAGCCGGTCAAGTGATATGGAAAAATAAATCGAAGCGATCCTTCGTGATATTTTCTTATTAATTTTTTTATGATGAAGATTTAGAATCTTATTAACAATATTATTAATTTTTAGAAACTTGTTAGGATTTTATTTTGAGAGGCCTTATTAATGCCATTGTATGATAGAAGTAAATGTTTATTTTGACTACCCATAATCCGTTGGTTATATGTAATTTAAATGAATTTTTAAATAAATAAGTAAATAAAATAATGTATTCCAAAAAAATTTTAAAAATTGAAGAAATATGTTATTTGCCAATTATTTTGAATAATACGAACTAAATGTGCTTGAAACTTAATTACTTAAAAAAATATTATTAATATTTTTTAAAAAAATGAAATACTAGTGAAAAATATGTAAATAATTTAAATTAAATCAACTAAGTAGTATTATGTTGAAAAAATAAATAAAGGACTTTAAACTCAGCTTATGGACTTGGTTGGCCGGGTAATCCAATCCAACCTAGTCATATCTAGTGAGGTCAAAATAAAACTATTTGCAATTTTTATCGGGCCAAGCCAGATCCAGAGGTCACGTAACGTGACCTAGCCTGGGCCTGCCTGATATCATAGTTTTATTTGTCAAAATTTATTTTATTTTATTTATAATAAATTTTATTTAAACTAAAATTTTAAAATATTAATTCTTTTAAATTTTACACATTTTTCTTCCAAATCTTAATTTTTCTTTTCATTCCATTTTAATATATTTCAAATTTTAATTTTTTCAATTTTTTATTTAAAAAATTAGTTTTTATTAATAAATAAAAATTTTAAAAAATAATATATAAACCTGACATAGACTTGACGTAACTTGACTGACCCAGCCACTTATAGGCCAAACCGGGGTAGGCCAACTTGTCTTGCAAAAAGATAGTCTGACCCGACCCGTATTCACCCTTAATTCAAATACATTCATTAATATGGAAAAAAAGAAAAATCCTGAAATGTCTTTGGTGTTTTCTCCATATTTTAATGTCCTTTTCTATACTCCGTTAGGGCTCATTTGTCATATCGTATAAAGCTTGATAGTATAAGGCTTGATAAAAATTTAATATTATACGGTGTTTAGTGTGACAATATATCTAATATTGTATTACATAAGATAATAATATTATATATTTGGTGGAAAACTATATAATACTAAATAAGATAAAAATGACTTATTTTATCTTTAACTTCAATAATTATATTCAACAAAATACTCAAAGAAAATGAATTTGATTTTTTTGCCACTTATACAAATTCATACCAATAGATCAATCCACATTTAAGACAGAATGAGAAAAATTAAAATTTGAAATAAAGAATAAATGAGTAAAACCTCATTTGGTCCATCACATATAGAGTATTTCTCAATTTGGTCCCATATGATTTTTTGTTGAATTTGGTCCCTCACAAATATGATATTTCTCAATGTAGCCCATCACATATATATATTATTCAATGTGGTCTCTCATAAATAAAATCATAATCAACGATGTCTTTCATATTTTTTAACTTAACGTATTTTTTTAGGAAATTATTGATAACAATTATATTTGTGATGATCACATATAGAAATGTCCATATGTGAGGGACTGAATTGATAGAAAAATTCTATGAGGAAACAAATTGAAAAATATTTTATTTGCAAGGGACCAAATTGGAAAAAAACTCTACAAGTTCATATATTTTACGTTAACGTACTTTTTAAGGATACTATTAAGAATAATTTTATTTATAAGGGATCAAACTAAAAAAAATGTACATATGAGAAGGAGTAAAATAAGACAACTCTATAAGGGATCAAAATGAAAAATATCTTATATGTAAAGGACCATATTGAGAAAAATTTTCATAAGTTCGTAATAATTAAATTAATTTGTCTTTTAAGGATATTATTGATAATAATTTTATTTGTGAGGAATTAAATAAAGAAATATAAGGACTAAATTAAGTGGCAATTCTATGGGAGATCTTATTGAAAATATCTTATATTATTGGGACCAAATTGAAAATACTTTTTTATGAGTTGGAATTTATTAAATTAACTTATTTTTTAGGATATTATTTATAACATTTTATTTATGAGGGATCAAATGAAAAAATGTATAAATGTGAGTGACTAAATTAAAAAGACATTTTTGTAAGGGATTAATTGAAAAATATCTTATCCATGAGGAACTAAATTGAAAAAATATTTCTATAATAGTAAATTGAGAAATATTTTATATGTAAGGGACTTAA
Source organism: Delonix regia (assembly GCA_037074485.1). Taxonomy (NCBI): domain Eukaryota; kingdom Viridiplantae; phylum Streptophyta; class Magnoliopsida; order Fabales; family Fabaceae; genus Delonix; species Delonix regia. The sequence continues at coordinate 13,488,963 of CM073458.1, forward strand.
AAAAAAAGATTTTCCTAAAATAGACTAAATATGATATTAATACAATCAGACCTAATCAGGCTAAAAGACGTCGTATTACTAATACGGTGCTCCACCGTATTAAATGTGATTGATTAGCATTGATCATATATGCTTATACAATTCATTATATGTACCAAACGCATGATAAATATATATTGTATTCTATAAATTTATACAAATCAGCCTTATACAGTATGTCAAACGCACTTTAAAGTGCAGTCATCCATTATGCAATAGCCTCGAGCCCTCGCTTCTTCAAGTTTCCATCGTGATCGAGCAAAAAGTAGAATGCTCTGAAGCCCTCTAGCCATAGGATTACTCGGCCTACAACCATCCTTCAATTTTATTTTAATGTCTACTTGCTGAGTAATTATTTGGTTTCTATCTGCAGATTAAGGAACTAAGTTATTGGATATATTCAAGGTTGTCAAACTTGCAAGTTTAAGGAAAATCATTTGGGGAAGGTAAACTTGTAATGTAGAATTGTAACGTAAAATTATAAGAGTTTACCTATAATAAAAAATAATTATTAAAATATGCAATTACATAGTTAAAATCAATATTTTTAAATTTAGACTAATAACTAAAACTACTGAAGACAATAATTAATAGTTTATTTGTTTAATTATAGTTGAATAAGTGATAATTATATATAGATATTTTTTAAAATTTTATATATTGAAATCTAAATTTAATAACTACTAATAATCAAATACTAGTAATTTTAAATTTGAATTAAAATGATTTATAGAGTAATAAATAAGTATAATCTATGTTGAATCAGATTGAGGCGCAGGTCTGAAGTCCCTAGAATTCCCTTTGTGTCTTTCAATACTTGCCATTGTTTGAATTGAAGATTATGGGTTGGACCAAAATGTTTGAGTAAGACCTAATGCCCTAGGTCCTCTAGATGATCCACCTATAGTAAAACTCCCTCAAGGTTTTCCTTTCTCTGACCACTTCCTATTCTTCTGCACTGTATTATCTTATTTATCCTTCGTTTCAATCATTCTGATATAATTTGCCACTGTGTGAATGAGGTAAACTGACTGATTTGGGGCACCATAACCCTGAATATTGGCTTCGACAAGCGAATCACAAATTGTTTAATTCTATTCCTTTTAGTGGGAATTAAATAAGGGGCATACTTGGACAGCTCAATAAATTGAATGACAAATTCAACAACTGATACCTCAGGGACTTGCCGTAAGCTCTCGAAATACCTAGCACAAGTATCCTTAACGCTCAAGGGTAAAAATCTCTCCATAAACAATTCTTTGAACTCTTTCCATTTATGAGGAGACAACTCAAATGATCTTCCTTGTAGCAGTAACTCATACCATGATTTGGCAACTTTCTTTAGTTAGAAAGTAGCTAAGGTAACTGATTTCCTCAAAGGACGTCAAGTGCCACACATATTTACTCAGTGTCTTCAATGAACTATTGAAGGTCCTCTTGATTATACATCCTTGTAAAAGTGGGAGGCTTGAATTTTATGAATTATAGAGTCCAGCTGCTAATTCTGCATTAGTAGGGACCTGAGGTTGAAAAGGTTCTACCCACACCTCTACAAACATTTCTTATGGGAGGCCTGGCTGCCAGCCCACCCCTTGCATGAGCTTTGCCAGCATTTCCTACACGTACTCATCCCCTACCTCGATTGTTGTAGGTTGGTACGTCAAGCTCAATAAAAGCCCTTAAAGAGGCCTTTTTGACGGGCTGATCAGGAGTGACATGTGATCTAGACAACATTGTCCCTTCACACACAAGAAGAAGTTTGTTTAGCGCCAAATCCATAATTACAAACTCTCATAAATATGAGATACAAAATGGACCAGATAAATGACATTAGATACCCTATGAGATTCCCAACAGGAACTCAGTTATGATTATGCCTGGGTACATAATGATAACTGAGGTACCATTGGGGACCCTTTGTTCTACAAGATACAAGCTTACCAAGGACCTTTAACCCAGGCTCTAATACCACTTTTTCATGACCTAAATCGATTAACGTGACCAGCACAGAGTTGTGGTATTCCTTATCCTCGCGAACCTATCAGAAACCTTAAGATAACAAACTTAAATAAACCCACATTAAATAACCATTAAGTCTCAAAATCTCTTTTTAAAAACATTAACTAAATCAGTTTACTCTCTGTGTAGAAAATTAGGTAGGTTATTCCTTGAGTTACGGACCTCCCAAAATTTCTACAGCAGAGTTAATAGATATACCATGATAATACATCAAATATTTAGCCTGTATATAAAGGAGCGACTAAACTGAATTATAAAAATGAGGGAAACATAACTCTAACAGTAGGCTAGACTCACTAAAGAATTAATCACCAAGGTTAAAATTCCAAAGGTGGATGTTCTGATTCGGTGCTAGAATCTGAAAAATGTTAAATAATGGGGTGAATGGAAACTCAGTGAGTAGGTAATTCTAATATTGTAGAAAATGGTATAGACTTACAATGGTATGTCTTTCAAAATTTAAAACCAAATATCATACAATTATAATTCAGTAATATCAAATGAAGAATAATCATTAATAGAATGCATTTGGGAATCCTCTACAGAACCAATCATAATTACATAATATAGAGCTAGCCCAAGGCTAGTGATAACAAATTAGAACATATATTCATTCAGTCATAAGCTCAGAGTAAATATCAAAATGATCCTAGGCTTCAAACAGAATATTAAGGTAAGGTTATAATACCCAACCTTATCAGATTACCAATTGCAGTTTACTACGGCTAACGTATACTGTCGTTAGCTACAAAGTTCTATTTTGGACACATTCCTAATATTTCAAAGACAAATAAACATCCATGTACTGATATAAAAAAATTTGAAATTGTACCATTTTAGAGTTCATATTTCAGTGTTTATAATAATTAAAAATTCATATTCATAATTAAGAATAATATCATGCATAATTAGAATTATCTACTCACATAAGAGGAGTATACCAACCTTCTTCTATCCTTGATTATAATTCCTTTGTTCATAATTTTTCTAGTCATCTAAAACATTAAATAAAATACTCTTAATATCCAGTCCTCATAAATAATTTAATTATTTAATTCAATTACATACTTAATTAATTATTCATTATTCATCTTTATCCAATTCACCTATTTCTTTATTAAATTTTTTTTTAGAAATTAAATTTATGGGCCACTTTCTTAAATAATACCTCAAAATTTTTATGAATTATATTTCATTTTGTTATTTTTTATTATCATTATTATAACTATTATTATTATTAGTGGGAATATTATGAATGATTAGAGGTGATAAAATATTTAAGGTGAGGATAAATAAATAAATAAATATATATATATATATATATATATATCTATTTAATGGGTATTACAATAAATTTTTATACACCAATTAAACTTCTTCCCTTTAAATTGCTCTTTAGAATTATTTATTGAACTATTATAATGTTATCAATGACGGTATATTTTTTTAGTGTAAGTAGGTAGATAAAAATGTCCTCATACTCATGGGTATTTAGTTATTGAAGTTGATATTAATATAAAAAGGTAATATTTAGTACAAAAGTCATTAAAATTTAAGAAAGATATAATGATCATACTGTAGTTTAATTTGAAAGTTTAATAGAAAAATGAGAAAATACACTTTAGGTCTTTTATTTATTACAAAATTACTATTTTGGCCTCTCACTTATTGAAATGTTCAAAATAGTCATTCATTCATTAAAAAATGTCACACTTCATCTCTTACTTTTTAAAAAATATCAGATTTAATCCCTTTGATTTAGGATTTAGGGTTTGGTAGAGGATCACTTTTGGTAATGTTTCAAAAAGTAAATGATTAAGTATGACATTTTATAATGAGTGCGAGACTATTTTAAATATTTTAATAAGTGAGGGACTGAAGTGATAATTTTTTTATGAGTGAGGGATAAAAATATATTTTTTTCACAAAAAACTTTAAATTTAAATATAATTTTTAAAATAAAATATAAAAAGAAAAAATTCACCCCACCGGCTTTGCCAGCCGAAACATACATATTATATATATATATAGAGAGAGAGAGAGAGAGAGAGAGAGATATATATATATATATATATATATATATATAAAACACAAAAAACGATGAGAGAAAAGTAATACTATGTAAGGAGGGAGGAGAAGAATATTCTAATATTTCGACAAGAATACATTTTGTACATAATATTAATGTAGCGTAATTTATAAATTTTATTTCAATAGCTAATTTCGAAAAACGTACATGGGTGAGCCGGCCACTAATTCCTCCACCAAGCCGTTCATCAAAATTAGAATCTTGAAGACAACTTTTATATATAATTAGTTTCATATTTCGTTTTAGAAAAATTACATAACATAATATATCAAACTTATCACCATTGACATTTATTGCTATCCTTTTTCCATTAACCATTCTATACTATTTAAAATGTAATTACAAAATTTTTATATAATATCATGAATAGTAAAAATAAAATTCACATAAATATAATTAGTACTTATAAGACACAAATACTAATTCACCTCATTAAATAAGTCACTTATAATTATTTTGAAGAATTAATTTATTATTTTTTAATTCTTAAAAAACCATTTTATTATTGCAAATTGATTATAGAATAAATTAATCTTGAGGCCGGAGAACAAAATAGTGATTTTCGTTTCTATTGAATGATACAAATGATTGAACTTTAATTAACGAGTTAATGAGACAATTTTGAGTGTGGGAACAAATATGTGTATTCTATTTCGAAAAGCACAGCATAACTATTGTCTTTGGAAAATGCGCCAAGGACAACACAGTATGCAGAAAGATGGCGTTGTAGGTCTGGATCCCTTTTCTATAGATTTTTGAAAAAAAATTTTTTAGATAGCATGCATAATTATTTAATAAGAAAATACATTTATCGTATAAAATCAATGCATTATTTCCAGCAACGGTGGAAACAATTAATAGTATTTTTTACTGTGGAAATTAAATAAAGAGACCCAATTTAAGATCCTGATTTGTACGCAAAGCATGAGCTACATGCCAGATTAATTTCCAAAATTACAAATAAGTAATCTAGTCATAATTAATATTGAAATATATTTGTTTAGATCGCATCTGACATTTTCCACAATACGGAAATTAATTTTGTCTTCACAACTATATTTCTATATCAAGGAACTCTGTTAACCAAACAAGTGAATAGACCACGCATGATTTTTCACATCAACATTATTTTGAGGACACTCTAGAGAGTAGAGCCTACCAAATTTAAACCGTGGTGTTATTGCTGTCCTTGAATGAATTGTCTTTAACCTTTGGTCTAAAAGAAAAAAAAAGAATGAATTGTCTTCTGCTATGGAAAAATTAATTGGGCATGTTGTTTTCAATCACAGAAATATTAAATGGCGTTTTCTAAGGTGTCCCATGTGGTTTGGACGTTTTGCTTATAGTTAGATTGTATAGTTTTTAAAATTTGAATGATGAAAAATTTTGGACTATGTGTGATTAAATTTTAAAATTTTTGACTGTTTGTACTATCTAATTTTAATCTGAAAATTACATGTTTATTTAAATATTAATCGTTATATTTATATATTTCTTAAAGATCAGATTGATCTTTATGTGTAACGAGAGAGAAGGACAAAGTCTTCTTTAGTCACATTAGAAGGAATCTTTAGTCAGGAATCTCTTACTAGTTTAATTACACTTTATTAAATTATAGTAGATAAACATATACTCTCAACTCTTAAGTTATTTATTTTTATAAAATTTAAAGGATGCAATTGATATAATTTACTTTTTGGAAAAAAATTTAGAAGTAATTTTTAAGACATTTATCACCTAAATTTTATAATAAAATCATGACAACGAAATAATTTCATTATTACATGTTACCTTTTTGTAAATGGATGATACAGATATCATGGTTTTGTTGAAAAACATTGCAGTAGACATTCTTGAATATACTGCAAAAAAATAAAAGGGAGACAGCAAGTTCAACCTTAAATTTCCAAATTTCGTGAATGACTGAAAAATAAAATATATTGTACATTCTGTGTTTTCATGCATACACCTACAGGGGCTTGCATCTTTGACGAGTCGGATGCTAAACATGTTTTTTCGCTGTTGTCCCTTCTCAAAAGTCATGACCATTTAGTATAAGTTTGGACATTTTTAGATATTTTAATTTTAATAATATTTCGTTATGTTTTATTATGATTATTTTCTTTTTACCTGAATTTTTGTTTCCCTCTACCTCCAACCTATATAGCCACTTGTTAATCATTTTTTTTGCTCACTTTAAAACCTTATGCGGAATTGAAAGCATTGGAATTTGTCAAATGATTTAGCCAAATGACTTTTCACTCCCAAGCTTGAAATTTGTCATTGAATTATTCTTTCATTTCTATTCCTAATTTATCCGAACAAAATACTTTAGATTTTTCTGACAAATTGTTACCTAGTTGTACTCAAAAGCCAATTTATGAAGTAGGATGCCTATTATAACTCAAAATAATGTTATATAGTTATTGAGTTTGCGTAACCAACATTCAATTTTGAACTAAAATTTGATGAGTAGAAGTGAACGTGCTTTTATCTTCAATAACAATTAATGAATCCACTAACCATAAATAAACCATTCAAAGAGTCATAGATTTCATTCTCATCTTCCCTTTTTTCTTTTTCCTTTTCTTTGAAATTCCTTCTTTTCATTCCCCTCTCACCTCCCAGACATACTTACCTAATTAATAAATTCAATGTATTTCTTTTATGTAAGATATATATGGACAACAATTTAAGATCTTGGTTCATAGACCGAAAGATAATAATGAATAATTCGGTGATTATTAATATTGAATATGGGATAAACCTGTCATCATATTCATTTTTCCACGTTAGACTGTTTAAGTGAATGGACCGCACAAGTCTTCTGTTACCAACGTAAATCAAGGTGACTCCTAAAGCATACCAGATTTTACCCCAAAGTGAATGAAATTGTGGTCTCCAAATGAATTTTCTTTTATTTTTTAACTAGATATCATTAGGTATGAAAAATAATCTAAAATATTAAAATATATATTTGTTTATAAAAAATAATTATTTTTTAATTTTTAAAAATACATTTTATACAAAAATTAAGGGTCATTGGATGCTTTAATGGAGAAAATAATCCCCTCCAATTACTAGAGGGGATTTGCGCAATAATCATATTAGTATGAATGAGATTCCTTTTAAATTGACCAAAGAAGTTTTGTCTTTTTCCTCATTACATATGTGGACATTGCCATTAATATTTCTGTGCTTGAAAACAACATTTTCACTTAATTCTTCCAAAGAAGAAAACAATTAATTTGTTTACTCAAAAAAAAAAAAAACAATTCATTTGAGGTCAAATTTGAAAGGCTTTAGAGTGTCCACAGAATAATGTTGATGACAAAAGTCTTGTGTGGTCCATTCACTTGTGGAAAATGTCAGATGTGATCTTGAAGAATATCTTCTTTCTAGAAATACATAGCCCACAACTATAGAAATACATCAAGACAATCTGCTTATATACAAAGGAGCAACTAAATCTAATTAGAAAATGTATTAGAAGAAACCGTTGCTCTAGCAATAGGCTAGGCTCACAAAAAAAAAGAAGAAAAAGAAACACTGTAGTTCTTACTCCATAAGTGGGTGTTCTGGATTTTTGCTAGAATCTGAAATGTTAAATAAAGGAGGTGAGTAGAAATTCAGTGAGTAGATAATTCTAATAATACAAGGGGAGGGACAAATTGACACCAGTAGAGATTATCATCAAAACTTTCTTTCTTTAAAACTGAATAACTTACAAAGAAAATTCAATAGTTCTAAAAGCAGAGGGAAAACCATTACTGTCAAATAAATCCAGCCTTAAAATTTCAAGTCATGTTCTTAACTCAAATGAACCAACATATAATAAGAATTTAAAATATCCAATTTAACGAAATACATTGGAAATCTCCTACAAGACCATCATATATTCAGAATACATAACTAGCCCAAGGCTAATGTAATTAGATCAAAGCAATGATCCATGATGGGCCATAGGCTCAGAAGAAAAAAAACATAATAATGGCCTTAATCTTCAAATAGAATATGAATGTAAGGGCATCATACCCAACCGTATCAGAATACTAATTGCAGTGCACTACGGCTAACGTTTACCGCTGTTAGCTACAGGGTTATGTTTTGGACACATTCCAAAAAATTCTTGAACATACAAACATCCATATTTAGAAACACCACTTTAGAATTTCATATTTTAATGATTTAAATGATTCAAAAATATAGAATCATAAAGTTCATAAGCCAACAAAATTCCTTAGTTTCAAAATATGCAATGAAATTTATAATTTCAGGAGTCTACCCAAAGTACCAGAGATAACAAAAACTTATATTTGAAAATAGATAATTTGAAACAAAATCTTGCATAATTAGAATTATTTACTCGCTTGGTCAAAGCACACACAAATCACCCTTTTACCCGCTAGGTATAAAAAAGACAGCTTTAATAAACATAACAATTAATAGACTTTAATTTTCCCTATTAATCAACATATTAATTAAAATAATTTCTAAAAAGAAATTCCTACAATAATTTATTCAAAATAAATTTGTGGTACTTAAATTTGTGGTACTTATTTTCTGTGTTTTCCCATTATTCCTCTTAATGATCCTAACTTTCACAATTCATACATAATGGTATACACATGCTTAGAAAGCACTTTGGGAACCTAATGATTCACAAATTTAAAGCCTCATTTTCATTGATGCTCAACTCTTATATTTTTGTTAAACATATTTCAAGGCTTTGAAAATGCCATGAGGCCAATAAATTCATATAATACTCTTTGCAGTCTTTGAGTTGCATAACATTATCAACTGAGTCTAAACATCATTCCATTCATTAATAAACTAATTATTAAACACTAATAATTACTTTCATTACACTCTTGTTCATAAAACTTCCTCTTACAGCAATGTCAAACTCGGTCCCAATTCTGACTCGCACTAACTCGTGAGCAAGTCTTCATTTTAATTTGGCCAAATGAGTAAAACTTTTTTTTTTTTGGTCCCTCACTCGTAGGGTATTTTTTTAAGTTAATCCCTTATAAAATTTACTTTTTATTTTAATCCCTCATAGGTAAGATATTATTTTGATTTAGTCCTTCATAGAATTTCTTTTCAATTTAGTCCCTCATATGAATATTTTCCAATTTCTTCCGTCACAAATAACATCATTATTAATAATGTCCTTCATATTTTTTTATAGTTTGAATTTTATTTTGGCCAAATGAATAAAATCTCTTTTGGTCTCTCACTAATAGGTTATTTATTAATTTGATTCCTTATAAAATTTATTTCTTATTTTGGTCCCTCAAATAAAATACTTCTCAATTGAGTCTCTCATAGAACTTTTTATCAATTTAGTCCATCACATATAGAATTTTCTCAAATTATTAATAGAGGTAAACTCTTATAAATCTACGTTATGATTTTACTTTACGAGTCTACACCCATCTCACGAGTCTACTTGGAATCGCGAATTTGACAACCTTACTTTAAAGACTAAATTTGAGTGCTAACTGGTGGAATGTAAATATTCATAAGAAGTTGGGATCTCCAATCCTCAAAATCATGCAAAATAAGAAAGAGTAAAATACATTTTTAGTACCTCATTTTTCACAAAATTACTATTTTAGTCCCTCACTTATTGAAATACCCAATATAGTTCCTTACTCATTGAAAAATGTTACACTTTGTCTTCTACTTTACAAAAAATTATTAAATTTGGTCCTTTTACCAAACCTTAAACCCTAAATTTAAAGGACTAAATTTGATATTTTTTTTAAAAAAATGTAAGGGACTATTTTGAGCATTTCAATGAGTGAGAGATTGCAATGACAATTTCTTGGCAAGTAAGGGACCAAAAGTGTATTTTACTCGAATAAGAAATAAGACAAATGAATAAGAAACATTCTTAACAAGTTGGGATCTCCAATTTTGAAAATCGTGTAGAATAAGAAATAAGACAAAAGACGTAGGGAATTCCAGTCCTAAAAATTTTGATAAGAATCTTAGACTTGATTGTATAGACTAACATAAGTGGTGGCTGCTAGGTATCACTACCATTTTTCAAGTTGTCACGTTGAGATTTTAATATTTCCTTCCACATCTAAGAAGCACTTGAGTATTTATGAATGATTTCTAACTATTCTTTTTTATGATACTTTGTTGTTAAGGTTTTTGAAAAGAAGGAAAAATATGGACTCAGTCATAAAAGATTAATTTGTTAAGCACATGAGTGGTCAAAAACCTAGTCCACCTTTTGATTGAGGTCGAAACAATTTATTTCAACTGAACTTGTAAATTATGTGACGATCTTCGTAACCCAAAAAAGAAAAAGTTCATAGATCAGGCTAACTCACTTATACTAGGAGAGATTCGGCTAGGCCAAAAAAACTATTTGATTTTTACTAGATTAGATAAGGTTATGTCTTATTTTTTTTTTATTAAAAATATCAATTTTTGTAATATATTTTTATTTTGTAAAGTAAAATTTCAATCATTTTCTATTCTGAATTTTTTCATTTCATTTCAAAGCAATGGTTTTTATCAATAAAAATATCTTTTATGAATTTAAAATTAAAAAAATGAGAAGATTTGACTAGACTCAATCACTTACTGAGTCCGTCTAAGTCTTGATTTTAAACAAAATGTGGTCATAAAACAGGACTAGGTTTCAAGTTGTGTGCAAATCCTTGGCCCATGTTTACTCATAAAATTTATTATATAATTTCTTGAGTAATTCAAACATGAGAGAGAATAAATAAAACAAAAGTTTATTACAACTTTGATCAAAGTCATTCAACATGGGACAACAATTTTGATTTCCACTCTTGTATTTTTGCATAAACTTTTTAATTAGAGTCCATTTGACACACCATATAGGATAAGATTGTATAAGCTTATATAATGTGATTAGCTTTTATCGTGCATTTGGTGCATACATTAGATTATATTAGCTTATACAGTCAACTCTAATTAACCTTACTTAATACGATTTAGCATTGTATTACTAATTGAGCTCTCTTGGTCTAATTAGACCTAATTGTACTAATAATATATTAAAAATATTTAAATTTTTACTTTTACTCTAACCCCTTGCATATCAAATATTTCTCAATTTAGTTCCTCATATAAATTTTTCTCAATTTAGTCCCCTATAGATTAGGTGTTTTTTCAATTTAATCCTTTGATTTTAATTTAGTTCTTCATATATCTACATTGTTGTATTTGATCCCTCACAAACTAAATTGTTATCAATAATAATATCAAATATAAGTTAAATAAAAAAAATACAAACTCATATAAATTTTCCTCAATTTGGTCCATTACATATAAGATATTTTTTAATCTTATCCCTCGTTAGAATTGTCTTCTCAATTTAGTCCCTCACATAATTATCTTTTCAATTTAGTCCCTCACAGGATTGTCTTATACAATGAATTAAATAATAACACAAACATGTAATAAATTTTCAAAATTTGGTCCCTTATATATAAGATATCTTTCAATTTGATCTCTTGTAGAATTTTTTTCCTAATTTAGTCACTCAAAAATTTATATTTTCAATTTAGTCCCTTACATGTATGTATATTCCTCTATTTGATTCCTCACAAATAAAATTGTTATCAATAATATCATTAAAAAAATAAGTTAATTTAAAATATATGAACTTATAGAATATTTTTCATTTTGATCCCTCGCAAATAATTTTTTCAATTTCATCCCTTATTGCACTATCTTCTCAATTTAGCCCCTCATAGAATTATTTTCTCAAATTAGTCCCTCACATATGGATGTTTCTCCATTTGATCCCTCACAAATAAAATTGTTCTCAATAATATCCTTAAAAAAAATTTAAATTAATGATTATGAAAATTATTGATAATGATTTTATTTGTGATAGACCAAATTGAGAAATATGTGACAGGCCAAATTAAAAAATATCATGTTTGTGAGGGACCCTATTGAAAAATAAATTTTATGAGGGACTAAATTGGGAAATACTCCATATGTGGGGACTGGAATGAGGTTTTAATTATTTTTTATTTAAAATTTTAATTTTGCTTGTTCCACCTTAAATGTCTATTGACATGTTACTTTTAAAATAAATGTGTCTAAGTGAAATAACCAAAAACAAATTCTTTTTCTTTGAACATTTTGATGGATATAATTTTTTTGAAGTAAAAGACATTTTTGTTAAAATAATTAATTTTTATCCTATCTCTATATCGTTCCAATGTTATCAAATGTCTTTGAATGGATAATTTTTATCTTATCTAGTGTTACATAATACGTTTCCAAAAACAAATTACTACTATCTTATACAATTCAATAATATCTTATATAAGTATGTGTTAAGCCTTCTTCTATTAGACTTTATACTACCCTGCTCAGGAAGGCAGATTCTGTGAATGGGTATCAATCAGCTTCTTCCACCGTTTCATCGCCTAACAAACCCAGGAACTTCCATCGGTCATTCGGCACTACAAAGACCAAGAGAAAGAAGATGAAATCTGGATCATATTGTTGCACCCATAGCCGATTATTTCTCTTGGAGCCTAGGAAGGCTGAAGATGACGACAAAGGAAGGAAGAAAAATTGGGTTTTGGATCGAGTCAGAATGATTAAAGGGGGAAGAGGCCCAAAACAATTTTGTACTACTTATTTATTGGGCCTTATTTGAGAATATCTAATAGCAACAATTTAGCCCAGTTATTGTCCCTTATTAATTAGTCCAAACCCAATACCCAACCAAAAGAGAAAATGGGCCAGGCAAAAATGCAAACGTACTTGTTTTTTATGTGCAAGAGTATGGAAGCTCTAGTATGTCTTCCACCTGGTGTGATCAGTTGGAAATTTCAAATTTGTGGCGACACGGATGAAAAACACAATATCAGCTACTGCAGAAAGAAAACTACTACGAAGACGATTCGAATTGAGGAGAGCAAGAAGGGGATTCTCATATTTAGTGCATCAGTTACAGTTATACTGATTCTAGGCGTTGAAGCAGCTTTGGTTGATTCATGGAAGATTTTAGAAGCAGAAGTAGCAGGTGACCAAACAACTAGAATACTACCTGGGAAGAAGAGAAGAGACGAAGGCATAGCCATGATCAAATTCAATGCCACTTTCACAAAACTGGTAAGAAGAGAAGGTAATCAGATAAGAGGGCAACCAGAGACAATATAGCCACTGAAAACACTCTGGAAGAGGCGTGGCTCTGATACCAAATGATGAAACCCAAATTCTGGTGAAGTATTATTTATGTATACCCAAGCCATTATCCTCTTCATAAACAAGTAAGTAAGGTAGGATTGACAGCAATACAACAAATGTAAAGTGACAGAAATAAAGAAACAAAGCAAATGGTAGACCATGCTCTTCATCCATGTTTATTACTTAGTTTATTATTTATGAGGTATGGTTCTTCACCCTCCAAAAATGTTACCATAGTTGGATAGGTCTTCAAAGTTCCACAATTCCAATTGGCCTAAAAGGTTTTACAAAAATGTCTGTAGTTTGTCGTGTTTTGTTCCGAAACAGCAAAGGAGACTTTATAGTATTTCTTCCATTCAACAACTTTCCGACCCAAGTTCTGAAGTTATCTAATGTCCTGATAATATAACAACTTCTGTTCCCGGTATTAATGTTTGATGATTGAATACAGTGGCATTTATATTGGAATTATTTGTTTTTTGGACAGAATATTTTATTGGGATTTTTCTATTCTTCAAAAAACTGAATTATAGACAAGAAATTTAATTAATATTGTGGCATGATTATTTGATTACGTTCTCTACGTTTGGGCTTTATATGATTTGATTGATTGAGCAAAATTTGAGGCCCAATCTTGGTTATGTAGCATGGATACTTCCGAAGACACATTTTCTTGGTTTGTGTTGCTTTCACCCTTCACTAAAACAAATAACTGTAAACAGAAGTCTGATCGTGACACTTTCCCAGCGGAATTGCAAATCCTAGCGTTATCAGCTGTTGATTGACATCAATGGAGTACCATTTCTTCCCATTAGTACTACACACTAATTGGAAGTAAATGTCGAAGTAAAAATTAACTAGTTCATGATTCAACAAGATTCGGTAGAAGCACAGAGAATATTAGTCTTGCATGCCAAATATTCGTATTTATAATTAAATTAGAAGCAAATAATAAAGAAAAGCAATCATGATTATTCATGTTATAGGAATTGTCATATTTTATACCCAACACAATAAAGCATATATATATATATATAAAAAGAGAATTATATACATTGTTCTGTTATAAATGTTGATGGAGTTATAATGAAAATTATCACTAAATCTTAATTTAAAAAGAGAAATTATAAACATTGAATTCTGTCGGATCTTTTCAATATATAAAACATGATGTAGGATTAAAATTCATTCACCATGCAAAACTAATTTCCTTACTGTAATATATTGAATTGCAGGAAACAAGGAAAAACATGGAAACATTTGTAAAGGCTACATAAAGAAGCTCAACCTAAGCAAAAGAAAAGATACACCAAAGAGAGTGGAGGACATTGTAAGACATGACCCCTGCTACCCTTGTTTAGTCTTTACTCTATATCACTTAATCTGGTCCAAGAACAGTTTCATTTATTTCTAACGTTTTTCAACCTACAATTCAAAAATTCTCTCATAATGAATGTGGTTCAGGATTATTATTTGATTTAATATTCATTAACTTATCTATGATTTTTAGTTTATATAGAGAACTTGATTTTGTAGCACAACTCAATGAATGTACATAAGTGCTGCTGAAGAACTATTATAGCCATTTTGATCTTAAAGTTAATGTTGCAATGCAAAAAGAGAGAACTGTTTATGGAACTTCAAAATTGGGGAACATAAATTGCTAGAGAAAACTTACATGCTATTCTTTATATAATTATATCAGATTCTCCAATCAATTAATAATATTTGGATAATTTTTACACCTCATTTTCTTTCTTATTAACACTATTAACTTTCACATTTTAAAAAATTGTCTACATGTTATTAGATAATTGGAGAAACCTGATATAAATATGTAAAGAACAATATACAAGTTTTTTTTTTTAAATTACTCGCTCTGGGTATAATTTTATACCCATTGATATATTTATAATTGGCGGAACTTAAAGCACAATTTTCTCTTCAGGTCGTTAAAACGTTGACAAGTTAACACATAAACACATAGAGGACTCCATTAGTCATTGGTAAAATATTCAATTTTTAATCCTCTTGACATGCTATAATGCATATATACTTCAAAAAATGACACATGTAGAACACTCTTATTAGAGACCACCTGACACTTAAAATTACATACAATCACTTTAATTTTTTGTGTTGCTATGTTTGTGTTAATGTTGTGCCCAGTGCCTAAGTCAGTGTTCACGTGTCCTAGCAGAGGGAATTTAAATAGCTGATATTGAAATCTTCTCATTTGAGGTTAAGTACAGTACCACCTAGGAATCTCAAGTGGAATCAGTACAATAGACAAGACTAGAACATAATTTGGGTGTTTTTCCAAATGGAAAATGAGAATATGTTTACCTAAGAAACTAATATCTTAAAGAGTTCGAGCTTCACTTTCTATGCCGGTGCAAAATTTTAGGAATATTTGTTCAATATCAAGTACAAACTATATCACAATTGTTTCAAGCAACAATTTAGAATCTTCAAATGAAAATTCAGACAAAATCTTTACTTAGCTGTGCATATTTTATTTTCCAGATTACTGTAATTTAAATCCCAGAAATATGTGTAACACATTTGAAATGTATGCACAAGTATACAAGAGTCAGAATTAACTGTAACGCGAGAACAGAAGTGACACAGAGGGCAAAACGTCATCAGAAGTTGTAGTAAACCCAGATGAGTGTGTGTTGGAACTAAAGCTTGTGTTCCGGTTTTGTCCTACCTCTGAAACATTGGAGCTAGATGGAGCTGAAGATGATGACCTCACTGGAAGTTCAATATATGTTGGTACGGGTAAACATGATGGAAGATTAGGGAATGGAGCTTCAAAATTAAGCACATGAATTGCTTGCCTTATTGAAGGCCTATTATTATGGCTAGGATGAGTACACCAAAGCCCTACAATCGTCAAGCATTTGATTTGCTCCAGGTCAAAATCTCCATTTAGTCTTGGATCAACTGCTTCAAGAATTCTCCCACTTCCATAGAGTCCCCATACCCAATTCACGATGTTTATTTCATTTTCTGGAGCGTTGGGGTTGATGGGTTTTCTTCCACATGCTATCTCCAAAGCAACAACTCCAAAACCATACACATCTGATTCCTTACTAGCTCTACCAGTAATAACACATTCAGGAGCCATGTAGCCCATAGTACCAGCCAAAGCTGTAGTTTGTGCACCTTTGGCGTGGTCTACGAGCCTTGCTAACCCAAAATCTCCGAGTTTTGCATTGAAGTTTGAGTCTAGCATGATGTTGCTTGATTTTATGTCTCTGTGAACGATGCATTGTTCCCATTCTTCGTGCAGGTATAGCAATGCAGAGGCCAAGCCTTGAGCTATCTTAAATCGTACTGCCCATTTCAGCAACCTTTGGTCCTTGAAGAGATGATAATCTAAGCTTCCATTTGGCATATACTCATAAACTAGCAATAGTTCTTTTCTCTCATGACACCATCCTATTAGCTGCACCAAATTTCGGTGCCTTAGTTGACTGATAATTCTTACTTCTGAAGCAAACTCCTTTATTCCCTGTTTAGAACCCTTTGATACTCTTTTTATGGCAACATAGGAGTTTGAATCTTTGAGGAAACCTCTATAAACACCCCCAAATCCTCCTTGTCCTAGCTTCTGCTCATCTTTGAAATAATTAGCCGCACTTGCTAGTTCAGCATATAAGTACTTCTTGGGTCCTGTTCTTCTTTCAAAATCCTCACTCATGTACTCATCTAACTCACGGTCTTCCTCTTCCATTTTCTCTTTCTTCTTCTTCCACATGCATAGCAGAACCAAACCCAACCCACAAATTAAAACAGACCCTCCAACCCCCAATCCCACTGCAAATACTGTCATGGAATTTTTACTCCTCGGGCTAAAGCTCGGGCTAAAGCTCGGGCTCAAGCTTAGATTCGGGCTTGGACTGAGAGCTATGTCTGTGAACTCCTCTGAGGTGAAATTCCATGAATTGATCCTAAATAGAGCGGATTTAACTCCTGTTGCAGCTGAGAAGCCAAAAGTAACCCATTCAGGCATATGCTCTCTCAGATCAACTATGTCACAAAGATGTTGTTGCACAATGTTGCCATTAACAAAGCCTGTGAACAAAATGCTTAAATTATGGGTTCTTGAATTGTAACTGATGAAAGCCTCATTGCATCTCCCTCCTTCGATATCAGCAAACCATGTCAAATTCTTAACGGATATCATAGAATTGATATTGACACCCACATGTTCCTTGGGAGGATCCCACTCATTCGAATAGATATCAAACTCCACAGCAACAAATGGATTGCCTGTTGAATCTAGGATTTGTTCATCATGAGTCAGACCCATAGAACCTCCTTGTGTGAGATAGGGAAGCTTTGAATCATTAGGGGCTAAGAAGAAGGCAATCCCATCTGCATATTCAGAGAAGTTTGTACAAATCTCAAAGGTAAAATGGGTGGTGAAGTTTGTGAGGTTCCCAGTGGCTTTGTCCCACAGGTGCATCGGTTGGTGATACGTGGCTCGACCGGCACTGCTTGGCGTGTGATTGTCTGTCTGGTATGTTAACCGGATGGACGGAGGTGCTGGGTTAGCGTCTCCCTCGTATGTTATATTCTTATCATTGGGATCGAAACTAGGGAAGTTAAATGATAAGGAGAATGCTTGCGGGATAATCAAGAAGAAGAAAGTTACCAACATCATCATCAAGAACTCGTAAGGGAAATCAAAATTTCTGATTTGGCCAAGAAACATATTCTGCTCAAGCTTTCAGAGTTAGATGATTATGCAGTTGAAGGAATGAAGAAACTTCTGTGTTTTTTCTTAGCCTACCATTGTTGACTCAGTTTTAGACCAATTTGCTAGAGTTTTTGGCCCCATTAGGGACTTCAATTTTCTACCACAAATTATATAATTCTATGTATAATGATTTATCTCTGGTGATATTTATCTATGACGGTCAAATGATTCCACAATGTAATCAAGATTTGGATATTTTGCAAGAGCATTACTTGGACTAAATCTAACGGTAAATATATTTATTTATAACAATTAATTAAGAAAAATTTGAATGGGATAAATAATCATTCTTGCATGCATTAATGTGAGATATGTCCCTGTATGTGAAAATTATTCAGCATCTCAATATACCTAACCTTCACTAATCAACTTTCTTAGTTTGATCAAACAAATACTACAGAATTTGTAAAAATAAAAATAAAAATTTGTAAATTGGTTGTAAAACATCGACAAAACAAAGATATAGCGTTCCCATAAAAATAAGAATCCCAAACTTTGTTGCAACCAAATATATTCCCTCCTATAATTAAATAGGACCTTAAGATTTACAAGTGAGAAAGTAGAAAAAATTAATCTAAATACATCATTATATATATTTTTACTATTAATATTTTAATTGAAATCATAACATAAAAGTGTTTAATTTAATTTAAAAATTATATAGTTATCTACATTAATTACACATATTTCGTAATATTATTAAAAACCTTGTATTATTATATTTTAATTGAAATATAGTATAATAAAAATAAAAATAAATTTAAATAAATTTCTCTAAAAATAAGAAGGTGAGTGATACGCTAAAACTTGTGCATCTAGTCATGGGCCAATGGTTGGCTTGACTATCTATTTGTTCATTCAATCGATCATCTTTGTCAATATTTTGGGCTATTGGGGAAAAAGTAAATGGAAAAGCTTATAACCAGTTTTTTATATACTTATATTATGGTTTTTTTTAATAATTAATAACATTTGGATAATTTTTTTAAAAGTGAGAATTAACTGTGTTAATAAGAAAGTGAATAAGGTATAAAAAATTATTCAAATGTCATTAACTGATTGAAATATCAAATATAAATATATAACGAATAGCATGTAATTTTTTTTTCAAAAATAAAAGATTTTACTAAAAATTGTATATTAATCAAGAAAATTTATCGTTTAAAAAATTTTCTATTAATTTAAAAAATTTTATAACATTATCCTTTACTTTTTAAATTATTTTTTAAAATAATATATTTTAAAAAATGAGTTTCCCTGACTCAAAATTTAACCCACACTATTATAATTATTATTAATAATATTATTAATTAATGAATTAATTAATAATTGAATTTAATATTCATATTTTGAACTATCATGATGGGTATAGTTAATATTCATATATATTTCATATTTAATATTAATTAAAATTTATTTTTTGAACTATTATAATTATTATTTTGAATTTAATAATGGGTATTACAATAAATTTTTATACACCAATTAAACTTCTTCCCTTCCCTTTAAAGAATTAATTTATTATTTTTTAATATTTAAAAAACCATTTTATTATTGCAAATTGATTGAAGAATAAATTAAAATAGTGATTCTCTTTTCTATTGAATGATACAAATGATTGAACTTTAATTAACGAATTGATGAGACAATTGTGAGTGTGGGAACAAATACGTGTGTTCTATTTCGAAAGGCGTAGCATACCTATTGTCTTTGGAAAATGCGCCAAGGACAACAAAGTATGCAGAAAGATGGCGTTGTAGGTCTGGATCCCTTTTCTATAGATTTTTTAAAAATAAAATTTTAGATAGCATGCATAATTATTTAATAAGAAAAATACATTTATCGTATAAAATCAATGCATTATTTCACTGTGGAAATTAAATAAAGACACCCAATTTAAGATCCTGATTCTTACACAAAGCATGAGCTACATACCAGATTAATTTTCCAAAATTACAAATAAGTAATCCAGTCATAATTAGTATTGAAATATGATATGTTCAGATCACATTTGACATTTTCCACAATACGGAAATTAATTTTGTCTTCACAACTATATTTCTACGTCAGGTGACTTTGTCAACCATACAAGTGAATAGACCACACGGAATTTTCACATCAACATTAATTTGAATTAATTGTCTTCAGCCTTTGGTCCCAAAAGAAAAGGAATGAATTGTCTTCTTCTACGAAAACATTAATTGGGTTTGTTGTTTTCAATCACTGAAATATTAAACGGCGTTTACTGAGGTGTCCCATGTGATTTGGACTTTTTGCTTATAGTTAGATTTATAGTTTCTAAAATTGGAATGATATAAATTTTAGACTGTGATCAAATTTTAAAATTTTTGACTATTTGTAGTCTCTAACTTTAATATGAAAATTGTATATTTATTAAAATTTTAACCTTTAGATCTATATATTTTTTAAAATTCAGATTGATCTTCATGTAACGAGAAAAAAGGTCAAAGCCTACTTCTTTAGTCAGATTAGAAGGAATCTCATACTAGTTTAATTACACTTAAATAACCGTTTATCTATAATTATTACCTACACGATACAAATGGTTGTTGATTAAATTATAGTAGATAAACATGTACTCTCAACTCTCAAGTTATAGATGGTGAAATATCTTTATCTCCACAATACTGTGAAGGTCAAGTAATATATGAAATAGAGAATTGGGTAAACTTATTTGCAAATAAAGTTTATCTCATACTTTTTTATTTATTTTTATAAAATTTAAAGGATGCGATTAATATAATTTACTTTTTGGAAAAAAAATTAGATGTAATTTTTAAGATATTTATCACCTAAAAGAAGTCTTTGTCTTCTTCCTCGTTACACATGTGGACACTGCCATTAATATTTCTGCGCTTGAAAACAACATTTTCACTTAATTCTTCCAAAGAAGGAAACAATTAATTTGTTCACTCAAAGAAAAAAAAAATTCGTTTGAGATCAAATTTGAAAGGCTTTAGAGTGTCCACATAATAATGTTGATGACAAAAGTCTTGTGTGGTCCATCCACTTGTGGAAAATGTCAGATGTGATCTTGAAGAATATCTTCTTTCACCTTAACATAAACTCACAGAGATCAAAGTGTTATAATGTTTATTATGACTTGAATTTTGGTTTGTAATTTTGGGAAAGTAATCTAGTGTCATGATATGACGTAACTATCATGGAGAACGAGATATCCATTGTCCTCGTAAGTCTATCAGATATCATAGTATAGCATAACCTTAACAAATACATGGACCCTTATTCAATAAACTCGAGGCTAAAACCTTTGCATATAATTATCAAAAGAATCAATTTAATATGTGTAGAAATTTCAGCAGTGTCTCGCTTAATTTTTGGATCTCCCAAAATTTCTACAATAGAATTATTTGACATACAACATATTGGAGAGTTATACTCTTCCACATATATATACAACATAGCCCACAACCATAGAAATACATCAAGACAATCTGCCTATATACAAATGAGCAACTAAATCTAATTAGAAAATGTATTAGAAGAAACCATTGCTCTGGCAACAGGTTAAGCTCATCCAAAAAAAAAAAAAAAAAATAGAAACACTGTAATTCATACTCCATAGGTGGGTGTTCTGGATTTGTGCTAGAATTTGAAATGTTAAATAAAGGAGGTGAGTAGAAACTCAGTGAGTAGATAATTCTAATAATACAAGGGGAGGGACCAATTGACACCAGTAGAGTTTATCATCAAAACTTTCTTTCTTTAAAACCGAATAGCTTACAAAGATAATTCAATAGTTCTAAAAGCAGAGGGAAAACCATTACTATCAAATAGATCCAGCCTTAAAATTTCAAGTCATGTTCTTAACTCAAATGAACTAACATATAATAAGAATTTACAACATCCAATTTAACAGAATACGCTGGAAATCTCCTATAGGACCATCATATATTTAGAATACAGAATTAGCGCAAGGCTAATGTAATCAGATCAGAACAATGATCCATGATTGGCCATAAGCTCTTGAAAAAAAAAAAAACATAATAATGGCCTTAAGCTTCAAACTAAATATAGAGATAAGGGCATCATACCCAACCATATCATAATACCAATTGCAGTGTACTACAACTAACGTCAGCTAACGTCTACTATCATTAGATACAGGGTTATGTTTTGGACACATTCCAAAAAGTTTCTTGAATATACAAACATCTATATTCAGAAATATCACTTTAGAATTTCATAATTATTTTAAAGAATTAATTTATTATTTTTTAATATTTAAAAAACCATTTTATTATTGCAAATTGATTGAAGAATAAATTAAAATAGTGATTCTCTTTTCTATTGAATGATACAAATGATTGAACTTTAATTAACGAATTGATGAGACAATTGTGAGTGTGGGAACAAATACGTGTGTTCTATTTCGAAAGGCGTAGCATACCTATTGTCTTTGGAAAATGCGCCAAGGACAACAAAGTATGCAGAAAGATGGCGTTGTAGGTCTGGATCCCTTTTCTATAGATTTTTTAAAAATAAAATTTTAGATAGCATGCATAATTATTTAATAAGAAAAATACATTTATCGTATAAAATCAATGCATTATTTCACTGTGGAAATTAAATAAAGACACCCAATTTAAGATCCTGATTCTTACACAAAGCATGAGCTACATACCAGATTAATTTTCCAAAATTACAAATAAGTAATCCAGTCATAATTAGTATTGAAATATGATATGTTCAGATCACATTTGACATTTTCCACAATACGGAAATTAATTTTGTCTTCACAACTATATTTCTACGTCAGGTGACTTTGTCAACCATACAAGTGAATAGACCACACGGAATTTTCACATCAACATTAATTTGAATTAATTGTCTTCAGCCTTTGGTCCCAAAAGAAAAGGAATGAATTGTCTTCTTCTACGAAAACATTAATTGGGTTTGTTGTTTTCAATCACTGAAATATTAAACGGCGTTTACTGAGGTGTCCCATGTGATTTGGACTTTTTGCTTATAGTTAGATTTATAGTTTCTAAAATTGGAATGATATAAATTTTAGACTGTGATCAAATTTTAAAATTTTTGACTATTTGTAGTCTCTAACTTTAATATGAAAATTGTATATTTATTAAAATTTTAACCTTTAGATCTATATATTTTTTAAAATTCAGATTGATCTTCATGTAACGAGAAAAAAGGTCAAAGCCTACTTCTTTAGTCAGATTAGAAGGAATCTCATACTAGTTTAATTACACTTAAATAACCGTTTATCTATAATTATTACCTACACGATACAAATGGTTGTTGATTAAATTATAGTAGATAAACATGTACTCTCAACTCTCAAGTTATAGATGGTGAAATATCTTTATCTCCACAATACTGTGAAGGTCAAGTAATATATGAAATAGAGAATTGGGTAAACTTATTTGCAAATAAAGTTTATCTCATACTTTTTTATTTATTTTTATAAAATTTAAAGGATGCGATTAATATAATTTACTTTTTGGAAAAAAAATTAGATGTAATTTTTAAGATATTTATCACCTAAAAGAAGTCTTTGTCTTCTTCCTCGTTACACATGTGGACACTGCCATTAATATTTCTGCGCTTGAAAACAACATTTTCACTTAATTCTTCCAAAGAAGGAAACAATTAATTTGTTCACTCAAAGAAAAAAAAAATTCGTTTGAGATCAAATTTGAAAGGCTTTAGAGTGTCCACATAATAATGTTGATGACAAAAGTCTTGTGTGGTCCATCCACTTGTGGAAAATGTCAGATGTGATCTTGAAGAATATCTTCTTTCACCTTAACATAAACTCACAGAGATCAAAGTGTTATAATGTTTATTATGACTTGAATTTTGGTTTGTAATTTTGGGAAAGTAATCTAGTGTCATGATATGACGTAACTATCATGGAGAACGAGATATCCATTGTCCTCGTAAGTCTATCAGATATCATAGTATAGCATAACCTTAACAAATACATGGACCCTTATTCAATAAACCCGAGGCTAAAACCTTTGCATATAATTATCAAAAGAATCAATTTAATATGTGTAGAAATTTCAGCAGTGTCTCGCTTAATTTTTGGATCTCCCAAAATTTCTACAATAGAATTATTTGACATACAACATATTGGAGAGTTATACTCTTCCACATATATATACAACATAGCCCACAACCATAGAAATACATCAAGACAATCTGCCTATATACAAATGAGCAACTAAATCTAATTAGAAAATGTATTAGAAGAAACCATTGCTCTGGCAACAGGTTAAGCTCATCCAAAAAAAAAAAAAAAAAATAGAAACACTGTAATTCATACTCCATAGGTGGGTGTTCTGGATTTGTGCTAGAATTTGAAATGTTAAATAAAGGAGGTGAGTAGAAACTCAGTGAGTAGATAATTCTAATAATACAAGGGGAGGGACCAATTGACACCAGTAGAGTTTATCATCAAAACTTTCTTTCTTTAAAACCGAATAGCTTACAAAGATAATTCAATAGTTCTAAAAGCAGAGGGAAAACCATTACTATCAAATAGATCCAGCCTTAAAATTTCAAGTCATGTTCTTAACTCAAATGAACTAACATATAATAAGAATTTACAACATCCAATTTAACGGAATACGCTGGAAATCTCCTATAGGACCATCATATATTTAGAATACAGAATTAGCGCAAGGCTAATGTAATCAGATCAGAACAATGATCCATGATTGGCCATAAGCTCTTGAAAAAAAAAAAAACATAATAATGGCCTTAAGCTTCAAACTAAATATAGAGATAAGGGCATCATACCCAACCATATCATAATACCAATTGCAGTGTACTACAACTAACGTCAGCTAACGTCTACTATCATTAGATACAGGGTTATGTTTTGGACACATTCCAAAAAGTTTCTTGAATATACAAACATCTATATTCAGAAATATCACTTTAGAATTTCATAATTATTTTAAAGAATTAATTTATTATTTTTTAATATTTAAAAAACCATTTTATTATTGCAAATTGATTGAAGAATAAATTAAAATAGTGATTCTCTTTTCTATTGAATGATACAAATGATTGAACTTTAATTAACGAATTGATGAGACAATTGTGAGTGTGGGAACAAATACGTGTGTTCTATTTCGAAAGGCGTAGCATACCTATTGTCTTTGGAAAATGCGCCAAGGACAACAAAGTATGCAGAAAGATGGCGTTGTAGGTCTGGATCCCTTTTCTATAGATTTTTTAAAAATAAAATTTTAGATAGCATGCATAATTATTTAATAAGAAAAATACATTTATCGTATAAAATCAATGCATTATTTCACTGTGGAAATTAAATAAAGACACCCAATTTAAGATCCTGATTCTTACACAAAGCATGAGCTACATACCAGATTAATTTTCCAAAATTACAAATAAGTAATCCAGTCATAATTAGTATTGAAATATGATATGTTCAGATCACATTTGACATTTTCCACAATACGGAAATTAATTTTGTCTTCACAACTATATTTCTACGTCAGGTGACTTTGTCAACCATACAAGTGAATAGACCACACGGAATTTTCACATCAACATTAATTTGAATTAATTGTCTTCAGCCTTTGGTCCCAAAAGAAAAGGAATGAATTGTCTTCTTCTACGAAAACATTAATTGGGTTTGTTGTTTTCAATCACTGAAATATTAAACGGCGTTTACTGAGGTGTCCCATGTGATTTGGACTTTTTGCTTATAGTTAGATTTATAGTTTCTAAAATTGGAATGATATAAATTTTAGACTGTGATCAAATTTTAAAATTTTTGACTATTTGTAGTCTCTAACTTTAATATGAAAATTGTATATTTATTAAAATTTTAACCTTTAGATCTATATATTTTTTAAAATTCAGATTGATCTTCATGTAACGAGAAAAAAGGTCAAAGCCTACTTCTTTAGTCAGATTAGAAGGAATCTCATACTAGTTTAATTACACTTAAATAACCGTTTATCTATAATTATTACCTACACGATACAAATGGTTGTTGATTAAATTATAGTAGATAAACATGTACTCTCAACTCTCAAGTTATAGATGGTGAAATATCTTTATCTCCACAATACTGTGAAGGTCAAGTAATATATGAAATAGAGAATTGGGTAAACTTATTTGCAAATAAAGTTTATCTCATACTATTTTATTTATTTTTATAAAATTTAAAGGATGCGATTAATATAATTTACTTTTTGGAAAAAAAATTAGATGTAATTTTTAAGATATTTATCACCTAAAAGAAGTCTTTGTCTTCTTCCTCGTTACACATGTGGACACTGCCATTAATATTTCTGCGCTTGAAAACAACATTTTCACTTAATTCTTCCAAAGAAGGAAACAATTAATTTGTTCACTCAAAGAAAAAAAAAATTCGTTTGAGATCAAATTTGAAAGGCTTTAGAGTGTCCACATAATAATGTTGATGACAAAAGTCTTGTGTGGTCCATCCACTTGTGGAAAATGTCAGATGTGATCTTGAAGAATATCTTCTTTCACCTTAACATAAACTCACAGAGATCAAAGTGTTATAATGTTTATTATGACTTGAATTTTGGTTTGTAATTTTGGGAAAGTAATCTAGTGTCATGATATGACGTAACTATCATGGAGAACGAGATATCCATTGTCCTCGTAAGTCTATCAGATATCATAGTATAGCATAACCTTAACAAATACATGGACCCTTATTCAATAAACCCGAGGCTAAAACCTTTGCATATAATTATCAAAAGAATCAATTTAATATGTGTAGAAATTTCAGCAGTGTCTCGCTTAATTTTTGGATCTCCCAAAATTTCTACAATAGAATTATTTGACATACAACATATTGGAGAGTTATACTCTTCCACATATATATACAACATAGCCCACAACCATAGAAATACATCAAGACAATCTGCCTATATACAAATGAGCAACTAAATCTAATTAGAAAATGTATTAGAAGAAACCATTGCTCTGGCAACAGGTTAAGCTCATCCAAAAAAAAAAAAAAAAAATAGAAACACTGTAATTCATACTCCATAGGTGGGTGTTCTGGATTTGTGCTAGAATTTGAAATGTTAAATAAAGGAGGTGAGTAGAAACTCAGTGAGTAGATAATTCTAATAATACAAGGGGAGGGACCAATTGACACCAGTAGAGTTTATCATCAAAACTTTCTTTCTTTAAAACCGAATAGCTTACAAAGATAATTCAATAGTTCTAAAAGCAGAGGGAAAACCATTACTATCAAATAGATCCAGCCTTAAAATTTCAAGTCATGTTCTTAACTCAAATGAACTAACATATAATAAGAATTTACAACATCCAATTTAACGGAATACGCTGGAAATCTCCTATAGGACCATCATATATTTAGAATACAGAATTAGCGCAAGGCTAATGTAATCAGATCAGAACAATGATCCATGATTGGCCATAAGCTCTTGAAAAAAAAAAAAACATAATAATGGCCTTAAGCTTCAAACTAAATATAGAGATAAGGGCATCATACCCAACCATATCATAATACCAATTGCAGTGTACTACAACTAACGTCAGCTAACGTCTACTATCATTAGATACAGGGTTATGTTTTGGACACATTCCAAAAAGTTTCTTGAATATACAAACATCTATATTCAGAAATATCACTTTAGAATTTCATAATTATTTTAAAGAATTAATTTATTATTTTTTAATATTTAAAAAACCATTTTATTATTGCAAATTGATTGAAGAATAAATTAAAATAGTGATTCTCTTTTCTATTGAATGATACAAATGATTGAACTTTAATTAACGAATTGATGAGACAATTGTGAGTGTGGGAACAAATACGTGTGTTCTATTTCGAAAGGCGTAGCATACCTATTGTCTTTGGAAAATGCGCCAAGGACAACAAAGTATGCAGAAAGATGGCGTTGTAGGTCTGGATCCCTTTTCTATAGATTTTTTAAAAATAAAATTTTAGATAGCATGCATAATTATTTAATAAGAAAAATACATTTATCGTATAAAATCAATGCATTATTTCACTGTGGAAATTAAATAAAGACACCCAATTTAAGATCCTGATTCTTACACAAAGCATGAGCTACATACCAGATTAATTTTCCAAAATTACAAATAAGTAATCCAGTCATAATTAGTATTGAAATATGATATGTTCAGATCACATTTGACATTTTCCACAATACGGAAATTAATTTTGTCTTCACAACTATATTTCTACGTCAGGTGACTTTGTCAACCATACAAGTGAATAGACCACACGGAATTTTCACATCAACATTAATTTGAATTAATTGTCTTCAGCCTTTGGTCCCAAAAGAAAAGGAATGAATTGTCTTCTTCTACGAAAACATTAATTGGGTTTGTTGTTTTCAATCACTGAAATATTAAACGGCGTTTACTGAGGTGTCCCATGTGATTTGGACTTTTTGCTTATAGTTAGATTTATAGTTTCTAAAATTGGAATGATATAAATTTTAGACTGTGATCAAATTTTAAAATTTTTGACTATTTGTAGTCTCTAACTTTAATATGAAAATTGTATATTTATTAAAATTTTAACCTTTAGATCTATATATTTTTTAAAATTCAGATTGATCTTCATGTAACGAGAAAAAAGGTCAAAGCCTACTTCTTTAGTCAGATTAGAAGGAATCTCATACTAGTTTAATTACACTTAAATAACCGTTTATCTATAATTATTACCTACACGATACAAATGGTTGTTGATTAAATTATAGTAGATAAACATGTACTCTCAACTCTCAAGTTATAGATGGTGAAATATCTTTATCTCCACAATACTGTGAAGGTCAAGTAATATATGAAATAGAGAATTGGGTAAACTTATTTGCAAATAAAGTTTATCTCATACTTTTTTATTTATTTTTATAAAATTTAAAGGATGCGATTAATATAATTTACTTTTTGGAAAAAAAATTAGATGTAATTTTTAAGATATTTATCACCTAAAAGAAGTCTTTGTCTTCTTCCTCGTTACACATGTGGACACTGCCATTAATATTTCTGCGCTTGAAAACAACATTTTCACTTAATTCTTCCAAAGAAGGAAACAATTAATTTGTTCACTCAAAGAAAAAAAAAATTCGTTTGAGATCAAATTTGAAAGGCTTTAGAGTGTCCACATAATAATGTTGATGACAAAAGTCTTGTGTGGTCCATCCACTTGTGGAAAATGTCAGATGTGATCTTGAAGAATATCTTCTTTCACCTTAACATAAACTCACAGAGATCAAAGTGTTATAATGTTTATTATGACTTGAATTTTGGTTTGTAATTTTGGGAAAGTAATCTAGTGTCATGATATGACGTAACTATCATGGAGAACGAGATATCCATTGTCCTCGTAAGTCTATCAGATATCATAGTATAGCATAACCTTAACAAATACATGGACCCTTATTCAATAAACTCGAGGCTAAAACCTTTGCATATAATTATCAAAAGAATCAATTTAATATGTGTAGAAATTTCAGCAGTGTCTCGCTTAATTTTTGGATCTCCCAAAATTTCTACAATAGAATTATTTGACATACAACATATTGGAGAGTTATACTCTTCCACATATATATACAACATAGCCCACAACCATAGAAATACATCAAGACAATCTGCCTATATACAAATGAGCAACTAAATCTAATTAGAAAATGTATTAGAAGAAACCATTGCTCTGGCAACAGGTTAAGCTCATCCAAAAAAAAAAAAAAAAAAAATAGAAACACTGTAATTCATACTCCATAGGTGGGTGTTCTGGATTTGTGCTAGAATTTGAAATGTTAAATAAAGGAGGTGAGTAGAAACTCAGTGAGTAGATAATTCTAATAATACAAGGGGAGGGACCAATTGACACCAGTAGAGTTTATCATCAAAACTTTCTTTCTTTAAAACCGAATAGCTTACAAAGATAATTCAATAGTTCTAAAAGCAGAGGGAAAACCATTACTATCAAATAGATCCAGCCTTAAAATTTCAAGTCATGTTCTTAACTCAAATGAACTAACATATAATAAGAATTTACAACATCCAATTTAACGGAATACGCTGGAAATCTCCTATAGGACCATCATATATTTAGAATACAGAATTAGCGCAAGGCTAATGTAATCAGATCAGAACAATGATCCATGATTGGCCATAAGCTCTTGAAAAAAAAAAAAACATAATAATGGCCTTAAGCTTCAAACTAAATATAGAGATAAGGGCATCATACCCAACCATATCATAATACCAATTGCAGTGTACTACAACTAACGTCAGCTAACGTCTACTATCATTAGATACAGGGTTATGTTTTGGACACATTCCAAAAAGTTTCTTGAATATACAAACATCTATATTCAGAAATATCACTTTAGAATTTCATAATTATTTTAAAGAATTAATTTATTATTTTTTAATATTTAAAAAACCATTTTATTATTGCAAATTGATTGAAGAATAAATTAAAATAGTGATTCTCTTTTCTATTGAATGATACAAATGATTGAACTTTAATTAACGAATTGATGAGACAATTGTGAGTGTGGGAACAAATACGTGTGTTCTATTTCGAAAGGCGTAGCATACCTATTGTCTTTGGAAAATGCGCCAAGGACAACAAAGTATGCAGAAAGATGGCGTTGTAGGTCTGGATCCCTTTTCTATAGATTTTTTAAAAATAAAATTTTAGATAGCATGCATAATTATTTAATAAGAAAAATACATTTATCGTATAAAATCAATGCATTATTTCACTGTGGAAATTAAATAAAGACACCCAATTTAAGATCCTGATTCTTACACAAAGCATGAGCTACATACCAGATTAATTTTCCAAAATTACAAATAAGTAATCCAGTCATAATTAGTATTGAAATATGATATGTTCAGATCACATTTGACATTTTCCACAATACGGAAATTAATTTTGTCTTCACAACTATATTTCTACGTCAGGTGACTTTGTCAACCATACAAGTGAATAGACCACACGGAATTTTCACATCAACATTAATTTGAATTAATTGTCTTCAGCCTTTGGTCCCAAAAGAAAAGGAATGAATTGTCTTCTTCTACGAAAACATTAATTGGGTTTGTTGTTTTCAATCACTGAAATATTAAACGGCGTTTACTGAGGTGTCCCATGTGATTTGGACTTTTTGCTTATAGTTAGATTTATAGTTTCTAAAATTGGAATGATATAAATTTTAGACTGTGATCAAATTTTAAAATTTTTGACTATTTGTAGTCTCTAACTTTAATATGAAAATTGTATATTTATTAAAATTTTAACCTTTAGATCTATATATTTTTTAAAATTCAGATTGATCTTCATGTAACGAGAAAAAAGGTCAAAGCCTACTTCTTTAGTCAGATTAGAAGGAATCTCATACTAGTTTAATTACACTTAAATAACCGTTTATCTATAATTATTACCTACACGATACAAATGGTTGTTGATTAAATTATAGTAGATAAACATGTACTCTCAACTCTCAAGTTATAGATGGTGAAATATCTTTATCTCCACAATACTGTGAAGGTCAAGTAATATATGAAATAGAGAATTGGGTAAACTTATTTGCAAATAAAGTTTATCTCATACTTTTTTATTTATTTTTATAAAATTTAAAGGATGCGATTAATATAATTTACTTTTTGGAAAAAAAATTAGATGTAATTTTTAAGATATTTATCACCTAAAAGAAGTCTTTGTCTTCTTCCTCGTTACACATGTGGACACTGCCATTAATATTTCTGCGCTTGAAAACAACATTTTCACTTAATTCTTCCAAAGAAGGAAACAATTAATTTGTTCACTCAAAGAAAAAAAAAATTCGTTTGAGATCAAATTTGAAAGGCTTTAGAGTGTCCACATAATAATGTTGATGACAAAAGTCTTGTGTGGTCCATCCACTTGTGGAAAATGTCAGATGTGATCTTGAAGAATATCTTCTTTCACCTTAACATAAACTCACAGAGATCAAAGTGTTATAATGTTTATTATGACTTGAATTTTGGTTTGTAATTTTGGGAAAGTAATCTAGTGTCATGATATGACGTAACTATCATGGAGAACGAGATATCCATTGTCCTCGTAAGTCTATCAGATATCATAGTATAGCATAACCTTAACAAATACATGGACCCTTATTCAATAAACTCGAGGCTAAAACCTTTGCATATAATTATCAAAAGAATCAATTTAATATGTGTAGAAATTTCAGCAGTGTCTCGCTTAATTTTTGGATCTCCCAAAATTTCTACAATAGAATTATTTGACATACAACATATTGGAGAGTTATACTCTTCCACATATATATACAACATAGCCCACAACCATAGAAATACATCAAGACAATCTGCCTATATACAAATGAGCAACTAAATCTAATTAGAAAATGTATTAGAAGAAACCATTGCTCTGGCAACAGGTTAAGCTCATCCAAAAAAAAAAAAAAAAAAAAAGAAACACTGTAATTCATACTCCATAGGTGGGTGTTCTGGATTTGTGCTAGAATTTGAAATGTTAAATAAAGGAGGTGAGTAGAAACTCAGTGAGTAGATAATTCTAATAATACAAGGGGAGGGACCAATTGACACCAGTAGAGTTTATCATCAAAACTTTCTTTCTTTAAAACCGAATAGCTTACAAAGATAATTCAATAGTTCTAAAAGCAGAGGGAAAACCATTACTATCAAATAGATCCAGCCTTAAAATTTCAAGTCATGTTCTTAACTCAAATGAACTAACATATAATAAGAATTTACAACATCCAATTTAACGGAATACGCTGGAAATCTCCTATAGGACCATCATATATTTAGAATACAGAATTAGCGCAAGGCTAATGTAATCAGATCAGAACAATGATCCATGATTGGCCATAAGCTCTTGAAAAAAAAAAAAACATAATAATGGCCTTAAGCTTCAAACTAAATATAGAGATAAGGGCATCATACCCAACCATATCATAATACCAATTGCAGTGTACTACAACTAACGTCAGCTAACGTCTACTATCATTAGATACAGGGTTATGTTTTGGACACATTCCAAAAAGTTTCTTGAATATACAAACATCTATATTCAGAAATATCACTTTAGAATTTCATAATTATTTTAAAGAATTAACGCACTCTGATATGTG